>KZ451899.1:1408666-1525731 GCA_002786265.1 Apostasia shenzhenica | reverse complement strand
GGGCCCGTTTGATTGACCGCTTCAAGTGGTTTCAAGCGGGGCGAAGTTGATTTAATAAAATTAATTAGCCAAACGATTCTGATTCATCCCATAAATCTGAATCCGTTTTAGAAGCGTGAAACGGCTTCGAGGCCACGAAGCCGAAACCACCGAAAACGTGATTTCAGACTCGCGATCGCTTCTTTTTTTTTCTCGGATTTTCAAAAAAGCATATCCGGTAATAAATTTGGTATTGCTCTCAAAACTAAAATTAAGTGATAATTAAATCTGATAAATTCAAAATTTAAAGAAGAATAAAAATTTAAAGAATAATAACAAATCATTTTTTGACTCATAACCACATTCCTTAAATATCTCAAATTTTGATATATATCTTCGTGAGAATTTTAAATTAATAAATATTTAAATAAATTATGAAATTTTGAATAAATATTTTTTTATTTACTTTTATTATAAATTTTATGTATTTTTATTATTTTTAAGATTTTATTGTGAGATAAAGTGGTTTCTAAATTAATATTCATCCAAACAAAAATAAATTAAAATAGATTCAAAACTATTTTCAAGCTACTTTTCATCCAAACAGAATTTAAGTTTGAAACTGCTTCACTTATTTGAAGCTGCTTCAAACTTTGAACCCAATTCCATTTATTTTGAACCCAATTCCATTTATTTTCAACAGGATTAGGCCAGCATTATTTGATTTATTAATGTTAATGGTGTTTTTAAAAAAAATGTTATTCCGATTCTGATTCAATATTTACAACATTATTTGATTTATTAATTAAAACGAAACCAGAGGCATACGAGTCCCGGGACCGGAGCTTTTCCGGAACTATCTCAGAAATAACCCTAGTTGGCGATCTTTCTACCCAGTCATCCTGCGCTTCCTTGTTTGTGTTCTTCAGGTAAGAATTCAATCAACATCTCCCTTAACACAAAACGCCTCCTTTCTATTATCTGTGGCGATTCACGTCTAATTAGAATTTCTTTCCACTCTCAATCTGTTCTTCCTTGATATATTTGTGTTTCTTTTAGGAGCAAATCGATCTGCGATTTTGACATCTTACTGGCTTGCGCACTGTTGTTCTAGATCCGTGTTAGGAAGTTCACTGTTTGATTTGGCATGATTCTTTTCGTAATTCGTTTCTCATTAACATAAGTTCTCTTGGATTGATCTTGTAATTTAATTATCATGATAGAAATCACGTTGTACGTCAGCAGAACTTGGAAATGGATTTGGATGAAATTTTGTGCGAGTTCCAAGCGGTCAGCTTCCCGACAAAGAGTGTCATTTATGTATGGGGCTACAATCAATCTGGGCAAACGGCAAGGAAGGGCAAAGATTGCCACCTAAGGATCCCGATGCAGCTGCCCCAAAAACTTTTCGATAAGTCATCTGGAAGGAGCCTGCGGTGGTTGGACGTGGCTTGCGGCCGCGAGCATACTGCAGCAGTGACATCGGATGGGTCCCTGTACACCTGGGGTTTGTCTTACATCTTATGCATTTTTTTTACCAGTCATATCTATTATACGTTTGAAAGGTATACATTCCGGAGTTTGACTGGGGTCGGGTTGTGGCAGGTTGGCTCAATGATGTTATTATGCTCATCAGGATAGTAATTCAGCTAGTATAATCCAGCCTGTCATTCTTAATGTAGTATTATTTGGGAAAGAAATCCAAACTAATATATAAAATAGGATCAAGAAAAGAAGAATTAAAGTTTTTTACTAATAATATGAGTTGCAAGTTTTGAAGAAAGAGCTCTGGAGAAGAAGCAGCAAAAGAAGTTTATTTGTTAGGAAGGGAAGGTAGGCTGAGAGGTGTGCAGGCCGTCACCATTGTGTGGAGTTAGGCTAAGTAGCAGAGCCTAATTGGAGCCCTGTGAGCCAAAGAGTCTAGAAATCTGTCGAATAACCTTGGGAGAGGGGGAAGTTGTCATGTCTGAAGGAAAAAGAGAATAAAAAATTCCCTTTGTATTAAATGGAGGCATTTATAGAAAGGGTGGAGTAGGTGGAGAAGGTGGTCTCATTAATTGAGGGGTCTCCTATATATGGGCTTGTTGTTAGGCTAGCTATACTGGGGGATTGCTTAATTAGTTGAGACTTAAGACCATAGGTTTATGCACCATACTGTGGAGGCATAGCCTGGTAGGGCAGCATTAACTACTCCGTTAGGAAAGGAGTGAAAAGAAAATGAGAGGTGGTTAAGTCAAATAACTCATCCGGGTGAGCAATTCAAATATGTTGTTCGACTGAATGGTTCGGTTGAACCCTTAAATCCGGGTTGGCTTCTTTTTCGAACAGGCTATTTGATGACTTAAGGCCAGTCGAATAGTCCATTTGCAGAAACTAGTGAAAGTTGCACTTAGCTTGATCTCCTCCGCATGGACGGTTAAGTTGATGTGGTGATTTGAATGTGCAATAGTTTGTCCCACTAGGCATCATTTACGGTGCATTCAATGCTTGCAGACTCTTGGCAGGAAGACTCGCCTTAGGGAGCTTAGTACAAGTCCCCGATTCCCTTACCTATAAAGAGACCACCACAAGTTCTTTTGCATTATTCTTAGTGAGATGTAGAGAGAATTCAGAACGTTATCATTCATTTATGCTTTCGGCTCTAGAAAAGCCACAAGCAGCTAAGAAGGTTTGAGCACAAGGTCGCCGATGATTTCGCTAAGCGACTAATGCAAGGAATCTTGGATACTGAATCCGTCGAAAACACTGAGCATGATTACTAATGGGCTACA
The DNA here is from genome assembly GCA_002786265.1 of Apostasia shenzhenica. Classification (NCBI taxonomy): domain Eukaryota; kingdom Viridiplantae; phylum Streptophyta; class Magnoliopsida; order Asparagales; family Orchidaceae; genus Apostasia; species Apostasia shenzhenica. The sequence goes on along the minus strand of KZ451899.1, from coordinate 1,522,981 downwards.
TCAATACCCTACAGTTTCTATCTTTATTTTGGAGTATTTCTTACTTTGTTGTTTATGTAGGGTATTATGTTGGGTGTTTTAGGGTTTTAGTGGGTTGGATCATTTCTATGGGTAGTATTTTATTTTGTATGGGCATTTGAGATTATTTGAGTGAGTTATTAGGCTCAATAACAGTAAAGACCAGTAACTAAATTTGAGCCAAACCCCTTTCATTAACCTGACCATTAGATCACTTTAAGATGATCTAATGGCCATGGATGAAGGAATTCGACTACTTATAGGTGAGTGGAAAAAGATTAAGGTTAGCCTAGGAAAAATAAGCATGTTTTAAGAAAAGGTGACATCAGTATATAGATAATAAGAGGTGAAGTAGGATCATATGTCTATATTCCTTTTCTGTACAAGAATAACCAAAAATGATGTTTGGAATAGATTTGAGAGAGCTTATTATGACTGGACCTAACGCATGGACAAAACACAGCACCCAAATGCATGAGACACAGGACCAAATGGTTTCTTGTTAGGGTACAAGTTGACAAAGGTAGAAGTATCATCAAGAACAAAGAAGTAAACATGACTATTAAGATGTACAGAGGTAAATGGCATCTGTTTAAAAATGTCATGGGACATTCATATGAAACATAATGATCCTCGCAACATGTAGGATGTATTTCTTATATTCCATAACTCTATTTTTGTTGAGAATTTTATGGATTGCTAATGTTACCATGAGTATTGCAAAAGTTGACAAACTCAGATTGTACGTAAGTTCATTTTCCGTCTTCAAGATTTTAATAGAACCATCAAAACTGTTTTTGTATGTCACTATAAGAGAGTTAGAATACATAAATAAAACGGACCTACACTTCAGCAAATAAACTCAAGTCATAAAGGAATGAACATAACGAAGTATTTGCATTTTGGCGTATTGACCGTATGAGCCCCTAATTATCAGAATGAATTAAAAAGAAAGAAGATTGAAAGTTTAAGTTTGCATGAATCCTTGACTTAGATGAGGTTTAAGTTTGCATGAATCCTTGACCTTGGACAGGAGATAAGGATTCATTAGCAATGTGAACAAGAGGATAATAAACGGATAGTGACAAAATGAAAAAGATTTTGGTTACCATATGAGAAGAGGCTCTCAAATCAAGGATCTAAAACATTAGAGGCAGCTGATGCAACATCATTGGTAGAAGCTATGAGGGTCTTTGAAACATGTGAGATCGAAGTAGTTGCTAATGCTTAATTTGGGAGACGGTCATAGTGGAGGATGTCTTGATAGAATATCTAAAGTGCCAACATATGTGTTAGGAGCAGCTGAACGGGCTTGAGGAGGTTGCACAAATTTTGATCGATTTAGGTGATTGGAGTGGTTGAAGTTGGTGCATGGAGGGAAAGAATACCTTCCACAATCACGACTAGAGATCCTATCATCTCCATGACCATAGTTTTCAACATTAGGAGAAGATGCATCCAATTATGAAAACTGATAAGGGCATAGAAGTGGATGTGGATAACACACAAAACACATTTGAGGGCGTTTGCCTGAGAAGGAACAACTACATGTGCAATTAGTTGCGATCGAGTATGGGAAAAAGAATCATCCATCTCAAGAGGAATTTAGGCTCAATAAACTGCTCCCTCTATTGTTTAATCACCGCAACATCACCAGTAATGAGATAATGTAAACATGCCCAATTTATTGTTAAGGACAACCTTATATTCTTGAACGACCTGGCCAGCTTGTTTGAGGGAGAAAATATCTTCATATGATTGATTTGGACTAGAGAGTTGTATGCTCATCTTAATACATCTAATGGAGTGCATCTCATATCTCCATGGAAGAGAAGAAGCATAGAGCTGAAATGTTATTCCAATGTTGTTTAGAAGCCTAATTGAGAAACATTTAGTCAAATCTTTGCCACTCATCAAAAGTTTCCACATCTTTCACATACGGGTTAGTAAGTGATGATTCATTGGGGACCCACAAAGAAAGTGGAATGTCTTTCCCATAAGTGGTAGTTGGACCCATTGAGCTTGATAGAGGTCCCAAGGGAAAAAAAGGGCTTAATTCAGTAAAATGAGAAGATGCTGTGAAATAAGAATGACTAGGAGATCATAAAAGCATGGCATGTTATAGAAAAAAAAAATCATATGATCACGTGCTTAACTGTGCATAGATGTATTCAGAGCACTAAGTGTGAAGCAAACAAAGCAGTGTTGGGTAGGTGGGCATGCGAGAGGGGTGCAGGTTGGGTGCATTGAAGGTGTGTTGGTTGGAGCACTGGACGTGTGAAAGTGAGAATTAGCAGGAGGCTATGAGAGCACTGGATGCTTGCAAGCTATTGTGGCTTCGAACACGTGGAGGGAAGTGTGTTATTTAAAATATGTTTGCTGAAGGATTGATGTTTGTAAACTCAACATCTATGCATAAAACGTCATATTCGTGCGATAACGGAATATTTTCTATATTGTCAATATTTAGTTATATAATTGGGGTTGTTGATCTTGGAGGACAAAATAAATTGCAAATGCATTCAAAATTTTAGTTTGTTGATATTTTCTTTTGGTTCCTCTACCCTTAGTAAAAATAATAGAGAGGAAGAACTGGGGCTTAGAATTATTTTTTGCATCTTGAACCCCTCCATAGAAATGATCAAAGTAATGATGGATGGTCATATTGATGCTGAACAAATGCTCTGATACTAAAATTAACGTGGGGCGTCGAGAAAACGAGAAATTTGGAAGTCAAGGAACAATAGAATTGAGTGGATAATTAAGGTTTCAAGTATTCTGACCTAAGGTTTCTCTATCATTCCCTTTCGGGATATCATTCATTCTAGAATCCCTCTCCCTAGTCCATTCCAGAGATTGATTGCATATTAGTGCAAATTTTTTTTTCATGAAAAGGCTAACCAAACGTTCTAGTACATGTCGCATTTAAAGAGGATTAATCACATCTTAAAATAAAGGCATGATACGTAGGACTTGTGAAAGGTAATTTGTGAGTTAGTAAAGTCAACAAGTCAGAGTTAGTGAAGTCAACAAATCAGCCAATTTTGTTGACTTTTTTCAGTCAAAAATTTCAGATCTGAATAGTAAAAAAATGTATGACAGCTATTGTTTTGAAAATCTGTCATATTCCATGATAGCTACACCAAACATGTGCCCCCCTTTTCATATTTCTTATGTGTTTCAGCCTCTATATAATGTATGGTTTTATGTAAGTTAAAAGATGAAAATATAGAGAAAAATATCAAAAATCTTTTCTAGCAATCTTCTTCTTCTCTTTTTTCCAACAGGACTAAACGAACTCACTAATACAAATAAATAAATGAATAAAGGATTTTACTATTTTAAATCTATAACAAACTCTCTAAGTAATAAATAAAAATGCATTAATCCTATCCATCCATGGCATTAATGAAAATTTGAACTTTCAATTATCAAGATGCCCGATCACATATTCTGCGGAATGAAGCTTCTTGATTGGCTGATTATTTTGTTGATCAGTTAATGACTTGCTTTCAAGATATCTATACACACAGTACACACGCACACGAATTAATGGTTATTTTTTTGACTCTGCAAGAGCCTTTTGTTTGTTCTTGTTGCAGCATGTAGATGATTATGATAATTCTTGTTGTGTGAACCTGTTTAGTTGAAATGATTCTAAGAAATTCTCTGAATATAGGCTCCAATGACTATGGCCAGCTTGGAGATGGAAGTGAAGAAAGCATGAAACACCCCAAAAAGGTTAAGTTATTACAAACAGAATTTGTTAAGTCTGTGTCATGTGGAGCATATTGCACGGCTGCCATTGCGGGACCTCGAGAACATGATGGCTCAGTATCTACTAGGAGGCTATGGGTTTGGGGGCAAAATCAGGTCATCTGCTTTTATTTAACAAATGTTGTCTTTCTTAAAGCAAACTTTACTGATTTCTATTGCTTGTGTCCTTTCTTTTGATAGGGATCTAATCACCCTCGGCTGTTCTCGGGTGCGTTTACTTCAAACACTGTAAGTATCATCTTTGAATCCAATTACTTTCAACTTCACGGTGTTATAATTTGCATTCTGTGCTTTATAAGATGCTTGTGATTACTTGGGTTATTCATGGCCTTTCAAGAAAGCTGCATTATGTATAGTATTCATATTGGCTGCAGAAAGTGCAATCAAAATGCTAGTCCGATTTTGGTGTTATGGACAAGTATGCAGTTCAATGTCTCCAACTAGACTTCAGTTCATTAGTCAATAATCATAAATTTCTTCACCATGTTTGACTGTGATGAGGAGACATTGATGAATAAAAGAAAACTATCAGTTGTAGCTTCAGCTATCAATTTTGAGTCATATTCTGAAGATTTACTGGATTAACTCTTTTTTAATATTAAAATCTTGGAGGTTTTCCTAACAATTGTCAACACTACTACATTCTGTGAGCTTCTCAATGAAGAAAATATGTTCCATCATTTTTGAATTGCTGGAACTTTTGTTGTTTCTTCTTGTTTTTTTGATTGAATCTTTGTTAACTAGAAATTTAATGAAACATTTCTTCTTTGTATAGTGCTCCTTTGATCTATTTTTACTTCAAAAAAAAGCATCTCTTTGTTGGTTCCTTTCTCTAGCTACAAAGGTAATTAGCTTGGTTCTGGTTAAGAGTAATTTTAGAATTGGTGATTACATAATTTGTGATCTTTGTGGAGTGGATATCAAAATTTTACCAATCAATAATGATATAGAATAGAATGCTTGATATTTTGATTCTATATTGTAATGATAAGAATTAATTCAAAACATATCTAGTAGATTAGAAGATGGGTGTCAAATGGAGTACTCTAGTTGAATTCATAGTTGAGTAGTACTTCAGAGTTTAAACAATATAAGTGGGAGGGGGTTGGGGGTGTAAATTAAGGCTAAGATTGTTTGGATTTAGGCTTTGTCTGGCATTATTGTATTGCATGAAAAAGTGTCGTGCTATATAATTGTATTAAAAGTGTTATTTGATAAAGTTATTTTATCTGTTGGACAAACTATTATCAAAAGCTAAACAGTTGGGGAAAAATTAAATTATCGTGCTGTATGAAAAATTTATAATCTTGACCAAATTAGATATATAAATAAGATTATTATTATTATTACATATATTTTATTAATAATAATAAAATAATTATATATAATCTAATATTTTCTTATGATTAATATTATACTATATTGTTATTAAATATGATAATTATATATGTTATTAATAAATAAATTATATTTAATAACATATTATTCTGAAATATATTCTTATAATATATAAAATATAAATTTTATTATATTACCTATTTATATATTTTAATATAACATAATTATATATTCATAATAATTATATTATTTATATTATATATATAACATTATATAAATTACCGTTGCCAAGTCCCAAGTCTCAGATGAGAAATACGGACAATTGCATTAGATAGTGCGATAGAAAAATTCGATCCAGACTTAAAGGTAAATTTTATAAAATTGTAATAAAACCAGCGATAATATATATTGCTGAATGCTTGCCTACAAAAAGAAAATATATAAATAAAATAAGTATTGTAGAAATGAGGATGTTAAGGTGGATGTGTAGTATATACGAAAGGATAGAATGAGAAATGAGTTTATCTGCGAAAAAGTTGGAGTTGCACCAATTAAGGATAAGCTTAGAAAAAGTTGACTTGGATGGTTTGGATATGTAAATCATAGGCCGATTGAAGCTTAAGTTAAGAAAATTGAGTTATTGGATTTTTCCCGTGTACAAAGTGGAAGAGGAAGATCAAATGAGATATGATAAGAAACTATAAGAAGTGATTTTATTCACTTAAACCTAAATAAGGATTTGTTAATTGATAGAGTGTAATGAAAAAAAAATGATTCATATAGCCGACTCCATCTAGTGGGATTAAGGCTTGGTTGTTGTTGTATATAACATTATATATTTATTATATAATGAATAATTATAGTAGAATTATTAAGAATTTAATTATTTTGAGGGTATTTTCGTCTTTGATTAGTTATAGTAAATGCATTTTTTCCGAAAAGCTATTTTTTTTAGCTTTCTTCCACAATTATTTTTTTAGCTTTTTAAAAGTTGAAATATTCATAAAGAAACTGTCAAGAGCAAAATGGTGTGTAGCAAAATTGATAATTGTGAGGTGAGTGTCATGAGACTAGAAAGCATAGTTTAGAAAATAATTACATCATGGAGAACATGGAGCTAATGCTAAATATACTGGTATATGTATAGACTGGTTTTTTGGGCATGCATAACAAAGACTGGGTGCTCAAATATACTTCTTTGATCCTTGTTTTGGGCATTTTTCCATTTTCAGGATGCTAATGACATGCGGCAAGGTTTGCTTTGTTTTCTAAATTTGTTATGTAATGGTTACATGGTTTTGTTTTCAAGATGTTTCAGTCTAATTCAGTTGTTCGGCAATTCTTATCTATACAGTTTCTCTGAGTTTGTTGCACACTAATTGTTTTGCTCTCTGAGCAGATTGTACGCCAAGTTTCTTGTGGTGCAGCTCATGCTGTGGCCTTATCTAAGGAGGGCTTACTGCAAGCATGGGGTAAATTCTGGACTAGTGGTTAAACACCTATTTTTAGACCACCCAGAATTTGTAATTTATATACTATACATAAGCAGCAACTAATCATTTTTTTTCCATTAGGAGCTGTTTCCATATTTGCGTACATGTTTAAGGATTAGCAGATAATGCTTTTCTTCTATTTCATTAAGGCGGTTAACTAGAATTGTGTCTAACGTTCCAGTACCAAACCAGGCTACAATGAGTATGGTCAGCTTGGCAGAGGTATTACTTGTGAAGGGCTTCAGGGACCCTGCGTATTGAATGCTTATGCACAGTTTCTTGATGAAGCCCCTGAACTTGTCAAGATCACACAAGTGTCATGCGGAGAGTATCATACAGCAGCTATATCGGAAAATGGTGAGCTGTAAGTCATCTGGCTGGACTCATGGACTTGAGTCCCTGCTTTCGGAGATTCTATGGCTTTCTCGCATGACACAAGTGACATTATTTTTCTATTTGACGGAAGATGAGTATGTGGTTACAACAGTAATAAAGTTGACAGGTTCCATTGTAGTGTTTTGGCTGTCTACTCATTGACATATTCCTGTGTCTTGCTGCTTTAGAACAGTAATTACTACTTTGTGCTGATTCTGCTGAATGTGCGTGCTTTTTTCATTTTTAGTTAGGTTCGATTGTTAGATCATTTCAAATTGATGTTTCCCTGATAGGCTGTTGACGTAATGTGAACCAGTTTGTTACAAGTTTTAATGTTACTCTGGTTTCTGGTGAACTTTTGTTGAGGGAAATTTTTTTGAGAGCCAAGCCACGTTAGTGAGTGTCCTATGCAGGAAACTGGATTTAACCTGTTTGGAAGAGGTTGGGCAATTTTCACATGAGGGCCTACCATTTGATTTTCATTTCTTCTATATATTGTGATGATTACTTATTTATTTGCTGAGATTGCTGCCACTAACATTCTATGGCTTCATGTAATAACCTCCAAATATCTTTCTAATTTCCACCCTGGGCATCTGATACCTGTTGGCAGGTTGCAATGTGTCTTTCTGCAATCATGAAACTATTTGGAGTTCATAGGCTACTTGATATTTATCATAACCTATAACCCACAATTCCTAGTCATCTGATGCCTGTTGGCAGTCTGGTTTTAATTATCAAACAAATCATTAGTTTTGCTTGCAGCAAGGGTTGCAAAATACTGTGGTTTTATTTCTTTCAGGTCCTGCATGCCATTCCTTACCATTTCTCTATTGCTCATGGTTCTTGGTCATATATTGTTTTGAAAGTTTTTTTTTTTTGGATAGAGTTTTTAGCGTTTTTTACTGTTCTACTTGTGCCAGTCCTCGCATATGAATTTTTGGATTTGATTACCTTGTTACATCATTAATTGTTCTGATAATATTTTATTGGACCAAAGTTTTTGGAGCGTGTTTAAGTTTAATCATTATTCTTTTGTTTTTATAGGTACACATGGGGACTGGGGTCCATGGGACAGCTTGGGCATTGCTCTCTTCAGTATGGAGATAAAGAACTGATTCCAAGGCGTGTAGTTGCTCTTGATGGTGTGGTGATCCAAGATGTGGCCAGCGGTGGTGTGCACACCTGTGCTCGGACCATTGACGGTGCCCTTTATGCCTGGGGCGGTGGTCAAGCAGGACAGTTGGGTCTAGGCCCTCAGACTGGCTACTTCTTTTGTGTTCCAAATGCATCTGAGATGTTGCTCCGCAATATTCCAGTCTTGGTCATACCCTTTGGTGTGCAGCTTGTTACCTGTGGGCATTCTCACACGCTTGTATATATGAAAGATGGAAGGATATATGGATGGGGTTATAACAACTATGGCCAGGCTGCCAATGAGAAATCCACATATGCCTGGTTCCCTTCTCCTGTTGATTGGTATAAAAATTTGTGCACATTGCTTGTCCTTTGTTGTCTTGGATTGTGGATGGACAAATAAGCTATTTAATTGTTTTTCAGGTGTGTTGGAGAGGTGAGGAGATTGGCAGCTGGAGGTGGTCACTCAGCTGTGCTTACTGATGCATGCACATTAAAAGAGCTTTGTGAATTCCGGCTTGCTGAAAGTGTTAATTTATTCAATTCATTGCTTATTGAGGATGTGGCATCTCGAACTGGCTCAGATTCCCTGGCACGGCTTTGTGGAAGATTGAGGTATGCTTTGGAGAAGTACCTGCTTACAATAAGTTAACATTTCATTTAACCATCCTTACTGCATTTAATTATGTGAGATAGCCTTATTAGTGTTTCCTTTTTTATGTTCACTCTAATGAATGATTGATTATCTTCTGTATTGACATTAGATATCTAAAGCTTCATTCCTCATAAATTTTGCTTTTACTTGAGCTATGCTTTTCTAGGAAACTTACATTATTCTGATGGCTAATACCATTATCCCTCCGGTTGCTAGCCATAATCAATACTGGTTATGCTTTCACAAGCTGCAGGATGTACCTCTAAGATGAGATATAAAATTAAATTTTAATATTTTAAATAAGGAAAAAAAATTTCCGAGGCTTGATTAATTTTGTCGTGTACCTAATGCAGCCTTAAATTGATTTTGATGACAATCATCTTTTTTTGTAAATGATATTGTCCGAGTAACTAATGATACTTTGTGGGTTTTTTGCAGGGAGCATTGTATCGAGCAGGGTGACTGTAATGATAGGGAAGACGTAATTGCTGCAGAAAGCTGTGAATAAAAAGTTAAGTTGATTAATATTCTGTATTGTACCTGCAGGCAATTACAGATGTTTGAAGAATCTGATCAAAGTTGTACAAACATCTATTCGACTCTTTTTCGAAGGGTATCTGTAACCCAGGTATTTATTTATTTATTTAATAATAAAAATTGAATTTTATTTCTTATAATTTGGTTCTATTTAATTAATTTTGGATAATAATTAATTTATAATTTATTTGAAATAAGGATAAGTATTAATGAGGAATTAATTCAAATTAATTGTTATAAAATTTACATTCTTATCTTTTAGAAGATTTGACTAAAGAAGCTATTAGAATGATTTAGAGTTTAATAACGAAGGAGGGATAATTTAATCTTTAATTAATTAGTTAATAATTGGAGTCTAAATTTATGAGAGATTGAGGGGAGAAATATTTTTAATCATTTCTTTTCTCCCGTACATGGAAACAACAAGCCCTAAAGGGGGAAGAGAGAGCAATTGGTTAGAGAGAGAGAAAGAAGAGAATTTGTTTCTGTCTTCGTCCCGGATCACAAAGAAAGATCGTTCTAGTGCCTAAGGAGGGAAGAACTGAAGGATTTCAGTGAAAATTCTAAGGAAATTCATAGAAATTTTGTCATAGTGAATAAGAGGTAGGCATGCAATGGTGTCTACGACAATTAAATCTAAATCATTAAGAAGAAAATATTTATTTTGAGTTATATAAAATACTTAATGTGATGGATACATTAGATAGATGATGGACCTATATATTATTCTTTATTCCTATACTTTATTACGTTGAATTATCTATCTCTTTTGAGATGATTTCTCGGATTTATGGTTTTTAAAATATATGTTATTTTATTGCTGATAGTAGAGATATTTCCATGATCGGATAATGATGAAATCACGATATTCCTTTTTTGCTTTTATTTTTAGGTTTCACATTCAAATTTGTTGGATATATTTTACTTGTTTATTTAATAATTCTATTCACTTGTATGCAATTACCATTCCGCTGCCATCATGTGAAAATATAATATAATTATATTATATTATTTTATAGAGATCTTATGTATGCATATTTAATTATATTTTTTGCTGTATTAATATTTTTCTGAGTTGGTTTATATACTTTGATAAATTTATGTATTTAGGCTTTTAGCTTATGGATAATAATGTTATTTGCATATATGCATATTCAAATGATAATTATATATGTATTCGATATTCATATGCTGAATGTTGCTAGTCTCTTATATAAACTTCATGCTGACGTAATCAATATTTATATGTTTCTTTAATTGATGTAAAGAAATAACAGACTTTAATTTATAAATTTATTAATTATTGTAGTAAGAACGTTGCTTATTTGATGAGCTTGCTTGATTCAATGCTTTTGAAGACTTAATAAAAATTAGGAATGATTCGATCCATGTGGTTTCAATGTTATTGTTAAATTTTTGAATTGTGAATTGTTGATGTTTTCACCACGATTGTGTTTGTTATTTGATGATAATGCAAGCCAGTATTATTGTGCTGTGGAGATTTATATAATGTACCTAGAGGTGGTTATAATTTAGATGAATGTTAATGGCAACTTAAAGGTGGAATTGGCAATTCTATTTATGATAGTAATAATTATAAATATTTTTAAATGAATTGATAGTTGCGATATTATAGATTCAATAATTGAATTGAATATTTGAATCTCATGGTACTCACTCTGCCTGCTTGAAATATGATTTGACTGTCCATAGCTTTGAAGTGATATTGACTTTGATTTAATAAATGTCATGTGATAAAAATCATGTGGTGAAAATGTCATGTGATGATAAAGGTTGTGAAAGTGACGAAATGAGTATTCCAAGCCCATAATGAAGTGATAAGGAATAATTGGTTCAAATGTACCACCTGTTATCTTTCTTATTTACTACATGTTCATGGTGTACAGTTTGGATTATTTATACTGATGTGATGTAATTAATTATGTATAGAAGGCGTTTGATGTAAAATTGTGATCACGTATTTATTTGATTTATTTTATTTTAACTGATAAGCAGAGTTCACCTTCTTAGTCTATATTATTTGGAACTGATGTTATTTTTATGGTAGATACTGCAAGACAAAATGATGCATAAGAGAAATGAGTTTGTGATGAAGAATAGCTATAAAACGAGTTAGGATATTATTTTTTTATTTAGTTTGTTTTTAAATTATAAACATTTGAATGGTGTAGCTAATGTGAGATTTATTATTTATTTTTTTATGTTGTTTTAGATGTTAGTAGTTTCTACTTGTGGTAGGAAACTGTGAATTTTTTTTTCAATTATTTGATATTTAATCTTGTTATTTTAATTATTCCTAATTAGTTTTAGTTTTTCTCCTTATCACAACATCACAATCCTAACGTATTGTAATTTAGGCCGCGTGTGTTAACCACGGGAGACTAATAAGTTGGGGGGGTGTGACGGCATCCTTCGAGGCTCGTCAGAATCACAACATCACAATCTTAACATCTTAATTTTTATGTTAAGATGTGTGAGAGTTGTGATATAAATTAGTTATTATTTTAATAATATAAAATATAATTAATTTTAAATTTTAAATTTTATATATGATATAATATATAGTTAAATTTTAATATAAATTTTTTTGATGTGATATGATTAAATAAATAGAAGATAATAAAGACCCTTTTATTTGTGTACTTTCTAAGAAATCTTAAAAAGAAATTTAATGCAACGAACTATTGCTATGTTCGTCTTATGGCTTTCTACTTTCCATTAATAAGTTAATCATGATTCATGATTGTGAAAATTAAACTTCAAACATCTCTTCGGGCTTTCACCCCATCTGATCTGATCCTCATCGAAAGATTAAGCTCAGTTCGACTCTATTTCTACATCCCCTTCAGAGGTCACTGCCCACTCAAGTGCAGCGGCATCTCTCAAGCGAATGATTTAGTTTAGCTTGTGCTACCACTTTGTAAATTTTCTGCCAATAAAAGTATTGCATTCATTTAGATCTCATTTTTATTTAATTATTATTTATTTGATTATAGTATTAAAAAATAATAACAAATTAATATAATCTCATACTATTTATTATAATTAGGATGATATTTAGATGTCATACAATTTTGAGTGATATTTAAATATTATTTAAAGTAATATCATATAATTTTGAGTGATATTTAAATATTATTTAAAGTAATAATCTTGTAATTTTCTGTAATTTTATTTAAAGATCATATTATCAAACTAAACAATCAATTTTTATAAGAAACAATTGTGTAACATCCCGCGATCTCATTGTAGAGGTATTATCCGCTTTGGCTTTAGAAAAACTGCGTGACTTGAGCACTTCCCAGGAGATCACCAATCCCAATGTTACTCCAGCCTAAGTACACTCAACTATGAAGTTTTCCATCATCAGCCTCGCTCAATATAAGGCAATCAGATTTCACAGTATGTGATTTTCTCCTCCAATTATCTTCTCACTTTTGATTAGTGTTAAGGAGTCACAATCTAGTTTATCGAAATCTTTGAGTATTCGAATCGATTAGGTTCGTATAAAGTTTTCTTTTACAAAATTAATTAATTCATAGCTCTGATATCATATTGTAATATTCTGTGATCTCATTGTAGAGGCGTCTTTTGGGGCAAAACTGTAAGGCTAGTGATAGAAAACTCCATAGTTGAGCGTGTTTGGGCTGGAGTAGTATTGGGACGGGTGACCTCCTGGGAAGCACTTAAGTCACGCAGTTTTCCTAAAATCAAAGCGGATAATACCTCTACAATAAGATCACGGGATGTTACAATATGGTATCGGAGCCAACCTCCTACAGTATGATGTGGTTTGAAGACGAACCAGGCGGAAGCTGGTGGGCCTGTGACCGAAGAGGACAGGGAGTGATCGTCGAGTGATGTCCTAAGAGAAAGGAATCACTGAGGCAAAGTGTAGCTCATGGCAGGCTTCTAGGTTGAATAATGAGTGGTGAGTGGGGCACAAGAATTAATCATCCAACATCAGAAATGGAGGGGGATCCTGAGTTGTATAAGTAGATAGCATGATCTTAAATAATAGAGGCGTTTTTTGGGGCAAAATTGTGAGGCTAGTGATAGAAAGCTCCATAGTTGAGCGTGCTTGGGCTGGAGTAGCATTGGGATGGGTGACCTCTTGGGAAGCGCTCAAGTCATGCAGTTTTCCTAAAGCTAAAGCGGACAATACCTCTACAACGAGATCACAGGATGTTACAAGTAGGTCCTCAACCTTTTTTTTTGCTCCATTGTTTAAACTAACATAAATAATCTTGTATAAACTTCAATTATATGTGAATTATGGTAATTAATTGATATATATTTTTTTCATTATTAATAACTTTTTTCACAATATATTTTCATCTCATTTTTAAAGTATTTTTTCTAAGGAGTTAAGTTTAGAATTTAAGTTATATTTCATTTAAAATGAAAGATTTTGATTTAAGAGTTCTACTACATACGTCAAATAATTAACCAATAAAATAGCTACTCATAAATTAAAATTTTAATACACTAAATTATTCAATAAATTAAGTGTTATTCCATTAAATAATTTAGTAAATTAAAACTCTAAATTCTGATCAGTTAATTGATTATTTATTAGGGCTATATAATAAATTTTTAATTTAAATATAAGATACGTAAATAAATTCTTTGAGTTGAATGAGTTTTTACCAACATGAAGTCCATTTATATGTTAAATAATTTATGAAAAATTGAAATTATAAGTAATCTAAATAATTTGTTAATCTAATATCTAATTTTTTTAGCTTATTATTAAAATTTATGATATGATATTTATTATATGAAATTTGAGATTGAAAAAAAAAAAAAAATTTAAGGATTGCAAGTTAAAAAAAAAATTTCAGGTAGTGCAGTTGCACTCCTTGATTCTCACGTGGCTCTGATGCTGGCCAGAGCCTAACTAGGTATTCGAATCAGACTACTTAGGGCTTGTTTGGGAAGGCTTAGAAAATGAACTAAAAATTCAAATAATAATATTTTATTTTTATTATAAATTTTAATAACTTTATTCACATTTTATAAAATAATTTTTTTTTCATTAATTTTATAAAATAAAATATTTTTTTTTTATTTAAATTTATTTTTCAACCAAACAAACGTTAGTCGGCCAGACAGCCCTGGACTATTGAACCATCTAGAGCAGTCATATTATTCCAGTTTCCATGCCGCAGGGCTACAGTACCCCGCCATTATCTCACAGATGTCTGACGTTCTAACCCAATGATTTCTCGTGGGCTTCACTCTACACATACACATAGCGGCCATTCATTAAACACCGAACCGTGCGCTCCGCCCGCTCCCAATTACTTTTTGATGTTGGTACCAAGCATGTGCTCAATCCCCCCCCGATCTAATCCGCGAGATATTGCGGGGAGCGTCGCGTAACGGGTGTTGGCATCCATGTGGTTCTGTGGGGTCAGCTACGCTGGTGGAGCTGCTTGCGGACTGCAGCTGCACGCGTTATGCGTTCCCGACAGATCGGGAAGGGTAACGCCGGCGGCAACTGTGGCGGCTCCTTGCAGTATCATGGGAAAAAGGTCGTCGATGTGGCTGCCAAATCGGTGTTGGTAAGTTCTTCCTTCCTCTCTTCTATATCTTTCCGCTTCTCCCTCATTTCTTCTTTCCTTTCCCTCCACTCGGATTTAGTCTAAAGGGACATCAAACCTTGAGAAAAGAATTGCCCTCCTCCAGGAAGCCTAATCTCCCTGAGAGAGCATGATGAATTTGGAATCCCAAACCCTAACCCTGTAAACTCTCTAAGATTGATTACAGGTTATTCTCGATTTTAAAATTTTTTTATTTTTGTGTTACGTTTGCCAAATTTGTGTTGATTTAAAAATTACTTTATCCGTGGCAAGAAGTTAAGAACCTTAATCTGCTTCACTTTTATCGATATGTTGGAAATTCATGTGAACAAAATTACAGATGATTCTAGAAATGAAAATTAATTTCTTAATTTTGTATGAATCGGTACGAATTTTATATTTTTGTGGAATAATTATATATGAATTACTATGGTGATTGTCATTTGGATGCTATTGGGCTAATATATGTATACGATGGTTATTTTTGTATTTAGGCTTTATGCTTTGTCCGTTGTGCGACCTGAACATCAAGGCAGTCTGGGCTGTCAGCGGTGCGTTGGACCTTTCTCAGAATATTTGAGGTACATTGTTTAGGTGCTAATGGCTTATATAATTTTCTCATATAGGTGGTCTTGAATGATTCCTGAGCTATAGAAAATTGGAAATGGTGGTGATTGATAACTTGTTCATTTCTCTAATTGGTTGTTTTGTTGTTGTTAATATGTACCAATTATTGTGCAATTAAATAAATGTTTTTTTATTTGGCAATTAAATAAGGGTAAATAGGTCCTGTGTTTAGGGAATAATGTCATGCAAGTTCTCGATCTTAAAAATTTAACATCTGAGTTCCTAAATCAGATATAATATATCAATCAGGTTCATTTTTAATTTTTAATATTAAAAATTTTTAAAATCCCAAAGTGCCCCTCATCTTTCTCTCTCTCCCCCTTTCTCTGACACCCTCCGCAGGGGAGCGGGTTGCTCGCTAGAAGAGAGAGAGAGAGAGAGAGAGAGAGAGAGAGAGATATGGGGGCGAGCGGGCGTGCCGGTGACCTGCCCCTCCCCTTGCTCAGGTTTTGTTGGGGGGGGGGGGGGGGGATAGGGAGGGAAGAGAGAAAGGGCAGTTTAGGTATTTCAAAAAAATTTTAATATTAAAAAATTTAAAATAGACTTGATTGAAATATTATATTTGACTTAGGGATCCATATGTTCAAATTTAAATATCATGTATGTGTGTTATTATGCCTTAAATTTAAAGACCTAGATGTAATTTATCTTGAAATAATTGTTGCTATCACTAGTTATTCTTCCTAATGCTTATCCCATGTAGCATATTTCTATCTGCACATGCATTTATTTTTGGTATTCATGATCACTTTATAGATAAAACCTATTGATCTAAATATGACAAATCACCTGATCAATTATATATCAAGTTTCTTTAGTTGTACTTGATTTATGAGCCTAGTTTGACAGGTCCTTTTTGGTTCAACAATGGATGAATTCTAATATACTTATTTTTTGGGAGGGAAGAGAGAAAGGGCAGTTTAGGTATTTCAAAAAATTTTAATATTAAAAAATTTAAAATAGACTTGTTTGAAATACTATATTTGACTTAGGGATCCATATGTTTAAATTTAAATATCATGTATGTGTGTGGTATTATGCCTTAAATTTAAAGACCTAGATGTAATTTATCTTGAAATAATTGTTGCTATCACTAGTTATTCTTCCTAATGCTTATTCCATGTAGCATATTTCTATCTACACATGCATTTATTTTGGTATTCATGATCACTTTATAGATAAAAGTTGTTGATCCAAATATTTTAGACAAATCACCTGATCAATTATATATCAAATTTCTTTAGTTGTACTTGATTTATGAGCCTAGTTTGACAGGTCCTTTTTGGTTCGATAATGAATGAATTTTAACATACTTATTTTTTGGGAGGGAAGAGAGAAAGGGCAGTTTAGGTATTTCAAAAAATTTTAATATTAAAAAAATTAAAATAGACTTGATTGGAATATTATATTTGACTTAGGGATCCATATGTTAAAATTTAAATATCATGTATGTGTGTGGTATTATGCCTTAAATTTAAATACCTAGATGTAATTTATCTTGAAATAATTGTTGCTATCACTAGTTATTCTTCCTAATGGTTATCCCATGTAGCATATTTCTATTTGCACATGCATTTATTTTGGTATTCATGATCACTTTATAGATAAAACCTGTTGATCCAAATATTTTAGATAAATCACCTGATCAATTATATATCAAGTTTCTTTAGTTGTACTTGATTTATGAGCCTAGTTTGACAGGTCCTTTTTGGTTTAACAATGGATAAATTCTAACATACTTATTTTTTGGATTGGGAATACCTTTATTTCGATTTTGAGATGTACATCTACAATTGCATAATTGTATTTGAATATGATTTGTCTTGGCATGCACCCATAGCTTTCTAAATCATATTCAAATACAATATCAGTTATGAATTTATTAATCCAATTATATAAATTATATTTGAATGTAATTTCGATTATGAAATTTCAAATTGAGTTACATATACAAATTATATTCGAATTGTATTTGTATAGATTGATTTTTATCTATGTAAATAATATTCAAACACAATTTCGACTATAGAATATAACTTCTATGTATAAACTATATTCAAATATGATTTTATTGATATTTTAATGTGATTTCAACTTTAGTAGCGCTGAGGCTAAAATCTTATTTGAATACGATTTTATTTGGACAACTGTTGAATAGTATTTAAACACGATTTTATTTCTTTATGATTTCAACTTAAAAAATACAACTAAAATTGTATTTGAATACAATAGTTCAGGGAGTTTGCATAATGGCGAAATTGTATTTAAATATGGTTTTGATGTCGTATACATCTGTAGTTTTTTAATCATATTTGAATACGATCTTGCCTTAGCGTGCACGCATAGTTTTTTAAATCATAAAAATTATATTCAAATACAATTTATGTTAGGTTATCAAATTGTATTGCAATACAATACTATTTTGCTTTACCTTTTCTCTTAGGCAATATCAACAAGCTGACATGGCATTAATAGCAAGTTCATGGAGGTCGTTTTCTTGTGCCCACTTGCCACATATCACCATATGATGACGCTTGCATAAATAGTAAATATACATTACGTTTCTTAGAAGTACATCACAACTTTCATCTCACATCAAATAGTTTTTGGCATCTAACAATATGTTTCTCAATTGCGATTGCTTTTACCTACCTAGCCTCTTCCCTAAATTTTAAATCTTTTTCCACATTGATCTTTCTCATGACATCTGCATCTCTATATCACCTTTAGTATGTTTTTTATATCAATTCATGTTGCTTGAGGTGGGCCTAGGCCTACAAATATATCAGGTTGACTCGAGTTCCAACCTTATTCTCTTGTCAACTCCTCCCCGATCCAATTAGGACTCAACTCGTTTCAATTGATTACATATATGCATATGTATATGTATGTAAAAAAAATATATGTATATTTATCAAGCCTCTATGTGCAAAAAATTACAAAAATAAGGAAGGAGAGCTGTGACATGCATGCATCTAAATTTGTAATAATTAATTTGTTAAGTTTATAATAGCAAAACAATGATTATTAAATCTAACCAACAAGGCTATGCTGGCACATTAGGGATGTCTTGGACTTTATGTTTTTCTGTTGTTGAGAAAAAAAAATTGATTTGGATTTGATCTTTTGTTTTTTCTATATTTTGTATTTTGAATATTTAAATGAGCTAAAATTACTTTGGCATATTTGCTAGTATAGAGTATTTTTGCTAGTTTGTATAGATTATTTTTATGGCTTGAAATATATAAATATTGGTTATTTGGATTAAGACCCTATTCAACTCGAATTCAATATAAACCCACCCTCCATCCTTGAGTCCATTGTGAAACTTTTTTGATTGGATAGGTATGAAGATTTGATGGCTGGCCCAAATAATCACGAATTAGATCCTTAAAAAATTGTCCTGGATCCAAACCAACATGTTTACAGGACTATCTGGTTGTCCATTGAGATTTTCATACTTAGATCGGATCGTCCGATGTAAGGAATGGACTTTCAGAGTCGAATAAAAAATTAGATCTGGTTAGGTCGACTCAAGTATGATCCATGACCAATGATGGAATGAATTTTAGGATTGGATTTCAAATCAACTTGAAACATTTATCCAATTTTGTTTAATTATTTAAGTTATTGATTTTTCTTTAGAAAAATAAAACCTTTTATTAGTTTTATATTTCCATATATAATAACAAAAATATTAATTAATTCTTTACATATTTTATTATAACTAATCAATCTTAAGCATAAATAAACAAGGTAAAAATGAAAATATCCAAACTAAAATTGATACTCAATAGGCATTTAACATTTTATTTTTCAATAAAATTAAGTTTTGACATCTTAATTTTATGCCCAATAATTAATATATGCTTTTAAATCAATATAACAAAAACTTATATGTATTCTAGATTTAGTTCACCACCATAAAAATGTTTAAGGCTAAAAAGAGTGTCAACTCATATAAAAATGTTATAACAAAAGAAAATACAAAATCTCTAAGATAGTGTTATAAGCTAAAAAATTATAAAAACTTTTTATCAGAATTTTAATAAAATAAATTAAAAATTACTATATAATAATATTCATTTAAAAGCAATTGATATGTACTATAAAATCTTTATACTACCAAATCTAAATAGAAATTTAATCTTAGGATTTAAGTTTTGTTTTTATTTTTATTTGTTATAATAAAAAAGGTATTGCCACAAGAATCAATTGAAGTATATATTATTAAATGGAAATTGGGTTAAGTTTTTACTGGGTTTGGTCAGTGCTGACTTGAATTTAACCAAATAAATATATAAACGTGAGCCAGGGTTCGATTCCGTAGTTGGGATCAAAAAATTATTTTGTTTTATCAAATAATTGGATCAGAACTTGAGTTGGATTGGGTCGTGACCTGACTCATGATAAGCCTTGAAATTGGGTGGGATGGGGGCGGTAGAAAGGAAACGAGGCAGGCGAGTATGGGTCCTACGAAATGAGAGTGGAACTAAGAGATGTGAGGTAGAAGCAAGTATGAAGCAAGTTTGGGAAATGATTAAATAGATAGTGGGGTGGGTATGAGCTTTGCTCAACTTGACCCAAACCCACTCCATTGTTGTTTCTAACCTAGCCATATCTTGTCTTTGTGTGATTACTATCCGCCTCCCTTTTACAACACTATTCTTTCCTCGTAAAGTGCCAGATGACTTCTAATTCTATTCTTATAAAGGCTATGATTAAGCAACCCCTAAAATCATCCCTATGACCTTTGTAAAAGAAAAGTGAAAGGTACAATAGATCTTTCTTACAAGAAGTATTTTACAAAATATAAGTCTAGGAACAGAAATTGAAGTCCTTAAAAAAAGAAAGAAAAAAAATTAGCTTGCACATTCTCTTTTATCACCAATTGAAATCATAGAGCTTCGAATTTAAAGAGCGATCAGGTTGGATCGCCTCATGATATTTAAGTGGAAAGACATGGATTCGAGAATTTTTTAGAGTTTAAATGGCTATTTATATGAGATTTATTCCTTGACAATTGTTTTATGATCATTAGACTTGATTTGGAAGAAAATAAATTTAGAAACTTAAAACATCTAATTTTTTATATTTTGAAATAGATTGGATCATCTGGTCGACCGTTGAGATTTCCATACTCAGATCTAATTATTCGATGTATGGAACGGATTAAACCAAATCGGATTGGGATCGACCATAATCAGATCCATCAACCCAATCCATGACCCGCGGCTTATCGAATTTCAGTTTGGCATGAAACTTTTAACCAATTTTCGTTTAATTATTTAAGTCATTGATTTTTCTTTAGAAAAGCAAGATTTTTTTTTTAGTTTTGTATTTACGTCATTGCACGCCAATGCTCTGCATGAGCACAGTTGCACCAGTCCTCCGCTTGCCAGCTCTAGCTCATGCGCAGCCCTTGCCTACATATGGGTTGCTTCCGCAAGGGCTGTGCTTGTAGCAACCAGTGCATTCAAGGGCCTCGCACTCGTGCAAAGCATCATTTGCGCCGCATGGCTGCGCTTGTGCAGAGTCAAGTAGTGCTACCACGCATGATTGCTAATAAGTGGGGGTTTCGCAGCCAAGCTGAGGGCAAGTACTTGGGCATTCCACTCATAAGCAGAAGGCCAGGGAAAGCCGACTTTCAGCATATTATTGATTCTGTGAGGGGCAAAAATTCTTCGTGGGGCACCAGATACTTATCTTTAGCTGGCAGAGTCACTCTTATAAACAGCGTGCTCACCTCTGTTCCAATCTTCTTCCTCTCTCACACGTTTGTGCCTGACAATGTTATGGCAGAGATTGAGAAATTAATCCGACGCTTCTTATGGAGTGGCAACCTTACTTCGAATGCTGCTCACCTTGTGGCATGGGAGCAAGTGACAAAATCGAAGTCTGCTGGGGGTTTGGGCATCCACCGTCTGGAGGAGTGGCGCTCCATTCTCGTGGCCAAACATGCCTTCAACTTTCTGAGTAATGCGGACACTCTATGGGTCAAATGCTTTCAGGCCAAGTATGGAAACAGAGAGACTATCTTCTCCACCAAGAGGGGCGATTCGTGGGCTTGGAAACTTATTTGTCAGGGAGGAACAACAGCCTTACATAACTCCTTGTGGAAAATTGGCAGTGGTGACAGCACCAAAATTATGGAGGACGCATGGGTTGACCCCAACCCTTTCATGAGGTGGCCTACCTTTATCAACACTACTGAATTGCCCCCATTGACCATTCATCAGCTCCTCAATGCGAGCGGTGAATGAAACCAAGCTGAACTCCACAAATTCTTTGGCTCGGAGTTAGCGTTGAGAATTGGTAGGCTACCGAGGCTCGACAAGGAGGAGAGGGACAGCCTAGTTTGGCTTAAATCTGATTCTACCAAATCCCCCACCGCAGCTCTATATAGAGATCTCTTTCGTGGCAGAGAATTCCCACATAGCTGGGTCTGGAAGTTGCGTGCACGGCCCCGCTACGTCACTTTCCTCTGGAGGATTTGTTGTGACGCTATCCCCACTTTCACTTGGCTCAAGCGAAGGCACCTGCGAGAATCTGATAGATGCCCGTGGGGCTGCTCTGCTGAGGAGGTTCTAAAATACTTTGTTTGTGAATGTAGCTTCACTTGCGCCATCTTTGATGCCTTACAACGACAACAGGCTGATACAACAACAGGAGTTGACACTGTGCTGCCTAAAGAGGCCACTTGTGAGCTGTAGGCTAGCCCCTCGTCCTCCCAACAGCCCTGCTTTGTCAGTAGGAAGTGCAAGAAAAGAAAGGCTCCCACTACATCTCTGCCGAATGTGAAAGCGAAGAAAATTCAGCTTGCTCTCCCTGATCCCGATGCAGATTTCTGCACCGTGCACACGGCAATTCCCCCTGCCTTGCAAGACTCGGGCCAGAATCAGCCTAAGAGAAAGCGTGCTGATGTACCCACCACTTCGAACCCTCTCTCTTGGCATGATGAAGGAGAAAAATCGCATCGCAAAACACCCAGACTTGCTCATGGCAGCAGGGATCCTTTTTACGCTAACCTTTTCTCTGCAGGTTGCTGCGACGATGACGATTCAAGTACAAGTTCGGGGTTGCGGAAACGGTACCCAGCAGGGCTGCTACAGCAGCGACAGCAGCAGCCAAACCTGCTGTTGCCGCAGCAGCAGCCAAACCTGCTGCTGCCGCAGCTGCAGCAAATCCAGCTGCTGCAGTTGCAACAGCTCCACCTGCTGCTGCCGCAGCAGCAGCAGGAGCTCCACCTGCTGCTGCTGCTGTAGCAGCAAAACCTGCTGCTACTGCTGCAACAGCAGAACCTATAGCAGCAACAGCAAGCAATTCTTCAGCTGCTGCAGCAGTACTTTCAGCTGCTGTAGCAGCAGCAGAATGTAGCTCTGCTGCGGGACCAGCAGCAGAGTACAACTCTGCTGTTGGACCGACAGCAGATTGCAACCCCTCCGCTGCTCCGGCTGACGGAAATCAGCCACCACATGCTCGCAATGCTCAACTGCTAAACCTTTTCCTCAGCAACCTGCAGTTACGAGTCCAGAAAAATCCAGGTGACCCTCAGGCAATCAGAGAGGTGGCTGACCACTCATGGAGAGCCCGCAACGCCCGCGTCCACAACAAACCCTTTTCGTTGCCTCGAGTAATCGCTGCACTTGTTTATGTTAGTGAAGCCCAAGAACAACCTTCATCCAACGTGGGGAACTGGGATCCCAACAGCCTTGTAGGCTGTTGTAACCCCTCTGCATCCCACTGGGATCCCCCACCCCCGCGATGGATTAAGGTGAACTTTGACGGCTTCGTTAAACAGAACGGTGCGGCAGGTGCGGGGGGTTGTGCGGGATCACTGTGGCAACCTCCTACTAGCGACTGACTACAAGCTCTACACTCATGCCACTCCTACAGCAGAAGTGACGGGAGCCCTTACTGCGATGACAGCCGTCCAGGAGTGGGCGGATACGACGGACGGGATTTGGATAGAGGACGACTTTGCCATCACTATTGCGGACCTTCACCGGACAGCCAGAGGACACCCTCCCGACAAGACCATGGCCCAGATCGCCAACCTTTTTTGCTCCTTTAAGGTGTACAAGATATCTCATGTATACAAAGCCGCTAATAGAGTGACAGATTTTGTAGCTTCCTTTTCTTATTTAGATGATTTAGAGTGGCGTAGGGGCATGTCCCTCCCACTCGATTTTTGTGCGATTCTTGACGAGTATCGAACTTTTTGTACCTGATGTACCTTTTTTTACTGTTATAGTATTATAGGCTACGGCCGAATTTCAAAAAAAGTAGTGCTACCACGCACATGCGCAACACTGGCATGGCGGTGCTCAGCACTGGCCCATCACGATGCTAGCCCAGCTTGAGATGGGAGGTAAGAGAGTGTGTATTTTTGTCATTTTATATTTAAATATTTAATTTAAATATAAATATTATTTAAAAAAAATATTAAAAATATTAAATTAAGTAAAAAGGACTTTATTGAAATATTAATGTCAATCTTATGAACCATGTTAAAGTTTTTAAAATCGTGGATCTACTTAATATTACCTTTGATTCTCAGAGACATAGATGATATATACCTAAAAACATTGTTACAAGAATCAATTTAATTATATAGTATTATTAAATGAAAAATTGGGTTTATTTATCGAGTTTGGTCAATGTTGACTCTAATCGGACTTTGGCTCAGTTGTTGGGATCAAAAAATTATTCTATTTTATCAAAATATCAGATCGAAACTTGGGTCGGATCGAGTTGTCACCCAACTTATTGACAGGCCTAGAATTTGTGGTAGGTTGGAGCAGGGTGATGCGGGTATGGGGAAGTAGAAAGGAAGTGGGGCAAGGTGGGCGAGTACAGGTTCTGTGAGAAGAGGGAGAGGTCACGTGAGGTGGGGCGGAAGCAGGTATAAGGTGGGTATAGATAATGGTTAATGGATAGCGAGTCTGGTATAGGGTGCAACCCGACTAATTCTCATCCTGTTGTCATTCCTAACTTACCCAACCATCATACGGGTCATATGACTTGGGAATACCCAATTTCCATGCTGTTGCTTACACGCGTAGGGGTTGCTTTCGCAAGGGATGCGCTTGCAACAACCAACTTGTTCAAGGTCCCCGTATGTGTTTGCAGTGTCGTCTGTGCTGCATCATTGCGCGGCCGCGTTTTCTCAAAGCCATGTAGCGCGGCCATGCTTATTCGTAGCGCTGGCATGATGAATCACGGCTAAGGCCCATTGCGATGCTGTCCCATCATGAGATGGCATGCGAGAAAGTAAGAGTATTTTTGTTATATTTATATTTAAATATAAATTTTATTTAAAAAATATAAAAAATATTAAATTAAACAAAAAGGATATGATTAAAATATTAATGTCAACCTTAAGGACCTTACCGAATGGCTTTTAAAATCCTAGACGTACTTGATATTACTACCAACCCTTAGGGGCATGGATGATATGTACCCAAAAAATATTATTACAAGAATCAAATTAAGTATATAATATTATTAAATGAAAACTTGTTTTGTTGCTGGGTCTGGTCAATGTCGATCCTGATCTGACTTAGTAAATATATGAATAGAGGTCAGGCTTTGGCTCAATAGTTGGGATCAAAAATATTATTCTATTTTATCACATAATTAGATCGAAACTTGGGTCAGATCGAATCTTGACCCAACTTGTTGACATGCCTAGAATTTGTGTTGGGCTGGGGCAGGAAGATGCTGGTTTGGGGAAGTAGAAAGGAAGTAGGGTGAGGTGGGAGAATACAACTTATGTGAGAAGAGGGTGAGGCTGGTATGGAGTTTGTTCAACGCGACCCAAACTCATCCCGTTGTCATTCCTAACTTACCCAGCCACAGCCTACAGGCCACATGACTTAGGCATGCCCAGCTTTCATGCTATCACTATCTCCACCCCCCTCCCCACCCTCCTGCCATTTTTGGTATTTGAACCCACAGCTTGCTCTAATACCAATTTTTGGGTCCATTTGTAGTGACCATCAATCCAAAAGCTTGGGTTGATAATAGTAAAGGTACAACCATTGCGTATGGACACAACGCCTATAACATATGAATGTGACTTAGCGACCACCATCTTATGTGCTACAGCAGAGGAGCTAAGTAAGAGCACATGATGGCTAACCACAACTTACACACCCCATGACTTGGGCATATTGATGTAGAACATATATGAAGAAATGGAAGCAAGCTAGAAGGAAGAGAAGAAAATAAGAAGAAATGAGAGAAACTTCAGAGAATCATTCAAATCATCCAAAAATCTATAATTACAATAATAAGGCTTATTTATAGCCAATTTGCTTCAATCAAACTAGAGAAATTATAGTTTAAGAATAATAAAAAAAATAACTTGTTACTATTTATCCACACTAGTGGAATTATTCTAAAATTTTATTAAAAATTTAAATATATAATATTTAAAATTTAAATAAACTATCATTACTTAATTAAAAGATTATCACAAAATAAAATTAATCTTTTCACTTTCCTTTGCACTTAGAATAAGTACGCCAATAATCTTTTTTATATTTAGGTGGATCATTATCATTATAATATTTAAAATTTATATAAACTATCATTTATCTAATTAAAAAATAATCACAAAATAAAATTAGTCCTTTCTTTTTCCTTCACCTAAAATAAGTACGTCGGTAGTTCTTTCTATGCTCAGGTAAACCGCCATCATATACCTAACCTTACGCCATTGTTCTCCCCAATACTTGCTAAAGTTCATGCCTAACCAATATACAAATTAAACATGTAACCTGTAATTCAATTGCAGGTTTGCAAGGATTTGAGAAGTTTGAAGGTTTTTTCCTATCAATTGCTGCTTTCTCTTCATAGTCCTTGTTTGTTAATCTATAATGTCCATGAGTACTTGACTACAAGATGCCATTTATGTAGGGAGTCAAAATTATGTATGGAGGAAGAGTTATTTTATGATGACTTCTCTTTCTCAATGCTTCATTTTTTTTGTTTTTGCTTTATTTGTGCAAACAAACTAAATTTATTTCCTATGTTCTATCTTAATTAGATGTTGTTCATTCAATCTCCTTTGTATTATCATTTATTATTCAATTTTTTAAGAATCTTATGCCAAATCACCACATTAACCATATCATACTTATTTATGCAACCCTTCTTTTTTGTTGCTTGTGACTCTAATGCTACCTAACAATTAGTTGCAAAGAATACTTATTTAGTGATCATTTTGCTAGTATTCATGCTAAAAGTTTTTCTAATGTAATAAACATCACTTTGCCCTGTTAAATGAAATATACTTTGAAACAAGAATTCATGAAAGCTGTGTTGAACTAGGTAGGTTAAGGATACTTATGATGATATCTATGATCTGAGTATACTCTTTTGCAGTTTATTTTCAAAAGGTATTTTATGTTTGTTTTCTTTTTTCTTAGAGAGTTCTGTCAAATTACTGCCCTGTACTTAATTTGGCTAATGCTATTCAACTTGCTAGATTAAAACTGAAGAGACGGTGCATGCATGTTATCTCCAAAAGCAGCACAGTACAAGAACAGCAAACATCTATGGCAAAAGATGGTGAAGATGGTGAAGATGCTCCTTCAAACAAAAGTCAGCAAGCTACAAAAAAAGGAAAAAAGGTTACTGCAGAGATTCCGGATCACCATTCTTGGGATATAACCATGGGGATTGACGGGAGGGAGAAAACGCTAGCAGAGGCTTCTAGCTCTGATGAAGGTTTAAATAAGCCTGTTAAAAGACATCGAAGAAAAGGTATACTTTTGCAACTTTTATCAAGAGTTTAGCATAATTTTAGAGTAGCTGACAGCAGAATAGTATGCTGTATGCAGCTTCCAGCTTACCAGGCCCAGGGATGAAAGTAACCAAGGTAAGGAGCAGAAGAAAGGCTGATGTTTTGGAGGAGCAAAGCATGGAATCAGGATTCGATGATGCCAAGGACTCCAAAGCTTCAAAAACTCAACAGGTTGAAAAGGATGACAAGGTACAATTAAGTGATCAAGATATTAGCTTCACCTATAGCTGGCCACCTCTAGTTTGTTGCTTTGGAGCAGCTAAGCATTTATTCATACCTTCTGGCAGACCAGCTAATAGATTGATAGATCATGAAATTCATGAATCAATGAAGGATATGTTTTGGACCCCAGCTAAGCTTGTGAGAGCACCTGGAGGTTCACCATCTAGTGTTGCAATAGCTCATGCAAGTATAGGTGGTCGAGTTGCATTTATGGGGAAGCTTGGGGATGACGAGTATGGTGAAATCATCCTCTATCATTTGAATGTTAACAATGTCCAAACTCGAGCAATCAAAATTGATAGTTCAAGACATACAGGACTATCTTACATGAAGTTATCTAAAAGGGGTGGCTTAAGGGCGAGCAGTGTTAAAACCTGTGCTGAAGACTCTTTCTTAAGCTCTGAGATCAACATTGATGTTTTAAAAGAGGTGCTAATTCTTTTTTTTGAAGTTCATTTTACGTGTGTAACTTTACTGATTGTTGCCAAGAATTCATATTCTTTTGTGCTAATTGGCATATAATTAGGTTTTTAATGTACTCTGTCAAAAACTAAAAGTAATTTTTTATGATTCAGTTTTCATCCTGTAAGCTGCATGTGCTTAGTTGCTCATTTCTTTACTTTTTAGACTACTAAGCTGGAATGAAGAATAGACGTATGTTATAGACCTTGTTAGTATTGTTATACTTGTTTTTCCATGTTGGTCTATTATGCTTCACAAGTTGGATGTAGCCATGTGTCCAAAATTTGGAAGTGATTAGAAATTTAGTTATTGTCATATATATATGTGTATGTGTGCGTGTGAGCACGTGCGTGCGTATAGTTGCATTAAACTTAGAGCTGGTTGCTGAAAAGTTACTTGTGGATCTATGTACGTAAGTTTGTTGAATGTTAACCTAAATTGTCAATATGCTTGATTTGATTTTTATTTCAGAAATATATTAACTGCTATAATATTTTGTCATTTCTTGAGTAAGACATTTAGGGCCAGTTTAGCTTTTGGAAAAATGTATTTTTTGAAAACTTTTTATGGCTTTCTTTGAAATACATGTATAATAAGAAATAAATTTAATTATGTAGGATGTGAAATAAAATTAAATAATATTTTGAGAATTATGTAGGATGTGATATAAAATGATTTATATATATATATATATATATATGTAGAGTTTGTGTAGGATGAGAAAAAATTATTTTTTTATTATAAATTTCTATTCTCATTTTGTTGTTCTTTCACTTGGTCATGTGAGGATGTTTATGTCAGTTGTTACATTTGGTTAGTGTGTGATACTTTCATTGTGCAATGGTGTTCTCCGTGGTTTTACATGTATATGTCTGTTATAGCATAATTAGGTTTTGTTTTAACTCTACTCTTGTGTTCTTTATAGCATGATTACATTTGAGATTTTATATATGCATTTTTCTTAAGTAGGATGCCTGAAGCTAGCTTTAACAATCCATAATGATCACAAAAGTTCATCTTTATTCTTTGCACATAATTGTTTTAGAAATTTTATGAGGCATTGCAATTTTTTTATGATTTACACAATTTTTTTTTTTTGGTGATTTAAATATGTATGCAACAACACCGGCATAATAACAAAGCTTTAATCCCGAGCGAGATGGGCTCAACTACATGAATTTCTATTGTCAACCCCACGCCCCCTCTCTCGGTCCCCCCACACACACAGAAAAATTATCATAGAGAGAATCCTGTAAAGCTCAGCAATGAATAGGACCAGGTTGTTATAAACATCTCTCTCTTTTTAATCTTTGTTAGGTGTCATGTTATGCTTTCTTTCTGATATATTCATTTCTACTATGATTTAGCCTAGTATGATCACCAATCCTTCTAAGCACCTGCATCTACATTTCTCAAATCTTGTAGATGATTCCACGTAATTATTTAGTAACAACTTATAGTCTTACAATAACATATAATGTCGTTCACTCATCGTTTTAACTAACATGCTTTGATTTTGAGAATAGCTTCTTCCTTCTATACTTCCCTTTGGATAATGGACCAAAAGCATTTGAATTTTTTCTGTGCAACCATTTTTTCTATCTATGCTTGTAACATTTCATCTTTCTTTAGAATCATCAAACTTACAATATATGTATACTATCTTGTTGTTACTCTCTAATGTTTTCTTTTAAAATGCTCATCCAAGATTTTAGTATTTGATTAACTCCTTCACGAGTCTCATATATGATATATTAGTTATTCAAAAAGCAAGTATCGCAGAATCTTATCTTTATTATGCTTAGTGAGTTCTCTATCAAGAAAGTGAGAAGGTAAGAACACAAAGCAAACTTTGGCGTATTCTATCCTTCACGTGGAACCCTTTGCCGTTCTCGCTAGCATCCTCAATCTGGTAACTACTATGTATTCATGTTCGTAGTCACATTAATGTGGCGGATACTTCTTTCTTTTACAATTCCCTCCAAAGAATCTCCTTTGTATGTTTATCCTGTGACTTATTGAGATTCATAAAAGTAATATGAAGGAGCTTTCTGCATCTCTAATCTTTTTCATCAATTTTCTTATAAGGTCACCTCCTTGTTGACCTATAAGCTGTAAAACCAAATTATATATGCTACAGCAGCAAAACTTGCTGCTGCTGCTGCAACAGCAGCAGCAACAGCCAGCAATTCTGCTATTGCTGCAGCAGTACTTTAAGCTGCTGTAGCAGCAGCAGAATGTAGCTCTGCTGCGGGACCAACAACAGAGTACAACTCTGCTGTTGGACCGGCAGCAGATTGCAACCCCTCCGCTGCTCCGGCTGACGGAAATCAGCCACCACATGCTCGCAATACTCAACTGCTAAACCTTTTCCTCAGCAACCTGCAGTTACGAGTCCAGAAAATTTCATAGTATTATACTTAAACAAGTACAAAATTGTACAAAAGTCAACCAACATTTTCTTTGTGGATATTGTAAAAAATTAATAGGGAGTGCCCCTTTCCTGACAAAAATTACTTAAAGTAATATAATGTGCAAAAAAATTAGTTGCGCTATTTATATTATGTTATATATATATATATGATCTTACAGGAAGAAACTAGAATAAGAATGCTCACAAATTGCTCAAGCCATTATTCTTCTAAGAGTTGGTATCCTATTAGTGTTTGGCGGCTGATGTACTTGCTGTCGGCTGTGTGTCTTTGATCTCTTGCTTGATTTCTTAGTGTTATCCAAAGTTGCTTCCAGATGTCTCTTTGCTACAAAAAAGCCTAATTTATTTTGTTGGACTACTTTCTGTCTCATACTTGTCTATTTTGTTTCTTTCATGTCTTAGTGTTATGTTGTTTGAAATATTTATGCTTATTTTATTAGAAGTAGCGGGACTTAGTATTGTGAATTGTTATTATTTACTTCTCTAAATGCATTGTATATGCAGGCAAAGATGTTCTATTTCAGTTCCTCATCTTTGCTAGACCAAACTATGAGATCTACAACGATGGAAGCTATTAAGATTTTCAAGAAGTTTGGTGGCGTTATTTTCTTTGATCTCAACCTCCCATTGCCATTGTGGAAATCCAGCAGAGAAACCAATCTCTTCATTCAAGAAGCATGGAAATTTGCAGATTTTATCGAAGTAACCAAACAAGAATTTGAGTTCCTATGTGGGATAGAACCCATGGAGACATTTGATACAAAAGATAATGCTAAATCTAAATTTATACACCATAAAGAAGAAGTAGTCAAGCAGATGTGGCATGATAACCTAAAGGTACTATTTTTGACGAATGGGACGTCCAAAGTTCATTATTACACGTTGAAGAATAATGGATTCGTTCGTGGAATGGAAGATGCACCAATTACTCCCTTCACTGGTGATATGTCTGTATCAGGAGATGCCATGGTTGCAGGTACATTAGAAATCATACCCCTGAAAACATTTGTTCATACTAACAAAAGGAGGCATGGTGTGACGTCATCACTTAGTGGTGGTCCATGCGATGCATGTTACTCTGGTATATCTGATATATCAAACACCTGTGATAGTACTGCTGTCTAGAGAATTCACAACCAATTTTTTAACTTAAGTTTTGATCATGCTGCGAGCAGCAGCTTTTTATATATGCCTTGTGGTCACCCTATGCCTCAATTCTCAACTCTTCCTTTTAAGGAAATCGTATTTGTTCTTGTTCCATCAGTATTTTACTGTTTTCATTGTGTGGAAACCATGTATTGTACATCTGATGCACTGGTTGAATATATGATCCAAAGTTTCTGACATGTTAACATGGGTCTTTCACTCATTTCAGCTCTCATGAAAATGCTCACAGTTCAACCACATTTGGTCACCAACAAGGGTTACTTGGAGCACATGCTCAAGTATGCGATTAACTGTGGAATAATTGATCAGTGGTCACTAGCCAGAATTTTGGGATTTCCACCTAAAGAAGGGGCAGAGCTATCTCCTAAGGCTGGAAGTAGATGGATGTCAATATCTGAGAAAGAATATCGCACAGTTGAAGAAGCATTAGCCTGATCTGCATGACTAATATTTCAATGCACAAGCCTCTGTGATGTTGACCTTTTTTAGTCACCCCAATTTTTGTAACTTCTTTGATGCAGCAGTTCTAGTGGGCAAAGCGTCGGTACGTTGCTCTTTTCGATCAGAAGGTCAGAAGTTTGAGTCTCAAAAACAACCTTTTTATCATAAAATAAAAGGAATGTTACTTATAATGGACTATTCTCCCTTACCCTTACTTGCAAAATGGAGAGCCTTTGGCACAGTACTCCCCTTTTTTTGTTAATGCAAAAATTAAATCTGATTTACCATTTCATTTATGTTTATCTTGTCAGGTCCACAGGCATTTATGTTTCACCATTTATCAACTCTTGGCAAAGTAGTCGGAAAATTACTAATTCGGTTTCATCTATTCTTGTTCTCATGTGGCTATTCGTGGAACTTTTCTGGTAATTTTTCAACGCTCCATGAGGTATGAGGTACTTGTTGATTTTTTTTTCCCTTCCCTTTTAATGTCTTTTCTGCTAAAGATTCAGCATCAGGGATTTTGCAAGTGTTTTGACATGCTTTTGCTCACGTGGTTTATAGTTACATATTCTAAGGATTTTATTTTTTATTTTTTATTTTTCTGTAATTGCCTCAATTGTCCCATTGTGGATGGTCTGATAACTGATAACAGATATCGTAATATTGTGTTCATCACCTTCTCATCACTTCTGAGGTAGAGAGATTACTGCTGAATGTATCCTCTCCATTCTCCTGTTTAACTGGTGCAGTGATTTTGCCACCTGTCATTGTCTGCGTATGTGCCTGTTACAACCGCATCCGTGGGATTGTTGAATTTTATGAAGTTGTGACGCAGAATATCTACAATTCTTTCTGTCCGAATTGTCTGCAGTAGCTTATTCGACAACTGATAAAGGAGTATTGAATGTGTTGTTAAGTGGAACTTTGAGATCACTCAATATGTATGTATGTATGTATGTATGTATGTATGACATAATAGAAAATTCACATAGTCCTCATTCTTCACCCGCTTTTATGGTAAGGAATTACGCTGAAGAAAAAAGAGGAAAAGCCAGAATGGTCATAAATTATAAAAAACTAAATGACAATCTCAAATTTGATGAATTTTTTATTCCAAGCACAAAAAATATCATAAAAAATGTTAGTGGAGCAAAATGGTTTAGTAAATTTGATACTAAATCAGGATTTTGGCATATAAAAATTAAAGATAAAAAATCTAAAGAATTAACAGCCTTTTCAACACTATTTGAACATCTTCAATGGCAAGTAATGCCATTTGGACTAAAAAATGCACCACAAATTTTTCAAAAATGGATGAATTCAATATTCTCTTCATATAATAAATTTATTCTAGTATATATAGATGACATACTTATTTTTTCTTCCACATATGAAGAACACATTCAACATTTAGAAATAGCTAAAAAATTATTCATAAAACATGATATTATTCTTGGAAAAAATAAAATAGAATTATGTAAACAAAAAATTGAATATTTGGTAAAATTATAAATCAAGGAGAAATATCACTACAAGAACATATTATAACCAAACTTAAAAAATTCAGATACTTTTGAAGGCTTAAAACAACTACAAAATTTTCTTGAAATATTAAACTATGATAGAAAATACTTACCTAGATTAAGTGAATATTCTAAAAATTTACAAGAAAAACTTACTGAAATTAATAGACAATATAAAAAAAAACAAAGAGAAAGCAATCTCTCGATGGGAAATCGATAAAATTAAAATACAATTGAATGAACCCGAAAAAAGAGAAATCAAATATCTAAAAACATTAATTAACAAAATTCCTAAAACAGTCATTCCAAAATCAGAAGATAAATTAATACTCTATACAGATGCCAATAATCTTTATTGGGCTGGAGTGTTAGTCACATTAATAAAAGATGTGGAATATATACTTCAGGTAAACTAACAAAACCAGAAATAAATTATTCTACTTATGAAAAAGAATTTATAGCAATTTTAAAATCTATTAAGTGCTTTAAATTTTGGTTATTACCTATTAAGTTTCATATAATCACAGATAATAAAGACTTATATCATTATATTAAAAATAAAAAACATGATAACAATAGTC
The DNA here is from genome assembly GCA_002786265.1 of Apostasia shenzhenica. Taxonomy (NCBI): domain Eukaryota; kingdom Viridiplantae; phylum Streptophyta; class Magnoliopsida; order Asparagales; family Orchidaceae; genus Apostasia; species Apostasia shenzhenica. The sequence continues at coordinate 1,488,773 of KZ451899.1, read as the reverse complement.
GACGAATACGATGATTATTACAATTAGATGAATATAGCTATGATATCTCATTCAATCCTGATTTTACTAACATTCTTGCTGATTTTCTTTCCAGAGAAAATTTATAATTCTTATTTGCAAGATTTCTTATTTGCAGGACTATGGCAAATCCATGGAAAGACAAAAACTTGACTTCATATATTGCATCTCAGAAAATATATAATACATCCTCCTCGTCATATTCCGAGAAGGAAAAATAAATATTGACTTAGATAAATATAATTAGCAAACTATATCAACACTGGTAGCAACTACCAGCAATTATAAGTTAGTTATTCCAATGTCTCCCAAGACATATAATATTATCAATAATCTCTGCAAATTAATCGGAGGCTTACAGCATAATACTTCTCTCCTATATAATATCCGAGAAATTATTTCTCATATTTACAATATGAAGCTCTCTCTAAATAATATGATTTTAAAGGTCCAGCATGAAAAAGAATTTTTAAAATATTTACTCCAAAAATGTGAGGATTTTCATCCTCAACAACATGAAGAACTATATCCTATATTAGAAGTGATATATAGCTACAAAAACATCAACTTTGTAGTTGTTTTAAGCCTTCAAAAGTATCTGAATTTTTTAAGTTTGGTTATAATATGTTCTTGTAGTGATATTTCTCCTTGATTTATAATTTTACCAAATATTCAATTTTTTGTTTACATAATTCTATTTTATTTTTTCCAAGAATAATATCATGTTTTATGAATAATTTTTTAGCTATTTTAAATGTTGAATGTGTTCTTCATATGTGGAAGAAAAAATAAGTATGTCATCTATATATACTAGAATAAATTTGTTATATTAAGAAAATATTGAATTCATCCATTTTTGAAAAATTTGTGGTGCATTTTTTAGTCCAAATGGCATTACTTGCCATTGAAGATGTTCAAATGGTATTGAAAAGGCTGTTAATTTTTTAAATTTTTTATCTTTAATTTTTATTTGCCAAAATCCTGATTTAGTATCAAATTTACTAAACTATTTTGCTCTACTAACATTTTTTATGATATTTTTTGTGCTTGGAATAAAAAATTCATCAAATTTGAGATTGTCATTTAGTTTTTTATAATTTATGACTATTCTGGCTTTTCCTCTTTTTTCTTCTGCGTAATGAAGGATGAGAACTATGTGAATTTTCTATTAGGCCAAATTGTTTTAATTCTGTAAGTTGTTTCTTAAAATCTTCAGTATCTTGTGAAGAATGTACCAATGGTTTTATTCTTATAGTTTTTTTATCATCTAGGGTTTCTAATTCACAGAATCTTGGACTTCTATTAAAATGTAATAATGGGCTATCAGAGAATAATTCTTTCAAAGAGTCTAAATATTTAATTTTATAATTTTCAATTAAGGATAAAGCTTCTGGTTTTTAGTTTATTTTAATGAGTTTTAAATGGTTAAAAATTTTAGGTATTTTAATTGATTTTTGTTCTATCGTAAATGTATGATAGGTTTTGTCCTTTAGTATTATTTTTAAGTTTGATAATTTTTTGATATAGATTGTTATCAAATATGAATTATTCATTATGATCATGATTTATAGTATTGATTATTTGTTCAATGATAACTTCTTCATTTTCTTCTTCTTTTAACATGAAAATATAGTTTATTTCTTCTTCATTTTGTTCTTCTTCTGATGAAGTTAAAGAGGTAGAATCTGATTCACTGTCTGAATCTAATGCTAAATTATCTGTCTTCAATTGAAGAGAGTTCATAATCAATATCAGATAAACTTGAAAGATTGTGTCCTTATATTATGTCATAATATTCATCTATTAACTGAAACTATTGTTCTACTAATATTTTAATATTTTTTTTACAATTATTAGCATAATGTCCTTCGCCACATTTAAAATATTTACATACTTTTTTATTATAATCGAGTTTGCATCTAAAATATTTTTATGATTATGAATATACTTAGGTTTGTATCGTATATTAAAACGACATTTATTTTATGATTGAGCCAAGGTTTGGTAAATTTAAACTTGTGACGACGATGTTTAGTGTGAGATTTATTTTTATTATGTCATTTATGTCCACCACGCTTGTTTCGCGGAGGAAGAATGCTAAATTTATAGGTAGGTAGAACATTGATACAACAATGTTTATGACTAGCTTTAGAACGGTTTTTATAAAAGGATTTTCGTAACTTTTGATCACGGCAAAATTCCATGAATAGATTCATGGCACATTTGACTCGTAAAGCCAAAGTATCAAATTTTAAATATTCGATATCTTCTATTAATGCTTTATCTATAAATCTTGTATATTTTTTTTACATTTTTCATCCCACGGTGCAGGTAGTTTATTAAAGTATATCTGAGCCCAATGATCATATTGTGAAAGGAGTAACTTCCAAATATATTTCATATATGTTTGTGAAAACTCTTCTAGAAAACAGATATTACCGATCTGCATTCTGGAGAGAATTGTTTCTATGTGTTCTATGTCTTCTGTATTATCAAGAGATCCTCCAGTAAAGAATTCTAATAGAAATTTTTCTAAGAGAATTATTGCATCATCCTTAACCTTTTCATCTTTTATTTTTTGAAATTGTGGGTAGTTTTCTAAGGATTTTAAAACTACAGATGTTGTACCTTCAAATTTGAAGGTTATTAGTTCTAGTAATTGTTGTGTAATCATATATGCATATATATTTTTTAGTCCTTTGACTAGTTGTATCTATTGAGAAATATATTGTTTTCTTTCTAGAATTGAGATTTTATCAATATTAAAGATATATGAATCATTTCTTGAATATTTTGTTTTAAAATTTTTTTCTTTTTCATTTGTATATATGTCATCAAATGGATCTTCTTCTTTGGGATCTTCTTTAGGATGATAATATTTATCACTGAATTGATTAAAATATTGATCTTCAGGTATTGAAGGTCTTTTTCTTGTACTAGGTTCGCCGACTTTCATATATATGTCAGCTGAGTTTTCAATTAGTTGATTATTAATAGTTTCTATATTACTATTAGTGTTACTATTAGTTTCAGAATAAAGTTCATATTCTGATTTCTAATTATATAATTGAAAAATATATTTTTTTGACTGATATAATTTTTGAATAACAATTAGCTTTTCTGTCATAGGATCTGACATATATTCTTTTATTTTTTCTTCTAAGATTTGTTTATTTATAAGGAAAAGATTATAGATTTCTTTAAAGTCAGTGAAATCTTCTAATATATTTATCTCATGTAAAATATTTATACATGAATTAAAATAATTTGGCCTAAATACAATAAAATTTTGAATAAATATTTTTTATTTATTTATATTATAAAATTTATATTATTTTTGAAATTTTATTGTGAGATGAAGTAGTTGCAAAAGCTCTCATCCTCCACATACAAGGAATTGGTTGAGCAGGTAGGCCTAGAAATTGAGCATGCCTTAGTAAAAATGGAGGCTGCAGATGCAAATGGTTTAATGGCTTTTTGATTTCATGGCATTTTCTTTGTCTCCACACAGGTAAACAGAAGTCTAGCATACAATGATGAGATAAAAGTCATCGAGCCAGTGATGCAGGAAGGCATTGAAATCTTTACAATACGAAGGACTACTGATTGCTGAACTTGACAAGTGTAGGAACCATATATTGATGTAGCAATTTCGTTTCCTTAATTTTGGGACAAATTGGTCTGCCAAACGAATGTAAGACAAATCAGCTTAGAATTGTGAATTTTGGCTTTTCTTTTCTATTTTCAATTCTCACAGCTTTTTGTCCTGTGTGCTTCAAATTGTTAGAAGGATGTAGAGATATTTATGTTATCAGATGATGGCTTTTTGAAGGTATCTGATTGAATTATAACACAGCAATACCATAAATTTAATTTTTTGAATGGCCTTTTAAGTTTTTTGGTTCTTTCATTTCATACTTGTAATTTTGTGTAAGGGAGTTAGTACTTATTTAATTTTGAATCTTAGATTGTATTTAGATTTCTTATTTGCTAGTCGGAGCTAGATGACTAAAAATTCTCGTGTGATGGTTTATCTTAAAAAAATATACATATAATTGTTGTGTTATTATATATATAATTGTTGTGCTATTATGTTCTTAATTGTTTAGATCATTAGAAATTTTATATGTTACAATTAAAATTTCATATATTATTATTTAAAATAATTATGAAAAAATTGTACTATCTGCTGTAACAGAGAACTCTATTATAGCGAGTGATTCTGTAACAGAGAACTCTATTACAGCAGAATCACCCACTGTAATAGATATAATCGATATAATAAAACTATTCTGTACTGAAAAAGTAAAGTACTAATTTTACATATTTTAACTATTATTATTTTATTATTTTGTAGATCTTTTTTCTGTTTCTTATAATAGGGTAGTTCAAGTTGATGTTCCTTAATGCGGCGCAAATAATTTTTGACTTAGAAAAAGGAAGAAATTTTAATTCAAAATGATTGTCTTCAAAAGCATGTGAATTATCTCTATATTTTTTATGATAAGTATTTTTTTTATTGTCTATTATAAATTGATATTGCATTTATATTTATAGATTGAATTAGTTCAGGCAATAGGATTCATGCCAACAGCAACCAACTTGGAAATCATTGAACATTATTTTGGCCGCAACGGCATAATCATGTCTATTGTTTTAGTAGTGAATTAAAAAGAGACATTTGAGGCCTGATCTTGAAAAAAAAAAGTACAATAGTGTGAGAATATCATGCTAAAAAATCAATTATCTCATGTAATGAAGTAAGTTGCAGCACTTATAAAAGTCGTCATTGAGAATATTTCAGATGTTAAAGAGAGGCTAAAAGAATTAGAAAAAGTTTTTAAGCATGATGCAGATAGTAGTATGAATCAATTTTATGATATTACAGTTTTGAATTTTAAAGTTTATTTTTTTTATGATTTCAAAATTATGTTGTTTATTTTTTACAAGTGTTCAGACAAACAAATGATCATGGATGTTATTGTCATATGAACCTTGAATATTTTTGGACTATTTTATTTTCATGATTGTATTATGGATTGAAATTTATTATAGCATTTTAAATAAAACATATAGTTAAGTAATATTGTTAGTTCAATATTGTTAGAACTTAGAACTATTGATTAGTGGTTACATTATAGTAGATTTTCTATTAGCTATTACTTTTAGATCACATATTTTTGTTAGATTTTTAATGTCACTAAGAAACTTGACATAATTTTAATATCGTATTCATAATCTATTAGCATTTCAATGATTATTTTTATTCAATCAACTATTGCTAGTTATCTTTTATATAATTTATACTCATTGTTGTATTAATTTTGAGTTAATATAGTAAGTATTTCGCATAAATTTATCAATATTTATGTGAAAGTTAATTATATATTGATATTATGCGAACAAATATTTATATTCAAATTATGTCATTTAAAATTATTATAAGTATAAAATTTAATAAGAAATTAATTTATACTTAAACTAATGATATATTATGCTTGTTAAATTAAAAAATAATTAGTAAACAGTGGTTATTTATTGAATTTAATTAAAAATCATGAAATAATTTATTATTTTTATTTAAAAAAAAGCCAAAGATTTGTAAAACATAAGAGTGTTTACTCTTATAAATAAATTCAATGGCTTGTAAAGAGGTTTTAGTCCTATTAAATTAGATTTAACAGTGTCGTTACACTGACTAGCAATAGCATTTTATTCTTGTAGGGTAGAAAATATTACAAAAAAATAACTTTTGTTGATTAGAAAAATTTAACGAGAGGCTGAAAACTTTTGTTAATAACACTAGTACAATATATGTATTTTACAGCACATTTATAAAGGCAGTTAATAAGAGAGACCGTTGTAAAAACTTTCCGACAAAATATTATACGGCGGTTAACTATGTGGACCGTCGTAATGACATTTTAGACGGCGGTTGACCGAACCAACCGCTGTCTATAGCCTTCACTTTAGATGGCGGTTGATAGAGTAAACCGCCATCGAAACTTTAGACGGCGGTTGACCCAACAACTGCCATGTAAAGGGAAGGCTATAGACGGCTGTTGGTTCGGTCAACCGCCGTCTAAAGCTATTCATATAGCGCAGACTTACTCACTTGCAATTCAATTGGCTCTCATTTGTTCCAACGAAAAACCCTTGATCTCTACAAGCTTGCATTTTTGAACGTTGCGACGCGAGGGTTGCTCATCGCCGGTGGACTTCACCTAGCCGGATCAAGCTGCGGGCTTTGATCTCCGGCCTCTTCCATCTTCTTGTTCTTTGGCCGTCATTCCCCTCATACTTTTGCCGACGCCAGCCGACGCCCGATCTAGCATCATTCGTGACCCTACACCCTCGCCAACGCCGGCCGACGCCGGATCTAGCCGCATTCGCTGCCCTACTCCCTCACCGATGCCGGCCAATGCTGGATCTAGCCACATTCGCGGCCCCTACACTCTCGCCAACGCCGCCAGATCTAGCCTCTTCGCGGCCCTACATCTTCGCCGACACTGGATCTAGCCGCATTCGCGGCCCTACTCACTCACCGACGCCGGTCGATGCTGGATCTAGCCGCATTCGCGGCCCTACACTCTCGCCAACGCAGGCCAATGCCGGATATAGCCTCATCGCGGCCCTACACTCTCGCCGAAGCCAGATCTAGCCGCATTCGTGGCTCTACTCCCTCGTCGATGCCAACCGACGCTCGATCTTGCCGCATTCGCGACCCTACACCCTCGACGACGTCGGATATTATAGCAAACTTCACCTTCTTCCACCACTTTCTTCTTCTTCTTCCTCTTCTTCTTTTTCGTCTTTGGCCGAAATATTTGGATTCAAAAATTTACTTAACGTAAATTTACTTCTTTACTTTTTTTATTTTGTTATTATTTTTTTAGGTTGATTGCAAAATATTTGGATTCAAAAATTTTAACTATCGTTTCTACTTAATTTCACATAAGGTAAATCTTATTTGAAATTATTTTTTTAGTTTATTTATATGTTAATTCTGATGTATAAGTAGATTTGTTTTAGTATCATAAGCTGAATCAACTAGCATACATATTTTGGACATTATTCTAATCCACTATACTCATTCCGATATAAAATACAATCATTAGGGCATGCATTAATTTTCTTATAATACATTCCTAATGTACGAAGTATTTTTTTGCTTCATAAGTTAATTGGGCGCTGATAATATATCTTTTATAAAAATAAGCAACTCTGTAAAGCACTTGTTGCTTAAATCATTTGCTGCCTTTAAGTTAATCAAATGTATTAGTGCAAAAAGTTTAGTGAAGCTTTTATAGTTAAGATATAATGGACTCTTAGCCTTTTGAAGCAACTCTTCAAATTGTTCTAGAGCTTCTAATAAATTATTTTCAATATCCAAAACTATATATATCTTCCATTCTATCTTTCTCGACTGTATTTTCAATATTATCATTAGCATCTGCACATGTAGATGATGTACTTCTCTCAATATTATTCATTTCATTTCTTACAGATTCACTATGTTAAATCCATCTTTCATAAGTCTCATCAAATTCATGAAAAAATAAATGATCTTTCACAATATTGGCTTCAAATAATTTCATATTTTCACATTTCAAGCACGGATATCTTATTCTGTCATTAACTAAATATTCATTTTTCAGTGCGAAATCTATAAAGGAATTTACTCCATGATCATATTCAAATGACCGTCTATCCATTTTAATCCAAAATCGATCCATATATAATTACCTATATGACAAGGCTTAAGTGCAGATGACATTAAAGAAAAATATGGTATTCCAGAGAAAATTTTGTGGTATTTGCCCTCGATACTGTGCTTTGTAAGACTTTTCAATATAAAGAATCTGCTAAAAATTTTACTTGGCATGTTGATGGTGAAGGACGTATATTTGATAGAATGATGCGACACTCTGCTGATGCACCACAATGAAAATCTTTCGATATTAGATTTCCAAATTTTGCTAAAGACCCGAGGAATTTAAACTTAGGATGTGCACTGATGGCTTTAATCCGCACAGTGTTCAAAGTAGTCAGCACAGTTGTTGGCCTATTTTTTTATTATTTATAATTTATCTCCTAATTTATGCATGAAATATATATTTATCATATTGACTTTGTTAATATTTGGACCGAAGCAATCTGAAAATAAAGTAGATGTTTATCTTTCTTCACTTATAGATGATCTTAAAAAGTTATGGAAAGAAGGAGTGCAGATATATGATGCTTATCGGCATGAGCTATTTACATTAAGGGCAACACTTATATAGACTCTGAATGACTATCTAGCTTATGATAATTTGGCGGAATGCAGTGTTAAAGGTTATTATGCATGTGTTATTTGTGGCGATAAGACTAATGCACAGTATTTAAAATACGGAAAAAATTTATGTTACATGTATTACAGAAAGTGGTTGCCTCGAGATTATGTATTTCACCAAAAAAAAGAAAACTTTCGATGGTAATGCTGAGTTTGAGAAGGCTCCACGCCCACTTAATGAGAAAGAGTTGATACAAGTTTTGAGCATCATAGGTCAAGATCCCCTAAAAATAAATTATTAGAAAAGAAGATCAATATTTTTTGACCTTTAGTATTGGGAATATTTGAATGAACATCACAATTTAGATGTCATGCATATAGAAAAAAATATTTGTGATAGTATTATTGGTACACTATTAAAGATAGTATAAATGCACGATTAAATATGGTTAGTATGTAAATTCGATAGCAGTTTGCTCCTAAGGTCTATGACAGCCGAACATGTCTTCCACATGCATGTTATACATTCACAAAAGAGGAGAAGAAGCAATTCTATAAGATTTTGTATGAGTTAAAGGTGCCAGATGGTTATTCTTCAAACATGAAAAGTCACGTAAATCTCAGTGAATTAAAACTAATTAACTTGAAATCGCATGATTATCACGTATTAATGCAACAATTGTTACCTGCAGCTATCAGAAGCAGTTTGGATGCTAAACTTCAGAGTGCAATAACAAGGCTATGTTTCTTCTTCAACTCTTTATGTGCTAAAATTATATATTCTCTCAAGTTAGATGCTCTTCAAGCTTATATTATTGAAATAATTTGTGAGTTAGAGATGTTCTTTCCACTTTTATTTTTTGATATCATGGTACACTTAATAGTTCATTTAGTAAAAGAAGTACAACTATGTAGACCTATTTTTTACGGTGGATGTATCCTTTCGAGCAATATATGAAAATACTCAAAGGATATGTTCATAGTCGTTACAAGACAGAAGCTTGCATGATTGAGAACTATGTCGCTGAAGAGGTCGTAGAATTTTGTCATGAATACTTACATAATATTAACCCAATTGGAGTTCTCATTGATCATACTGCAGTTGACAAGTACGAAAAAGACATTACATTAGAGAATTCTTATGTTATAGATATTAACATATTAAGGCAGGCACATTTGTATGTTTTGTGTAACTCAGTAGTTGTGGATTCATATGTTGAAGAGCATAAAGAATAATTACGAAGTGAAAATTATTTACATGCACGAAATGAGATATGGATTTAGAATAAGCATATTAAAGAGTTCATTGAATGGTTTGACTATCGTATATCTACATTATTATGTGGAACAGAAAGTGCTAACATCGATAAGTCATTGAAGTATTTAGCATTTTTACTAAATCACTGTGTAGTAAAGTATGATGAATATATTATCAATGGATATCGCTTTTTGATGTAGAGCTAGATCTTCAGAGACAACGATGTCGTTATAATCTACGACCTCGAGCATAGATTATAACAATATATTTGCTTGTACATAGTTATCTTTATTTGTACATTTTATTTGAGTTGTTTGGAGTCGTACATTATGTTTATATAAGTGGGAATGCCCACTTTGATGTCATGTACATATAGTGGGTCAGTCTGAGTCGTATGTATCAGTTGGATCAAGTTGGGTTCGAGATTAGTTCACCTTGAATCAATTTGATTCAAGATAGGGCAAGCTTGGGGCTTTTCATAAGGCATTTGGAGAATGGGGACTTGGAGGCAATTTCACCTTAATAAAATCACATCCAGCACTAATTTTGGATCGAGCTTTTTGCCTCTGCCGGGTTGCAGTGCTCGGCCTCTCTAGTTTTGCTCACGACGCGCTTGCTTCGCAGGTAGTGCATCGCTCAGGCGCGCCTGCTTTGCCGCGCCGAGCATCGCTCGACCACTTCTGTTCGACCTGTTTCTCTGCCGATGCCGCGTCGCACCCGCTTCGCCAAGACTGAAGGTGGTTTTACTTCGTTCGACTGCACCACTTTGCCTAGTCGCGTTCTGGTCCAACAAATTTTGTGGATTTCTCGGCACGTCGATCACGTCTCCGCGCATGCCCGACAACTTCCAGTTCACCATTTTCTTCTATAAATTGGGGATTTTGGAGTTGAGGCGGGGATGTTGATGAGATTTCTACCTGAGTTTGAGTGGAGAGCTTACTCCTGTCTCTGCTAATCCGCGCAGGTGGCACCGATTCGGATTGGGAAAGCAGAGGGGCTACAGGTTTCCCATAGTTATTTCCTTCTTTGGGTTCGACTCTATTTCCATTTTGTTTTGGTTTGATTTCATGTTTAGATTCTGTTCTGTTGAAATTTCTGATCTATCCAATTGCGCCATTGTTAAATTTCTGTGTTCATGGAGTATGAAGGTCTTATGGCTTTAATCTTTATTCAGGCCATCTAGATTTCTTTGTTTATGTCTTACATGTTTCGTTTGCTGTCAAATCTTTGTGAACCTGCCCTCTGATGTTGATGAGTTTACTGTTAATCATGGTTTTAAGTTAGAAACATCATGGGTTTGGTTTCAAGTGAAGCTTAACAATTTTTCTGTTTGCTGAAAATCAAAGAATAAATTGTGACAAATTGAAAACTCTTTGATTCCCAAAATTAAAGAGTTAAGTTTATTTTATGGTGGTTAATCTTTATTAATTTGATAGTTTTCTATTTTAATTTGCTTATATTTCTTTGAAATTGCCTAGAGCATTTTAATTTTTTTAGAAAACCTATTAATAGTTTATGTGAATATGTGATAGTTGCTAATTAGTATAATTTATTTCATCTTAGTTTAATCTCCTCAGATTCGCAGCATAAAATTACATTTATGTGTTTTTGACTTAATTGTCATAATTATAATCGTAACGATATTATTATCTAGGCACGTGTCCTTTATTGGTCGTGTGAATCGCTTTAGTAAATCTCGCGCGGCATCACTTTTTTACTAAAGAACAGGACAACAAGCGAGTTGTTCAGAATTGCGGGGTTTTTTTAATTGCTCAAATAATGCAAATATCAAGTGCAAAAGATAAAAATTTTCATATGGATGATTTGTGCTACTTTGGTGTTATTGAAGAGATATGAGAACTTGATTATATTAATTTTCATATTTTATTTTCAAATGCTTATGAATAGTAATAGTGGGAGCAAAATTGACGAGATGGGCTTTACATTAGTCAATTTTGATCGGATTGATCATAAAAATGATTATTTCATTCTCGCAAATCAAGCTAAATAAGTTTTTTATGTTGAAAATCTTGCTAATTCACAGAGGTCAATCGTCCTTAGTCATAACCCAAAATTTATGATTGATGAAAATAATGATACTACTTACGAAGAGCTGTTCGGATTTACAAATGGACTGCCTATGACTATGTATGATAATTCTGATGAGGCTCCTACCTGTGTAATCGAAGATGAAGATAATACTGAGTTAGTAAATAAATCTGGAAAGAAACGAAAAATAAATTGCTAGAAAGACAAAGAATAGCAAATGGTAAATTTTTATTACAATCGTATTATTTTTTTTTCTTTTGTAATTTCTCATTGATCAATTTATGTTACTAATATAATTGCAGCTTAATGGCGGACCAATTATCCTCTACAACTTTGAAGAAAAAAAAACCTTTACTCAATTATTGAAATTGACAACAAATAAAAAGGATACTGAAAAATTAACAATTAAGATAGTCAATGACTTACCAGTACCTTGGAGAAGCACAGATCAGTTGATGAGTTATTTGGGAGTCTTAGTTCGACATAAAGCCCTTGTCTCATGCATTAAATGACGTGAAGTCCCATAATCAAATAAACAGTTAATGTGCGAACAAATAACGGTAAGATATTTTCTTTATTTTTTTGAAAAAAATTAATTTATTAATATTTTTATTATCTTTCTTGCAGAATACATTTGATGGAGTGGATGGGCTGCATAACAAATTATTTGTTCATATGGGAAAGATGTAGAGGACGTGAAAATCCTTTATGTATAAGAAATTTATCGAGGAGAAAGATGAAGAAGCTCGATATGTTATTCCTGATGACTATAATTTCATCTCTCAGCAGAATTGAAATTTATTTGTCAACTATCATACCTCTGAAGAATTTCAGGTAAATATTTCTTTTAATATCATATGTGTTATATGAAATTAATAATTATAATATATATTAATTAATTATCCTATATAGAATAAAAGTCGCGCAGCAGTAGAGAAGGCAAAGAGTCAGAAATACCATCATACTACCTCAAGGAAGGGTTATGCAGGCTTGGAGCAGGAAATAATAGATCAATATATTAATATTTATTTTTTATTTATATTTATCATGAAATATGATTATTTATATTATCTTATTTTGAAAAAGTATTTTGTAGCAAAAAAAAATTGGAACTGAGGATCCTATTCCTAGGTCAGACCTATGGAAAGCTGCACACAAAAAAAAGGATGGTCGTTACATCAATGCAGCCTCTGAATAGCTTGGGACCAGGACTGTAAGTAATTTGAATTTTATTGTCATACAAATTATAATAATTGAATATGTATATTTATTGTAATTTTAAAATTTTTTGTTTATGTATAGGATGAGTTGACCACACAGGCTACCTAAGGCACGATTCATCCTGATGGTAGGAGTGATCTGTTTGCTTTGGCTTGCGAGGAGCTAGAGCATCCTGAAAGAGTTAGAGTTGGGGGAAAATTTCAGACAATAACTTTTTTTTTAAGGAGAATAAGAGAAAAAGATTGTCTTGTTCTACCACTGCTGCTGATATTCAGCAGTTGAGAGAGGAGAACAATAAGCAGCAATAACATATCTCTCGCCTTGAAGAATATATGATATTGTTAAATGAAATAGTAATGAGAGGGTATAGATTTACCCAAGCAAGTCCGATGGCCAGCGTATCAGGTTCTTTTATGGGAGGCAACTCAAGCCCATCTCCTGTATTAGTTGAGATATTATTTATATATTATTTCTAAATAAAATTTTATTGAAATTGTGATTTTAGTTACATCTTGTAAATTTATATCATTGGGAATGCATTGCTCGATTACTTGTGTTACTTCTAATAATGTGATCGCCCATGGGAGAGTGGTGAATCCAGTGGCTCTTGTTGTACATACATTATCGATGGGTGAGGGAACATGTAAAGCATTGGGATATATTATTCCTTGGCCCGCATGACTTATTTCTCATGATGATCAGATATAATACTTTGTTATAATGTTATAGTTTTAAAATTTTCTTTGTTATTAATTTTTTATTTTTTTAAAGCGACTAAAATCTAAATCTACTAAAGCACGCCATGATGGAAAATTCCCAACAAGTCAAAGCAAAAAAATTTAGGTAAATAATATTATTTATTATCATTGGCATACATTTACATATATTTGTAATTTATAATTCTAATATATAAAAATTACATACAGAAAAAAGATCATATTCTTCTGCTATTTTTAAATAAAATATTAGAACACGCAATTTATATATTGACTGATGAGGTAGTGATGTATATTCTTATTCCTACCGACAGTTAAAGTAGAGACTATATAGGTATTGTAGCTAGATTATATTTTTTAATTGAGTGAATTTTTATGATCATATTATAATATACTCAATTTTGTGCCTAATTAGTGTTCGATACAAAACAATGATATTAAGTGTGGATATTACATACTTATGTATATATGTCACATTCTACTTGCGGGCTTATCAGAAATACCTCCAACTGTAAGTGGTCTAGAATATTTATTTTAATTTTTAATTCTATTTATTATTAAATAATTTTAATTTTGTAGTTGCTGAAAAATAAGAGCGAATTTAGTAATGATAAATTTGACAATGATATTTGTGAGCCATTGACAGCATATATATAAGATGAATGGAAACTATGGTATGATATAACATTTAAAATAATCTCTTATCTTGATTATTTATGTGATAATTATAAAATCTTAATTATTAATTTAATTTACAGGTGTACATCGTGGAGCTTCTAAAAATAACTACAAAGGCAGATTTTATTTATATATGAAAGTTAATATAAACCTTATGTTAGTTTCATACTTATAATTTGAAAATTACCATAAATATTACTATTAAGACTAATTTCATGCTTCTTAAAATTTTATGTCATTCATTTTATTTAATTTACAATTTTAGAAAATCAACTATTTCTAAACTTGCAGATTCTACATTTAAATCTCTTGAGTTTAGATCAATTAAGTGAAATCCAACCCGGCCAGACGCATATCATTTTGGTATGATTAACACATTACATTATTTTGTATGTTAATCAGTATAATTTGAATATAATTGTGTTTTCTTTTGAATGGTAGGATCAAAACTTCAGAAAATAAATTCTGCATTCAGCAAAATCAGATGGCCGGATCTGATGGAATCAGATGGGCTTCAGCACACATATCATTTTGGTTTAATTAACACATTACATTATCATGTATGTTAATCTGTATAATTTGAATATAATTGTGTTTTCTTTTGAATGATAGGATCAGAGCTTCAGAAAATAGATTCTGCATTGGGTAGAATCAGATGGCCAAAACTGCTGGAATCAGATGGGCTTTGTGCAATCCTCCATCAGATGGTAGTTTTCTTTTATATTGAGCATGTGCTAGTTGATCTAAAATTTGTATTTCATTGGATTCAATGATGATGTAATTGAAGTTATGTTTTATGTGATTGATGTTGATGTTTTCTTTATGAATTTATTGATTGAAATGACTGTTGAATGTATATTACTGCTGTGTATGATGTATTAATTTTTGTTACAAAAATATTTTTATTTTTTTAAAAAAAAAATTATCTATAGACGGCGGTTCTCTATGGCAAACCGCCGTCTATAGTAGGACTATAGCCGGTGATTCTATCTGGAGAACCGCTATAACTATAGACGACGGTTATCAAGAGAGAACCGCTGTCTATAGTCTACTATAGACTGTGGTTCTCTCAGGAGAACCGCCGTCTATACTATGCCACTCACGTCGGTTGATATAGGTCAACCGCCGTGTAAAGGTTTCTTTTACGGCGGTCCAAACCGCTGTCAAAAGCCTGTTAGCTATTACGGCGTTTGAATACGCGGCGGTTGTGTTAGATATTGAGGTGGTTTTTAATCGCCGTAAAACTGCTTTCTTCTACTAGTGTTTAGTTATTATAGGCAAGTTACCAAAAGGTGTCATATAGATTCTTTTACTTATGCTAAATATAACAAGAGTTTTTTATAGGTTAATAATAGAATTTACTCTTGTTGATCGTGTCAATTTCTTGTAGTATACTTCTAATGCCCTTATCAATTATAGAAATGGAAAAATGATATTGCCATTTGGAAATCTAACAATGAAACTAAAAATCTTTGATTTATATAAACAACCAAATTATGATAAAAAAATTGAAATGATAAATTAGGTATATGAACAAAAATCTAAAAACTTCATGAAAGAAGAGTTTGAAGAAGTCAATCTTACAGAAGAATTAATAAAGGAAGATCAAATAGATTTATTTCATTTAAATATAGACCTAAAATCTTTATCTAAAAATCTTAAGTATGCATTTTTAATAGAAAAAAAAGTATGCATTTTTAACAGCAAATCAAACATATCTTGTTGTTATAGCCTCTGATTTGGTCAAAGAATAAGAAGAAAAGTTACTTAAAATACTTAAAAATTATAATAAAGCATTAATTGAATGGAGTTTGTGAGACATTAAAGGAATTAATCTTATGATTGTTTAGCATAGAATTTACTTAGAAGAAAACGTTAAATCACATAGAAATCCTTAAAGAAGATTAAATTCTATACTTTAAGAAGTAGTTAAAAAAAGTAATTTAGTGGTTAAATCATGATATTATCTATCATATCTTTGACAGTGAACGGGTCAGTCCAGTTCAAGTAATTTCTAAGAAAACAGACATAACAATAATTAAAAATATAATAATGAATTAGTTCCTACAAGGGTTCAATCAAGTTGGAGAGTTTGTATTGACTACGGAAAGTTAAATGCTTTAATAAAGAAAGATCATTTTCTTTTACCTTTCATAGACCAAATGTTAGAAAGATTAATGGGTCATAGTTTTTACCCTTTTTTTGGATGGCTATTTAGTATATTTTCTTTTAAACGAATACCCTTTGATTTATGTAATGTGCTAGTTATATTTTAACGATGCATGTTAGTTATATTCTCTGATTTAGTAGAATATTACATAGAAGTTTTCATAGATGATTTTTCAGTTTTCAGTAACTTCTTGGATCATTGTTTAGAAAACCTAATTAAAATCTTAAAAAGATGTACTGAAAAGAATTTAACTTTAAATTGAGAAAAATATCATTTATAATATATGAATTATAAATTAAATTACATAAATAGGTCAAATTTTAAACGGATCAGGTCAATAGTGATCCATATCCTATCCATTTATTTATAAATGAATTTAGTCAATAAATAGGGCGGATTGACAAAAAATATTCATTTGGGGTCTAATCAGATCAGATCTGGTCGTAATCTGGTCCACTAACAAGCCTATTGTCATCAAGAAACTCACGTAATTTTTCACTAAAAATTTCTTTCACACTTGGGCACTGGATTACATTGAGTCATCAAGTCTCCTTTCTTTATTAAATTTCACCCTCTTTGTAATTTTCACGAAGAAGATTAGCCCAGAGCTCATAATTGGAATCCCTAAAAAAAATTCACACACACACACCCCTTTACTTAGAAGATTCTCACTTATGCACTCAACCAATTCATTAACCAGCAGTAGGCCAAAATTATTAGCCCAAACACTCTTTGATCATTGGTTCTAATTCGAACTAAATCATTCCAATTCAACGTGTGCCAAGTGCTTAGGACTCTACTCATTATTCTTACACACATTCATGATAAAGTGATACTCATACATTTTCGTTACTCAAAAATTAGCCCAAAATAAATATATTGATGAAACTCATTAATCTTATTGTTATCTGCTTTTCTGCTCTTGCTCTTAGCTCTTAGCATGGCTCCCAGAGCTTTATTTGAAGGAAAGAAAAGAGAGAGAAAGAATTAGAGGAATTTATATGTGGAGTTAATGAACCTACATAAAAAATAGACTAACACTCAAGGAACATTGATTTTGTATAAAAGAAATAAGAGAGAAGGGATTATGATCCTTGAACTTTAAGGATCATAAATACATATATACATACATACATACATATATATATGCAACAGAAAACTTGTCTTTATATAGAGAATTAAAGTACTGATTCATCATATATATATATGCAGTCAAATGCATACATGACATGCAAAAAGCTCACAAGTGCTGGCTAGCAAATTTTAGTAGTTGTGCTCTGGTTGCTTTGGGATGTCGCACGTTTTCACTATCAGTTCATTTGTGTTCTCCTACAAATTAAAAGTCGTATGACTATGTATTAATTGATTTTCTGAAAAGATCGATGTACATTCTGGCAGTAGCACTTTTGGCAACCACTAGAATTAATTTAGCTGGGGAATTAATTAGTTAGACAAATATTATACGTACGTACATTCTGATGATCAATTGATGTTGTACAGCACGTTGCTCCATTGGCATAGCTAGTAGAACTGACAATCGTTGTAGAGTCACCTTTAGCCCACTGTATGCAGATTAATGAAGCAGTATTACGTACATATATAGTTTTTTTTTTTTTATAAAACTACATATACAGTTAAGAACACTATATATGCCATTGACATATGATAAATTAAATAATCATATACAATATATATATGTAGAAATAAATTTACTGTACAGAGATTAATAACAGTACAAATATATCTTACATTCTTTGCAGCAGCACTAAATGCTTCACGGTGTGGAATTTCTGGGTTTGCGTCTTTGATTCGTCGTATCTCCTCTCTGCATGTAATATCAATCGCCATATAATTAGCTCATATCATGTTCATATTACGATTATTTACTGTCAAAAATTAATTATTAGCATACATATTTTGGAGCAACATAATGAACTTATATATATATATATAATCAGTATTCATATATAGTTAATATTCCACAAACATTTGGTATCAATATTGATTAATAAAAGATACACATGCAGTGCAAAAAGTATAATTAGTTAGTAATTTAGGCATCATAACACTGATAATATTAAGTGTAGAAAAGGATAATCATGATAATTAAAGCAATATTAAATGATCGAGAAATTAATATTAATTGATCATCAGATCTCATTTTAATCAACTTTATATAAATATTCGTGTGAGATACACAAACTAATTACAAAGTAGCAAGATACATATTGATGTGATGAGAAGTGTGATATATACCTCATGAAGTGATTATAGGCGGATGGGAGGCGGTGCTTCTTCTCCGGAGCTGCATGCATATCCATTAGTTGTATTAATTAGGCGCGCGTTTAGTGCTGGACTTGGAATATTATATAGATATAGGAAAATGATATGGATCAAGTTCCCAAAACTTGCATATAAAAAGTTCTAGCACTTTTGGTTATTGACTTAATCCACTGATCTAGAAAATATATAATACATTATATCATTACCTAATCACTGGCCAAAACTACTACCCAAAAGTCCTAAAACTTTTGGGAGCTTATTTTAATAGCATTGTTCGTAACTCATTATATGAACTGCCAACCACACAATGACAATATTATTAAATATATACGTACGCTTTAAGATAGAGGCCGGCGCTTTTCGGATGATCAAATGATCTGCTGCTTCTGGCGACGAAGACATTAGCATCGTCGCATATTGTTGGCCATCCATACTCCACACCATATTATAATCGCACGGACTGATCATCTATTTAATTTCATCTCCAGCCACGCGTCAACATATTATAAGTAATTTAGGGGAGGATTGATCCAATGTGTGTATGTACATGCATGCACATAGTATTCAAGTCAGCCTCAAACTGATCAGCATTATGGTTCGCACTCATGAAGTATTGTTTTCTTTTCAAAAAACTTTCAATCACGACAACAACATTAATGAAGGTAAATGATGCTATTACCAAGTTGCTGCCTTGTTCAAAATAAAGACATTAATTACTAGAAATAAAAAAAAATAAAAAAATTAGATACATTAAAGTAGCGAGGATATATACATATAACACAGTGGCAGACAATATTCAAGTTACATGGATTAATGAGGTAGTGGGTACATACTCATTTTTACTAATTGCATGGAATAAACATATCCTTAATTTCTTGTTGAGTGCTTGTCTTTGAAATATATATATTTATTCTTAAGATCATATCCTTAATTTCTTGTTATGTTATCTTAATACTATGTTATATTATTTAAGAAAATTTTGATTTCTTTCTTGGCAAAATTAACTTTCTAATGCACTTGGTTAGAGGGTTTGACCAACATTTCGAAAAATAATGATCATACTTATAACAATTATAATATTGAATATTAGTTTTATTATATCTTTTGCCCCTTCCTCATTGTTCTCTTTCAGTACCTTTATATAATTGTTTGCTCTCTGCATGGCCTCGACAACCATGACGAAACGTTCCAAGACCTAGACCATTTCCTTGACCACGACCACGGTTACAACCAAGACCATGACTATGTTGGCTTATAATTGGTCCTTCCTTTTTTCTTGTACTGTTAACTTTGAAAAACTTGTTCCAACAGTTGTATAATTTTTTTTTTTAATCTGAAGCTCATGAGCTTAGTGTGAACTCATGAGTTCTTCTATCTCCATGGAATCCAAATCCTTGAACTTTTTTATGCCTCAACAATGCAGTCATATATATTTATGATCCAAAAATTTATGATCCCTGATCAGTTGTCTTCAAACACTTCCCCATGACCTCTTTAGTAGATTGACAATGGTCAATACTCTTGGGAAACACTCTGAAACACTTTCAGATTCTTTCATTTGCAAATTAACCTTCAAATTCTCCTCTTAAGTCTTAGAAATGTATTGTACCTTCTTCACTTAGTCATCACTTTTGTATGTATTTTGTAAAATTTCCCAGGCTTGTTTGGAATTGGTCACATGTACTTGCCACCTTCTCGAATGCAGCCTCATTTTGGTCCAATATATAGATGAAAAGAGCTTTCATGCCTTTCTTCCTTGACTCTGTCTTCTAATTTGCTATAAGGGTAGCTTCATCTTTGACACTCTTCATAGCCTTTATAAATGATATCTCAAATATCTTACTTCCCGAATAATGCCTTCATCTATATACTCTAATTATCATAAAAGTTGGCAAGATGAAAAATGGAAAGAATGTTACTCATCATTTCCACAAGATCTTTCGCCAGCTTTGACACCAATTTGTTGGGTGGAAGGGTTCAGCAGTGCAAAAATTCTTCTATTCGTGATAGAAAATCCATGCCATCATTTGTGCTTTCGAACATTGGAGGGAATATTTAATATCATATTAAAGAAATTATTTTATTTTCTAATCATGAAGCTTTGAAATATTTAAATGCTCAAGCGAAACTTAACAATTAATTGTCATGTTGAATTAATGGGTAAATTTTTTACCAACTTAATATTCTGTTCTCAAGTATAAATCAACTTGTTATAATATAGTGGTGGATGCATTATGTCAAAGGTATTTATTACTTTTGACTCTACAAATCAAAGTGACATATTTTGATGCACTCAAAGAAACTTTATAATGATAATTAAAATTTTGATTACCATGGTATAGCATGACTTTTTTATATTTCCTAAAATATACTTCTCTATTTAAGATAAATTTTCTCTAAAAAATAATCTTTTATGTATATTGAATTGCTTCTTATGGAAAACCATTATATTAAAGAAGCTAATGAAGGAGAGTTGAGTAGACACTTTGGGAGAAATAAGACTTTAATATATCTTTAACAATACTTCTATAGTCCTCACATATTATAAGATATTTTTAATTATATTTTACAATAGAGAACATGTCACATTTTCAAATCACTTTCATCCAGTCTTTATACGCCATCACCAATACCTATATATGTTTTATGAGAAGATGTGAGTATCAACTTTATTTTGGGACTTTCTTTAACTCAAAGAAAAAAAAATTAATCAATTATAGTTATTATGGATCATTTTTCTAAAATGCTTTATTTTATTTCATTTTCTAAGACTTTAAATGTATCTTAACATATAGTTAATAAAATTTTAATAAAATTGTAAAGTTACATGGAGCTTCTAAGACGGTTACTTATAATCTTGTTCCAAAATATTTTGGCCACTTTTGACGCACTCTTTAGAGAAAACTTAGTTCATTTCATTATTCTCCAATTGATAGTCAAATAGAAGCAATAAATTGAAGTTTGGAAATCATCTATAAAGTTTATTTGGTAAGAACATTTGTCATTGTAAATTTCGCTTGCCACAACTCATGTTTGCATATAATTATTCTAATAGCCAAACTACCAATATGAGTTCATTCGAAGTTGTCTATGAACATAATTTAATTAGTTTATTAAACTTGGCACCTCTTCCTACAATTTTATCATCATAGCAGTGATAATGAGAAGCAAATATTAAAATATATCAAGAAGCGACATGAACAGATACGTGATAGAATTATAAAACAAAATAGGAGTACAAAAATATCACCAACAAGCACTAAAAATAACAAGCACAACACATTGGTGATAACACTTAAAATATTGAACTTTCTGAAAATTATAATGTATCTTTTACTTTTAATCTTTCGGTATATTATAAGGAAGAAGAAGATAATAACTTGAGGATGAGTTCTTTTCAACCAAAGGATAATGATACCGATTGTAATTAATGAAGAATTATCTTAATTTGAGAGTTTTTTTTAAAAAAATATTATAAAATTTTATCTTATCATATTTATACTTATTATTAATTGACTTTTTTAGGTAGTAGTTGAGAGACTTGTGTATTATGAAGTGATAGATGGGATTACTTTTGACTTTGAAATGTGTTTGTAGATTTTTATTCTATCGTTTTTGTGAAGGATATGATACCTTTAACCTCTTGGGCAGATTTTTAATTAAGAGTAAATTGTTATATATCTTGTTTCACTTGTGTTTTATTTTTACTTCTCTTCCTTTTTTGGTGTCAATGTAGTGGAGTAACCAATATGGTACTAGAGATGTAACGCACAAAGGCCAACACAACAATTATCCTGTTGCCTATTTGTCCAATATATATAGGCCCCGTTTGTTTGACTATTGAAAATTAAACTGATTTAATTTTAACCAAACACATCACTCATAAAATTTAATATTAAAAATTAATTTTATTCACATCCTACACACATTACTAAAATAATAACTAACTTATATCACATGCATCTCTCACATATCCCAGCATAATAACTAACTTTATATCATATCCCTCGCATATCCCAACATAATAATTAACTTTATTTCACATCATTCATAATTTTTAATAAAAAATATTTCTATCCAACTTTAATTTTAAACTTGTTAAATTAAACTTTACAAACAAACAAATCCTATAGTCATAAATGTTTATCAAGTGAACTTATAAATGAGAACTCATATGCTTGATAAACATGGTCTCATAATTACGCCCTCAAAACAATGTACCCAATTATTAGAACTTGTATATCATTAGTTATAAGTATTGCAATATACTTGGCTAATTTATACACTATCTACGTACATATAGCACATTGTAAATATAAATTTGTACTTTTTTCAACTTTTCACTAGAGCTAGTTTGTTAAGCCTAGATTTTTGGCATCTGTATCATGCCGTTCATCACATATTTGTCAACATTAATTTGTTGTTGCCAACAAACTTAACTTTGAAAAAAAATGGTACTTGTTGAAAAGGTTTAATTGATATTAATGAAGAAATTAAGTCACAGATAACAAAACATATATACGTTCATTTGTATATATATTGGTGCATAAATATTTGGAGCTAGCAAGGCCAGCGTCATATAATTAATAATGGAAGAAGATTATTTAATTAGCATATAGTTGATTAATTGAACCTGCTGCGATGTTGGATGATGATGAGCCGAACAGAGTAGTGGTTGCAGCAAAGGTCTCGAGTCGAGAAAAGAAATGGAGTTGCAGTGACCACATGTTACTGTGACGGTGTCTACAATTCTCTTGTATGGAACTCCAACCTGAAAGTCACTCCTTAATTTAAAAGTTCAAAGCTAGAAAGTCTAAGGGTATTATATAACAAATAAAATACATATATATCATCAGCAGTACCGTGGCGTTTAATTAGGGTATTCTATGACAATAATAATAATAATAAAACTTAACTATTAATAAAGAGATCTTTTTAGAGAAAAACGACTGCAACACAGGTTTTCTTCTTTCCAAAAGAGAATGCTAATTAAAGAATGCAACCGTACATGCTAGAGCTCCAAGCCCGGCCTATTTGTTTTGGTAGATCGGAATATATATAGAAATAAATGGGTAAATAAAGAAATTAAGGAGCAAGCAGAGAAAAGAGAAATGAGAGAGAGAGAGAATTAAAGAAATGATTGTCAGAGAAATGAGATTCAATGGGGGAAAAAAAATGCATGCAGTCATTTGTTAAGTCTTAGACCAGATAGGTGCTGCAGCTAGCAAGCTAGGTAGAAATCACAAGACAGTTTACCGCAAGAACTGTGCTGCAGTAGGCGCAGCGGACGTAGCAAAGGTGCCCCGAAGGAGATGCCCGTTCCATGATTTAAATTAGCTATAGCTAGCGGCCTGCAGATAGCTCTCAGAAGACGATCAGAAGATGACGAATGAGTAATAGGTGATCAAGATGGATGTTTTAGTCGATCATGATGTAGAAATGTAGGAAATGAAGAAGATGAATAGTGGAAAATGATGGAATGCTGTGGAATGTTTTGGTATTGAAGAGGGATTAAATGGACATAAAAGTTTAGGGTTTTTTAATTCAATTATAGCAATAATGCTCTGAAGTACCCCACGCGCATGGAAAAGCACCATGCCAAAAAGGCCGTACAACTTTTGACTGTGGATCAAAATCTTCTCCCCTCTCTCATCATCTGTTAATCTTTGAGGCTTTTACTAATTTTTCTATTTACATGATCAACAGTTCATCTTCATGTGCTACGCGTCAGTAGAAAAACAAAAGCGAAGATCTGGCAGCGGCTGAGGCATTAAGTATAGAGATTGGCTAATTTAGATTGTCAAGGATTGAAGTGTGTTTGAGAGGATAAAGGGTAGAAGTACTGAGAACTTGGGGAGTAATACAAATTAACATGATTTGGAAAGGCCCCTCCCACATCCATCATCAAGCTAGCTAGACCCAAAAAAAGATCCACTCAATGAAAGATATGGTTCAGTCTATGCATGTGGATACAAAAGCTACAAGAAGGTGTCCATCTTGTGACAATTTCTTAATGAGCACAGCATGGCCCTTATATATATACTGCGAGAGTTTCTTGGGTTGACCTAATAGTACACATGAGATTCCCTAGAAAAGGGATGATCAGTGGAACATATTTAGACGTTGTTGGACGGTTGTGATCATTTATTTATCATAGCCATGACTTCAAGTAATATTAATGTCTATGGGAATTAAAGAAATGAAAACGACCATGTGGCCTTACCGGATAGAGATGATTCACTATGATGATCAATTGATGCAACTCATATAAGGGCATCCATAACTTATGGTTGACTTTGAGTGGACCAGCAAATACCCCATCACACAACTGATCAATCGAGTTCCACATGAGCTGAAAACTTGATAAGATATGAGCTAAGGCTTAACTTGTCTTAATTGTTGATTGACTAGTTGACTTCTGGACTGCCAGAATATAAATTAGAGAGATGATTTAATTTGTAAACAATGTGTAACAACAAAATTAATGTGCCTTTGTCAAATATTTGGTACAACTTAAAAGTTTATGCTTGTATATAGCATGGATCAATTCAGCATAGACTTTATATTTCTTCAATATAAATTATGTAAAACATAATTGGGAGTCATCAAGGTATAAAGTTGAGGCTTCTTTCCCATCACTAGTTCTACTTAACTGACTTAAAAGCTTACACTTATAGGTAATAGCCAAGGAATTATTTTATAATATTCTTATTTTTGTACACCATATTATTAACAAACTTTGAATTCTTTTATCTGTGGTTGACATGGAAATATTTGTGTTATATATAGGCAGAACAAGCAATATTCCTTATATGTTAGACAAATTAAGTCACTTTGAATTCTTTTTTTTTTTGAAATTCGGCCGTAGCCTATAATACTATAACAGTAAAAAGATACATCAGGTACAAAAGGTTCGATCCACTTTGAATTCTTTTATATGTGCATGGTTGACATTGAAATTTGTGTGTGTGTCTATATATATATATATATATATAGGCAATATTCCTTGAATATGTGTATCATTATTTTGGACATAGATATTATTTGAGTCATAAAATTGTAGTTGGGATTAAATTTGACTTTAAAATTTATTAGGTATAATTAGAAATATTACATGTGAGTAGGAATGTTAGGCATGAAAATTCTTATAAATATATAACCATTTGATGTGGAATATTGCAAGCGGTGAGCTTCTAGTTACTTCTAATACTATTATCATTTATGTAGACTCTCAAAGTTTTTTTTCTTGCTAAAGATTAATGTTCTATGAAAGAACAAAGTATATATATTAATATCAGATATCATTTTATTCATAATGTCATTAGCAATGGTTGATATTAAAGTAGTCAAGATTGATACAGCTCACAATGCAGCAGATATACTTACTAAACCTCTATCTTCAACTAAATTCGATCAAGCATTGCTTAAATTTAATCAGCTTATATTGTAGCTAATTGCTATTTAAGGTATAGTTTGGAGAGAAACTTTGTTTGAAAAAAAATTCAGTTTGAAGTCATAATATTTATTTGAGAGGGAGAAGTACTGATGATCAATTCTACCAAAATTATGTTTTACTAAAGCCAAAGAAAATAAAAATGTAAGCAATGAGAAAACATGAGTTAAATATGTGTACATGAGTTTGAATATATGTTTGTCATGATCAAATCAACTTACCTAACTCTTAAAAGTTTTTTGGTAAAAGTAAATGTGAACTTGAGTTATTAATTAATTTGAACTTAGTTTTAAATTCTTAGTTATAAATAGGCCTTCATGTAGGCATGAAGGAGCATTCCATCATCATCCAATCAAATAAATTAAGCTTCAAGGAGACAAAAAGAGAAGCGGAGAAAATTCTTAATACTCTTCTCTTTTAAGTTTTTTTTTAATTATATTTTCTTATTGTCAGATTGAGAATATATATTTCTCTTTTGCAAGAAAAGAATTTAATTTTGGGGTTTCTTTCATTGTGAGATTGGGTGTATTGGGAATCAAGGTTGAGAGTTTATTCTATTTTATTATGTGAATATACTTGTATTGTGATTTTTATGATAGTAAATTTTCTTTATTTCTCTCCCATGAATATATGCCCAGAAAATTTTGGGTTAAAACACATAAATTTGGTTTCTCTTTGTTGTTTACTTTATCGGTATTATTTCTATTGATCCTATTTTTGTTGTGTTCTTACAAATTTGACGAGATAAATTCCTAACACAAGCTTTGAGTATTTTCATTCTATTGATTTTTTGAAGGAAGAATGTCCACTTCATTCTTTTAGATAGATTCTTAAGAGTGGGTTACTATCTTATTAGATTTTTAAGAGTGGATTACTATCTTATTATATTGGGGCTTTTCTCTTTGCTTCTCCTTTCTCTTTTCGGTGTCAGTTTCCTAGTTTATTTGGGAAATGCCCCAATATTGTGGGCTGTGTACAGTGGGCGTGACGTTCCTAGATGGGAATGCTTAATTAAGTTGTAGCCGAGAGGATCATCTTGTGGTTGTTTTAGAAAAATAGGGATGATATTCATAAAGGTGCTCATGGTCTAGATCATTTGTTCCAGTGTTTTTGTAATGGACTTGACTAGTAGTCAATAGAGGGAATTGTAATACACTAGATGGGATCCATGACAGATTGGTTAATGGAGGAGACACTTCTTGGCATGTCAACCATGGTTAATGTTGAGAGGGTTTGCCGGGCAAAAAAAAAGTGAATGTTCTGTATATGTATAGGGCTATTGATTCTACATGAGGACACCACATTACTTAAAGAAAGTGTACAAATCAGGACATTGGAGTTGAAGGGATTTAGCCTATGAAGCATTGGTGAGCAAGAAAGTAGCTAGAGTTGAGCTGGTGCTTAGATAGAAGAATTTGCCCTTTGTTTCCTATCCAGAACAATTTGCCCTTTCTTCTTCTTCTTATAAAATTTGAATTACATGATAAGCTTCTAACAGATGCCTGGAATCAAATATTAAATCTAATGGAGATCCCCAGGTGATGCGATTTCATTTGGGTGGCGCACATGCTTTTTAATTTTGATCTAGCATGCTTGATTCGGTGTACATATATGTAGCCGCCTTCTGGATCTAACAGTTGTCCTTCCACAGAGATCAATGTTGAACCGCCACTACTTATTTGATAACACATATATGTTCGAACGTATGGTTCTTCGTAGTCTTCCAGATGTCTCCTTGAATAAGGATTATTTAATCCTTCCACAGCTGAGTACTATTGACAAACTAGGCATGCAGTCCAGGTGTACCGCTGAGAATCAAGTAGATCTGAATCATAATATGAAATGGAAAATTCAAATAATAACATAGCAATACTCATTAATTCATTAATTAATTAATAAGTCAATTAATCAGCACAAAGTTTAATTAGGTCATACATTGAGTGACGAGCGTGGATATATACTGGCAGGTAGGAGTACTTAATGAGGTGGAGATACTTAATGAGGTGGTAGAAGGAAAAGAAAATAAAATAAAAGAGGATCAGGCGTCTCTTTCTGAGCCAGTCAGGGTGATGTGACCATTCCTCGGTTTGGTTTCCCGAAATTTGATTGAAGATTTGCACACATCTCTCTGCCTGATCGCGATCGAACATCTCCCGCCCATTTCAGCATCCATAAGTGATCCATCAAAAGTGAATAAAATCCACTTGCACTGAGCTCCTTCTCCTGAGAAATTACTGGGTCCAGTACCTTAGACAACCCACTAGTGATTGTTCGGTATCTAATAAGGGATGCAGGTGGGACCCCTGCCAGTGTCCAACAAGAAACGATGCAGAAACACCTATGAAGCACGGATAATTCATTAATTGTTATAACTTGACTCCATTTTCTTATAATTTAAAATTAGCTTGCTAAAAAAAAAATAATTCAAGTTATAACAAATTCGATATTTGTACATTAATTATATACATGTATAGCTAAAAATTTTAAATGTATTTTAACATATTATGTATATGTGAATATATGTATATATATATATGTTATATAAAATATATGCTGAAGTGATTTAAAGTATAAAATAAAAAAATTATGTATAAATATTTATATAGTAAATATAAATTTAACTAAAAAATAATATATATTATATATTATATGTAAAATAATTTTTTTTAAAAAAAAAAGATTAAACATAAAGTTTAATTCAACTCAAAAATTAACTTAAAATCGGTTAGATTTTGTTAATTTGAATCAAACTCAATTGAAATCGAAATTATTTAGTTTGAGTTAAACTCACATGCACGAACTCGACTCGTTCGTGTGTATTCAATCTTAAGAAAATATAAAGTTGGGCGGGATTTTTTTCCCATAACGCTCTTTTTCGCATAAAAATATTTCAATTAACCCTAATCGCACCCACCGATCGTTAATATATATTCTCTCATTTAATTTCATGCCCTAGTTTCTCTCAATGCATCCATCTCCAGCCGCAGCCAATCCTCCATCTTTGAATTATATATTTTCCTATTAACTTACTTATTGGTTGGATTCAATTTATATATATTTAATTTTTTATTTTTTGATGTTGCATTATGATGATTTACTCTATTTCTTTTTTGCTAAACTTTTGTACCTAAATTATTTTAGTTTTTATGTATATGAATTTTGAAATCGGTTAATGATTTAATTATCATATTCTATAATATTATTGATTTGTGTAGTTTTACTGACTTCATTATTTAATTTTTTTTATTATAGAATGAACTAAAAAATACAATTCAAGAAACTTCATCAGCATCTAATATCGAAATTATTGAGCAATGCTTCGGACCTCAAAGACAGGCGTTCGATGTTTAGGAGGCACTGTCAAAAGTCGTGATTTAAAGTTAAGTGTTGAGCATAAAATATTAGATGCAGAAAATATATTATTAAAGAAATAACTCTTTGATATATCCAAAGAAGTATGTGACATAAAGAAAAAGATAAAACAACTTGAAAAATGATTTGGGATTAAATCAGATTCAAGTTAGTAATATATGATTTCAATATAATTAGGTCTTTGACACTTATTTCTTGATTTCAAAATAATCTATTTTATTTATTTGTTATTCTTGTTTTTGTTACAAGTGCAATATCTCAAAAGTGATGTTATCTTTTCAGTTTTCAAGATATCTCATTTAAAGTGTCAAGTAAATAGTTTATGTATTTAAAGTTGTGATTTTATGAATGTAACTGAATATAGTTTAAATATTCTGTATTCAAGTGAAACAAAAAACTTTTCTATTATGCAATTTTCATTTCTATCTTCATATGATTGAGAAATTTGTGAGACTTGTAACTTTATTTTTAATGTTTATCAAAATTTATGTTTTATGATGATGTTATAGTATTTGGAGTTGTTTTTTATAATGTCAAGAAATTATGAAATACTTCAAAATGATATATATATATATATAAGAAATTATTTATTAATAAAATTTTATTTAGTAATAATTAGAAGTTATTATTGCTAAATTTTTTCGAGTGACAAGGGGACTTGTCCTTGTTATTTTTGATGTTATTTGTAATCATTACAAAAATATGTTTTCCTTATTAAATATGTATATACTCTTGTTAAATAAATAATTATAACAAGAATATAATTTTTTTTGTTAAGAAATATAAATAACAAAGGGACAAATAGTTTCTTGTTAATGCTAAATTACAGTTAACAAGAAAAGATTTAACAAGGGACTCAACAAGAAATTTTTACTTTTATTAAATTAGATTAACAAGAGTATTTAATTATGTTAATAGAAATATGCTACCCATGTTAAAAAGTAAATTTCTTGTAGTGCCTGTTTCAGATGTTATGTTCTTTTCTGAAGATTCACAGTTACTGAATTATTGCTCTTTCGGTCTTTCCTTAAGGTTTTGTAGGTTGAATTAGCAATTCTTTTTTACTCTTTCAGATGTTTTGCTCTTTCAATTTTCTTTAATTAAGTAGCAAAAGTGATAGATTTAATAATTATTGAATTATGTTTTATCCTTTATTTGTAATCAATTGATATCTATTTAATTTATTCGCCGAATCACCATATGTAACTTCTTCATTTTAAGATATATTTGACATATTTCTATTTGATTGGTTTATTCTATTTATTTGTCATATCTAATTTTTTTCGTAGAAAAATTTACAAATGTCTCAAGCTGAAGAATCCCAGGCTACTGATAACACATCTGAGAATGATTTTTTTCCATTGTGAAAATATGTAACAAAGCTTGATAGCCTTGGACCTAGTAGTGGTAACAAGTTATTTAAATATAACTATTGTCATGCTGAGCTAAGGGGCACATATTTTAAAGTAAAAGCACATCTATTAAAATTATCAGGATTTGAGATTCGAGGATGTCCCAAAGTTAAAGAGCATGAACTAGTTGAAATGCAAAAGTTGGATGAACAAGC
This sequence comes from Apostasia shenzhenica, assembly GCA_002786265.1. Taxonomy (NCBI): domain Eukaryota; kingdom Viridiplantae; phylum Streptophyta; class Magnoliopsida; order Asparagales; family Orchidaceae; genus Apostasia; species Apostasia shenzhenica. The sequence goes on along the minus strand of KZ451899.1, from coordinate 1,457,713 downwards.
AGAAAAAGCAAAAAAGAATTCCCAAATAAGAAAAGTGCCTCTTCCATATGTAGCACCTACAAGAGCTACTTCAATGACTTTTGGTGCATCATCCAGTGGATCTAATACACAACGAATAGAGAGATTTGAGCCTAGGAAAATAAAAACAAAAGGGTGATCATCTATTGAAAAAGCCTTTAATATACAAGCAAGAGAACAATTAAATGAAGCTATTGCTCGGACTTTCTATTCATCAGGTTTGGCTTTTCATTTGACAAGAAATCTATATTGGGTTGATATGTTGAAGATTGCTACAAGTACTACAATTTCAGGTTATGTACCTCCTTGGTATAATAGCTTGAGGACAACTTTTTTGCAGAAGAAGAAAGCTAATATAGAAAGACAATTATTACCTTTTAAGAAAATGTGGTGTATAAAAGGTGTTAAAATTGTCTCTGATGGGTTGTCTGATGTTCAAAGAAGACCTCTAATTAATTTTATGGCAGTTTGTGATGGCTTTTCTACATTTCTTACTACTGTGAATTGTGAAAGAGAGTATAAGGATAAACACTTCATTGCTTCTCTAATGAGATTTGTTATTATGGAGGTTGGGTTAGAAAAAGTTGTTGAAATTATTACTGATAATGCTCCTGTGTGTAAAACTGTTGGAGCATTAATAAAGGAATAATTTTCTCATATTTTTTGGACTCCTTGTATTGTCCATACTCTAAATTTGACACTAAAAAATATATGTTCTGCAAAACATGTTGAAGGTAATGAGATCACATATGAAGAGTGTCATTGGATCTCAGAGATAGCAAATGATGCAATTTTTATAAAAAATTTCATCATGAATCATGCTATGAGATTAAGCATGTTTAATGAACATGTGAAGATGACAATGCTGGCTATTGCAGATACTCATTTTGCATCAGTAATTATTATGCTTAAGAGATTTAAAAAGATAAAATAAGGATTAGTCAGTTTGGTTGTCTGTGATAAGTGCAGTCTTTACATAGAGGATGATATTGAGAGAGCAAGATTCATTAAGGAGAAGATCTTGGATGATATTTGGTGGGGCAAAGCTTTGTATTCTTGACTTTACTGAGCCAATATATAACATGTTGAGAGCTGTTGACACTGATATACCATATCTTTATATAATATATGATATGTGAGACACTATGATAGAGAAAGTGAAGATACATGAAGGAAAAGCGATACAGAGAATTCTTCTTTCTTCAATGTTGTTTATGATATTTTGATTCAAAGATGGACAAAGAGCAACACTCCGTTATATTGTTTAGCGCATTCGTTAAACCCAAGGTAAATAAAATAATTGAAGTTTTTATATTGTCATAATTGAAATTTTTTACATTGTCAATCTACTACATTAATTTTCATTGTTATATATTTATGTAGATTCTGCAGTCAAAAATGCTTTTTGAGATTCTAATAGAGTTGCTCCTAATAATGATCCTAAAATACAACAAGAAAGAATCAAATGCCTAAAGAAACTCTTCCCTTATAATGAAGAACAAAAATTTGTCAATGCCGAATTTGCAAGATATTTTCTGCAATAGGGCATATTTGGTGATATGGATTCTATGACGAATAAAGCAACATTAGACCCTCTTGCATGGTGGACCATTTTATGGTGCTGATGTTAAATATCTATAGAAATTGGCTATAAGATTATTTATCCAACCTTCTTCATCTTCTTGTTGTGAAAAGAATTGGAGCACCTATTCATTCATATATTCAATGAGAAGGAATAAGCTTAACCCACAACGTGCTCAAGATTTAGTGTATGTCCATAATAATTTGCATCTTTTGTCTAGAAGGAACAAGCATTATATGAAAGGGACTTCTAAAATGTGGGATGTTGCTCCAGATACAATGTCATTAGTGGAGGATACATGTATGTTTGAAGTGGCTGAATTATACTTGATGAGCCCGAGCTTGAGGTAGGGCTGCTTATTGGACCGGTTCAACCTGGAACCGGACCGAAACCGGTCCAATAAGAACCGGTTCGGGACGTCCCGAACCGGTTGAACCGGACCGGTTCTAACCGGTTCCGGGCCGCAGAACTAGGCCTGTCAATGGATCCGATCATGGCCCGGTCCGATCCGAGTTCCGATCCGATTAAACCCCCAAATGAATTTTTTTTACCCGTCAATCCGCCCTGTTTACTGACCCGATCCATTTACAAATAAATGGATCAGATATGGATCACCATTGACCCGACCCATTTAAAATCTGATCCGTTTATGTAATCTAATTTGTAGTTCATACAGGGTTATATTGTGGCTAATAATCTTTTTGTTGGAAGGCTCAAGTAAAGAGCGTCACTATAATTAATTAATAAAAGATTCTTACATATTATATTAATAGATTATAGTTTTATAATACTCAGTTTATATTTCACAATATATATGTATATATATTACAAATACTGATTTTTATATTAAAATATTTAATTAATTCATAAAAAATAATATTTTTTCCTTATTTTATTTCCAATAAATTTAACATTATTTTAAATTTGATTATGGAAATTACTTAAAAATAACTAATTTTATTGTAAATAGATTAAATCCGAAAACCCGAGTTCCGAACCGATCCGATTCCGACCCGAAAGGATATGGATCGACCATGACCCAATCCGATGTATAACCCGATCCGACATATATGGATTTGGATCCGGGTCGGAGTCAACCCGACCCGAATCCGATCCGTTGACAGGCCTACGCAGAACTGGTCCGGACCGGTTCTTCTTACGCAGAACCGGTTATCCGGTTCGGTTCCGAACCGGATAACATTTTGTTTTTTTTAAATGTTGGGCGCTGCGCCCATGAGCAGCAGTTGGCAGCATTAAAAAAAATATATTTTTATAAAATATATAATTTTTTTTACAAAATATATTAAAAAATGTATTTTTAAATTAATTTACCCGATTAACCCGACCCGACCCAAATATATGAATTCGGACCGGACTCAGACCGGATCCAAGGTAAGGTAACCGGTTCCGAACCGGATTCAGAACCGGTTGCAAACTAGACCGGACCGGTTCCAGGTTCAACCGGACCTGGAACCGGTAGAACCGGACCGGAACTGGTCCGGTCCGGTCCGATAACCAAGTCTAGCTTGAGGTGATGCTATTAGATGATGATGAAGAGGAATGGGATGAAAAAGTTGGTGATGAAGAAGATACTTATGAAAATATCTGATTATGAAAATTGATGAATTTTTAATTTTATAATATCAAACACATACTTAATTTAGCATTTGAATGTGTTATCTTATGGCAGTTCTATAATTAATATTTTAATTTTAATTTTTTGGTTTAGTGAATGCACTGAAATTGAATATCCGAATATGATTTGCTTATTCTCTTTTGGTATTTATATGTTATTTTGAGAAGACAATTTTGGGTCATTTTTCTACCAATAGTTGTGAGTTGACCACTCTAATTTTGATATTGATGATTTATCAATTTTATTTAATATGAATTGTTGTTATTGAATATATAAGTTTTTTTGAAGATAAAAAACAATGGAGATGTGGGGGATCGAACTCCGTGACTCTCACATGCAAAGCCAACGCTCTACTAATTGAGCAGCATTTCTTTTTATTTTTTGAGCTCTACATATAAGTTTTGTTATCTTATATCTGTTGTGTCCTGCCGTGTCCGTGTCCTATATTTTAAAAACTTGTTGTATCGCCGTGTCGTATCGTATCGTGTCGCCGTGTCCCCATATTGTGTCCGTGGTTCATAGAGAAACACCAATTTCTACCTGTTCATACATTTTCATAGATTATATTTTAACGTGATTAATAACTATACAATTGTTTTTAAAAATAAGTGTGGAGGTTTGCCCTAAAACTCAAGCTTTAGATGGTACTAGCAGTCACCGTCTAAAGCTTTATACGATGGTTCACTGATGAATCGTCGTATAAAGTTTAGCTTAGACGGCATGCAGTCATTACCGACAACTGTCACCTAAGCCCATTAAAATCATGGCAGTGAAGCTTTGGAATTAATTGCTGCGCTCTAGCTATTACAACTGGCCGCCATGCTCTGCGCAGTGCGCTCGCAATTTCGACCAGTCACCAAGCAGCTGATTATCATCTTCTGCCGCGACTTCGCCATTGGATAGCTCTCAAATGACCGACTAACCAACGGTCGACCCAACATATCTTCTCGTTCCAACACCACTACTCGACCAACTGGCCAGCGGACACCCTCCGTAGACCGGTCAATGCTCTCCGACTACCGACCAATGGGCTGGCTGTCGACCGCTTTTTTTTGTTTCTTGATCTTCGAGATCTTCTTGTTCAATTCATTTAGATTATTTTTTTCTGCTTGTTCTTCTTCTGGATCTTCTTGTTCTCCTCCTTCTCCCCCTCCTACATCTTCATCTTCTTCTTCTTCTCTTCAGCTGTTTTTTCTTTTTTTTTTTCTCTTCTCCTTCGTCTTTGTTCTTGTCAATCTGAGTTGTCTTTTCTTCCTCAGTGCAGTTTTTACCACACGCAAACCTCAGTTTCGGTAAAAAAAAATTCATAATTACTTTAAACAAAAAATTTTTCCCATAATTTCAATCTCTTGTTTGAATTTTGATATAAAAGATACAAATTAAATGCAGACAAATTATTGTATTTTCATTTGACTCAAACTCCACTTTGGCAAGTTAACCTTTATTATTGTGTAGTTCTTCATATGATTGATGCATAAACCTAGCCTATCTTTTCAGGCCATCGATTGCTTCACGATGGTATTCCGATTGTCCTCGTCTACCGCTTGAATTACACGTGTTTTAGTCTCTCACGTAATTACATTTCCTCTCTGTCCAGTTCTTTATGAAATTGATACGCATTAAGTTTAAATTATTTGTTGTGACATGCGCACATATATTATATATTAGATTGTGAAAGAATCAAATAATTAATCGTTAGTCCTAAATCAAAGTTGAAGATTTTAGTTAATTAATTATTTATCTCAGATGATATTAGAGCTTAAGAACTCTGATGTGTATTATAATTTAAACCATAAATATTTGATGATGTAAATTTTTGTAATTTAAGAATTTATACTGTTATTAATTTTTCAGAAGTCTTATGGATGTTACATTTTTATAAAACTTTCAATAATTAATATTTCGCTTTGTTGATCAATTTATATTAAAATAAATAGATGATCATTTGAATATTATCATAGAGTGAATTATTTTATATAATTTGAATTGGGACATGAAAGTTTAGTAAAGGGAAGAATGAGATGTCCTGTTACTTTGAAATGTGAAAAAATATAACTATTTGAAGTCACATCATTAAAAATCATTTATTTTTTCATAAATTTGATGAGAGTCGTTATAAGAGATAGATTTAGCATGATCGATGAAGCTCTAACAACTAAAATTAATAGCAATGTAAGAAGTATTTCATCCATCTTTGCCAATGTTGATGTTAATAATGTAAGAAGGCACATTTATCAAAAATAAAAGTAAGACGACACAATGGGGAAGATTGAGTGACGATTTTGGTTTGGGATTGAAAAATCAAACACGTGCCTAATTCGCCCCACCCTGATTGAAAAATCTCACTATAATATGCTCTTTAGTTTAGGTAGAGAAGCCCGTATATAAATTCTCCTCTATCCATTTATTAGAGGCCCTCCTCACCTTTAAGTGAGGGCACACTCACTCACCTGCTCCAACTCTTATTTGGAGACTCTCTTCACAATAAGGTGAAGGCAAAAGAAAAAGGCAAAGATATTACAATAAAAGAAAATTCACTCACTCATCTTTCCTATGCCTGAATCTAGAGAGTTAGAATTAAAAAGAGTGGATGAAGAGCTTAAGCACTTAAGTCTAAGTTATACTTAAATTATCTTGAATACTTAATTAAATTTTCACTTGAAAGCTTTACTCACTTTAAAATGGTGAAAAATGAAGGAGATTATTAGGAGCAATTAAAGTTCAATCAGCTAAGAGAAATGCTCTAAAAACCTCTATCTCTTTATATAATGAATGATCCAACGACTAGAAAAATGGGTTGAAAGAGTCCTGGCGGTCGACCTTAGGTCGACCCCTAACTAACTATTAGAGATTCAAAGCAGGCTAATGACCAGGTCCAAGGTTGACCTCAGATCGGCTTCTATTAGTGATTAAAAGCACTACACAATTTCGTTAGTACAAATTAATTTAAATATACCGCTAAATATTAAAATCTCAATATTGCCACAAAGGAAAAACCAATAATAAGTGCTTTACAGAGTTGTTTCTTCCATCGAAAGAGAACTTACCAATGCTGAATGAATTTTTGATTTTAACATATGAAGCAAAAAAGATGCTTCATAAATTAGGGATGTATTATATATGAGAGGATCAATGAATGTTTGCTTTAATGATTGTATTTTATATTGAAACAAGTATAATAATTTGAAAGTGTTCAAAATCAAGGACATATTAGTGAAAGATGTGTGCAAATGATATCAATGAAAAATATAATATTCTAACAAAAATTAAATAGTATCTGCCTTCGATACAATGATTTGTGAGACTATTTCAAAATCATTGATCTTTTTTAAAATATATTATAATATATTTTATTTTGTGTAGGATTAGTGCCCAAGGCAAAATGACGATATTAAGTACGGATATTATACACTTATGTATCTATGTCACATTATATTTTAAGACTTTTAGAAATACTTTTAGTGTACATGATCAATAGAACAGTTGTTTAAAATTTTATTATTATTAATTTAGATGAATGAGGGTTGTTCAATGAATGGAAATTGTTAGTTTATATAAGTTACGTCTATATATTGCTATACTATTTGATTTGCCTCCAACATTATTGTACACTGTAGGATTTACACTAGCTAAATAGTATGTGTAAAATTTTAAAAAATAACTATATATGATGGAGGAGTATGACCATAGTCAACTATCATCTATCATCTATTTAAACGGTGAATCTCAACCGTCATAATAATTTTTTAACCTTATTTTAGTTTTTCATGAACCTTTTATGACTCTTTTATTTGAGGCGGTTGTGCTTATCATTGTAAGGCAGTTTAGAAGTGCCGTAAAAGGCCTATAATATACTAATAGAAGCATTTTATTTATACTTTATATGGTTACACAAAACATAAAAAAATGCATTTACGAAATATTTTTATATTTATAATAATTTTATACACTTCTTCGTAGAAAACAATTTATATTTATTTTATGTTTCCTATGGCCATACGAAGCAGAAGTAGGAACGACGTCTCTGTGTCATTTCGTGCACCGACAACTAGTTATGCGACTATTGGGTGTCAAATTCTATTCGATATCAAACAACCTAACTGGTAGCTAGGTTTTCTGAATCCAATATTTTTTTCCTTCTCCTAATATATATTACATTTATTATTTTTTATTTTAATGATACTCATTTTATTATTCAATTTTAAATAGTTTTAACTTTAGTTTTAATTGTCACCAACATTAAAGAAAGGAGAAGAGAGAAGAAGAAGGAAGAAGAGGAAAGGAAAAAGAGGAGGAAAAGGAGAGAAGAGAAAGCAAGAAATAGGGAAGAAGCGGAAGAGGAAGAAGAGAAGGGGGAAAGGAGGAAGAGAGGAGGAGAGGGAGAAGGAGGGAAAAGAGGAGGGGGAAGAAGGAAAGAGGAAGATGAGGAGGAGGGGAGAATAGGAGGGAGGGGGCTACTGCATGGCAGTGTGGCTGCAGTTGGCGAAGCTCCATGAAATGAAAAGAAAGAAGAGAATGGGGAAGAAGGGAGAAGAGGGGGAAGATTCCCAATCCAATGGCCGGCCACGGTCAATGATGAAGAAAGATGGTAGCCTAACAGCAATGGATGACAGCGAGTAATGATGACAACTAGAGGAAACAACAATGACAAATCACTCTTGGGCCCAAGGGCGAGCCTCTTTCGGCCCTAAATCTTGATCTTTGTGATAGATTAATTGTAACATAAATATGTACACATAATTTGTTGTAATTGTTTATTATTTGCGATAAATTTTGGCACAAATCTATTGCAAAGTTTGTGATAGTGTTGTGATAACAACTCAAATTGTCGTAAATTATAAATAACTGTGAGTCTGTGACAGATTTGTGCACCTATCACAAATCTGTTGCAAATTGTCTGCTATTCTTTTTTCTTTGTAGTGAACTCAGATCAATAATTCGATCTCAAATGAGGTCACTGGAGAGATACTATGTGCCTCAAATGACACTTTTAGGCCTTTTACATCTTGGTGGAATGCGTTGTACTTTCTTGTGATAGCTTAAATGATATTTTTTTATTTAATATATATGCACACATGCACGACTATATATGTTTTATGTCTAAATATGTAAGTTCTCTTAAAACTGCGAAGCTAGTAACTTATCATTTTGAGGTTGACAAGTGTAAACCATAGAAAAAGAGATACTACATACTAATCTAAAATTTTAGATATTTCTTACATGTCATTTTATTTACAAAATTTATACTAAAGGTCCTGTGTTTTTAAAAAAATATATAGTATTCAAAATATTTGAGTGGCATGCATGTATGTAAATGCTCTACGAAATAGAAGTTATGTATTTTTAGTAAATTCAAGGAATTATTGTATTAATTGTCACGCATAAAGGGATTTTACTCATTTAACTTTCAATATCAAATGTTTATATATGTCACCTTATATTTTGAATATATAATTATAAATATCACCACTTCATATTAATAAATGATTAGATCTTTTTTTTTTAAATAAGATAATGATTAATGATTAGATATTTCACAACTTAATTAGTAGAGAGAGTGCAATTTGTAATTTTAATTCAAAGTATAAAGTAGTATATATAATAAATATTTAATTTTAAGGATCCAGTAAGTAAAAAATTATTCTTTAAAAGTGACATATGTAATTCTCTTTTAAGTCCTATAAAAATAAAAGTATCCTAAATAAAAAAAATCATTAATAGAGTATAATACATGCCTTATTTTTATTCTACAATTTTTAGGGTACACCGGCCATGCAGTCAAAGACAGCCTATAGAAGCTTATCCTAGCTAGGCTAAGCTAGCTAGATCTTCAAGGCCGGTTTCCATTTCCAGAAGCAAATTAACTTAAGCGAGACGGAGCTGGCGGCTGGCGCCGAATGGGCTGGCTTGAATTGCTCTGCGATGGGCTGTAATTCATAGCTTAGTTATCTAGCTAGCTTGCTCCTCAAATTCGTACATGCATGTGATATTCTAATAGAAAATATCATACATGTAGCCCACAAAAGTAGCAAGATTTTAGCGACATTAGATGAAGCTTTTATTTATTGGATGACATTTTTCATTTTTCAAAAGTCTTAAAAAGCTTTCCCACTTTCCCCCATGTAAGTGTCTTATATATGTTTTTTGAAGCTTCTGAGAATCATGCTCCATAGTGCAAAGATCAGGGGATTATTAGGGGCATTCTTAACCTTTCAGATACGAAACCTCCCCACTTCCACCTCATGTAATGGCCTACTCCTTTTTGGTGAAGCTACCCCCTAAGACGCCTCAAGTCTATCTTTGATAATTACTCCCTTTCACCAAGCTAGACAAGCAGCTAACTTTAAGAAGTTACTCATCTTCTTTAGTTGCATCACCTCCATAAAGTTAAAAGTCATCATCGAAAAGAAATTTGAGTTTCGGGGATTCCTCTCTCCAACCATAGACCCAACAAGGTCGATTTTAGATCACCCATATCATCCATGCCAATGTACGTAATCTCACACACATAAGCCCCAGTGAGTGTTAGTAATGTCATTGAAAAGCTTATTAAGAGCTTCTTATATATATGAAGCAACAATGTAGAGACTAAGGCTTTACACTATGTCCCTTAATGGAGGGAAATGTGCAAACCAAAATGCTGTTGTGGCCAAGCATAGCTGGCATATATATATATTGAATTTAGAAAATAGACTCTTGAGCAAGGGGGAGTGCACCTAGAGAGACAGCTTCAAGACAAAGTACACAGCTAGAACCCACCTCTTTGAGCTAAGAAGATCTAGGTGACTCAAGTGTGAAAGCTTAATTATTGCCTAGGTGGAGAGGTAGTTCTAGGCAACATACATATAACTTGGTTTTTGGATAATAGCATTTACTAGTGTCTTTTATGGAAGACCTTGAGTTACCTATGACCCATTAATAGCTCTGGCTAACCTTTATTAATATGTAAGTTGACAAGCACTCTGACACCAAGTAGTACAAATCATTATTGATGATAGATTGGATATTATGTGTATAGATTCATCAATAGAGTGGCTGATTTTGTTGTTTCTTTTACTATAATGGATGATGTAGTGTGAGAAAGGATAATATCCTTCCGACATGACTTTTACTCTATCCTTATAGAAGATCTTGAGTCTTCGCGTAATTGATGTACTCTTTTTTTTTAAGTTCTATAGGCCAAGGCTGATTTTCAAAAAAAAAAAAAAGATAGATGGGACATAATTCTATATATATGATCATGCATGCAATTGGTTGGTGGCGAGATGGAACATGCATGGAATAGAGTCATCTATAGAGCTAGACTCATTGGCAAAGACACCCTAGTTTGGGTTGAGTCTGATAAACTAAATGTCCAAACTACAGTATTATGTTAGGGATAGTTTTAGGTTGACAGCATAACACAAATTAATGCAGAATAAAGACTTCTCTTTGGAGAAATTGTAAAGATGCTATTACCACCATGCTTTGGTTAAGTATATCGAAGAGAGCGAGTGAACTAAAACCAATGCCTATAGGAACGTAACACTCAAGAAGACTTTTACCATATTAGTACTGTAGAGTGTGCAAGTAAGTGAAGAGGCTATTGTAAATGAAATATACTCAATTTCTCCAATCATATGTGTTTTCTTTATAGGAACATCTCCAAACAATGGTCAAAGCTACAAGGCAAAACTAACACAATATGTAGGTGACTTAGTCTAGGTTTACCAGTAGAGGCAGAAACTCCGAAGTCCAAGATTTATCAGTTCCTACTAAGTTTTCTATAGTGGTTTATGTAATGAGCATAATTGAGACCAACTTAAACCAATTTATTGCCCATTTGGGGCGCCATTAGATACCCACTGAAGACCATTGAATTCCTCCCTTTTGGTTAGCTCAAGGTTAATAATGTAGATGGCCCATTACAAGCTAGGCAAAGGAGTAGCATGAGCTAGATCTCTCATTAGAGATATGATGATTTGGTCATCTAGGGGAAGAATAATGCTAACAAATTAATATATAGTCATAGGATTTAGAATTTAGGGTAACTGTGTTTATCAAATGAATTCATAACTAAAGAACATTTTCTTAGTGCATTAATTATCATCTATTTAGCATATCTATGTTGTCATGCTTAACACATTAATTGCGTACTATTACATAAGCTTAGTCCATTGCTATATATAGGATGGTATTTTATTCAATGTTGCATGTGAACTGAACAGGTCTAAATAGGAGTGAGGATAATTCGAGTTTGAGCCAAGCCAAGCATGGCTCAACTTGGGCTCATTTTAATTTGACTTGAGTTTGAGCTGGGTCATTTTAATTTCGAGCTAGCTCGAGCCTTAATCCATCTACCTCAAGTAGGGGTGTGCATTCGGTTTGGTTTGGTTTGGTTAAAACCATATTTTTGGTCTGCAACTCTTTGACCTGCAGCGCAAGCCGCGCAAATCGTGCAACCCTAAATAATCAGAAACTTCTCAGTCGGTCGAATCAACCTTCTTTCTCGCGAACCCGTCTATGAGCGAACTCAAATCGACAAATTGCCAACTGAACTGACCTAATATAAATAAGTGGGTTATTCGGTTAATTCGGTCGGTTTGGTTTCCAAACATGTGAAACCGAACCCAAACCATTTAACCAAAATATTCAAAATATCAAACCATCACCAAACCGCTAGATTCTAAACCAAACCAAACCGTTAAATTTAAACGGTTCGGTTCGGTTTTTCGGTTTAAACCATAGTTTGCACACCCCTAACCTCAAGTCCTTCGAGAGTTGAATTTTTTTTAAAAAAATTAGCTTTGATAGGATTTAAAATTGGGTTAACCATACTTATAAGATCATCTACTAAATGTCCTAATTAAATTACAACTAATATGTACTTATTTATAAGTAATAAATAATTATAATAAATGATAAAATATTATTTATATTTAAAAAAATAGAGATTGAGCCAAGTCAATCCGATCTGACTATGGCTCATGGAAAGTAGACTTTAATTCAAACTAAATATCGATTTAAACATCGAGAAACTATTAATTTTCAAGCCAAACTCTCACCCCTAGATCTGAATACTTCAAATCAACAGAATTAAGCAGAATGTAGATATCCGATATTTGCGCTATAGAGCTGCGAGCGCGCAGCAGAGTACTAAAAGTATATTGGTTCCGTACATTATAAATTAAAGGAACTTCCTATTTATAAGGCACCTCAAAAATTATTAATCACATTAAGATGAAGGGTAATATTGTTACACATCTTTAATAAATATCTTCAAACTTTCAATTCAATTAAAATTGCTTTATGAAAATGATGCCATATAGACTAAATAGCTATTTTTGTCTATGTGACACCATTGCTACATGCCATATAGGTGCCACATAAGAATTCTAATTGCGTTCAAAGCTTGAAGTTACTTATGAGGTAAACCATACATTAGGAATACTGTGCTGCCATTTTTATTTAAATGAGCTTATACACTAAGGGGGCGATTGGTTCAGTGTTATCTCAATGTTATGTTATGTTATTTTTAGAAAGTAATTGTTTAGTTTAATGACATCTTTAAATAATATTATAATTAATTACAAAAATACCATTACACGCTAGATTTCACCTCAAATCGGGCGACATCTCAAGATAACACCGTCAATTTGTCATTATAATGTCAATAACTTCCAACTAAATAAAAATAATTTAGAGGACATTGATATTTTCTAATATCATAACATTGAACCAAACAAATTAATGTCCATTGATGAATAACAATGACATTTAGATAATATGACATCTAAATAATATTGACATTAAGATAACATTGAACCAAACACTCCCTAAATTAGATCAAGTGAAAAATAATGCATCACCCTGACAACTGTCACCGCTGCAAATTAAAATTAAATAGAATCTCTTTCAGTTACATTGCTAGCCAAGTGAGCCAAAAAAAATTTCTTCACTATTCTTACATCAAGGTGGAGAGTAGAATGTTAGTGATTTCCTGTAAAAGTTCTTTTTGTAAATAAAATCAACAATATATCGCTGTTCCAAAATTGGACATCTACCTGTAAATGGATTATATGGCTAGCCAAACGATCGGAAGTATCAGACTTGTAGATCTGATCCTTCATTATCATACCCATCTGCTGTAAAACAAGGATTGGACTATCTGCCATTTTTAAAAAACAATAATACTAATTAATTAAGTGACAAATTAAGAATCCGTTATAAAAAAATGGACTCTCAGCTATAAAATCTTGGTTATTGTGTCACTGTGTGTGGGTGTGTGCAAAGTCATGGATATATACTTGCATGGAGATCCAGCTGACTTGCTTTATATATATATACAATTAGCTGGTCCAGCTCAATTAAAGTGTATATATATAGGAGCTAGCAAGGGTGCCTGCTGCATGCTGGGGATCAAAAGTTTTGTCAACTTCTGCTAGCTATAGCTATACGTACATAATATTGTGCTTTTCTTTTTGTCAACATTAAGTGGTTCGATCGTAAACTTGATTCCGTCTTATCCGGTGCAGTAGCTTTGCTGAGTGCAAGTTTATTAATTTGTCAGCAGCAGAGCATGAGCTGACAATTTCACTGTCGACCTTTCTTCTTTGCCAGAGAGATAATACGAAATTATTTACTTCCAGGTTGCCCATTTAATTCTCTCTTTTTTCTTTTAACCAGTGCGCGCTACATTTGCCTAAATTTTAATTGGAATATCATACTTATTTACATTTCGCGTAAAGTACAGTATTATCTTGGTAATATGTAATTTAAATTTTTAATACTAGATATTATTTTTTGAGTAACAATTATATAAATTATATATTGATTATTCAAAATATTCCTTATAATAAATGAAACAAGTGTAACAACGGCTAATGCATGTATAGGTTAACAATCAATAGTTAACCATCGCAACATTTGATACATAGCAATAATTAATACTGCAAAAAGCACGCTAGATAATTCAATTTTTATCTCGTGACCCAACTATGAGATGAAATAGAGGTGCTAGATCTCGTGCCTCAGCCACCATATGAGAGCCTCATAACTCAACCACAAGGATGTTAAAAGCCACATTAATATAGGTTTTCGCTACAAAATCATTCTTAATTAATTGAGTCCCACTACGTACTAATAATACCGTTATGTACTATGCACAATGGCAGGACATTTCTATAGAATTTTATACGAAGGCATAAACTACTGCTAGAACCTCCCCATAAAGACATCTCCATATATACCTACAAATCGTAGCATGGTGATCCCTTCCTTTGACTTCGAACTTATTGCACCCGCAAATATTAATTGCCTGTGCTAAGTAAAACCTAAAGCCATTATCAATGAGGTACGACAAACGTGCATTTGAAGTGGATGTACTGTAAAGCTTCATCATCATTATAGACTCACTAACATGCACTTGATGACCCAAAAGAAAGTGATATATATCTTAAGCCAGCAGATTTTCCAAAAGCGACAGTTAATTAGGATTAATAGAAAAAAAAAATAGAAACATATCACTAGAATTATAAAATAATTACAACTTTTATTACATATATATTATAATTTTTGTGACATGAGTTATATGTTAAATGTAATTTTTATATAATTTTAATAGTTAATATATAATATATAATATTAAAATTATAAGTGTTAAATATATAAAATAATTATGTTTTAATGACATGTAATTAATAAAGTTTAATTGAGTACTAATAAGATTTTAAGTAATTTTATATTTATATGTATATCTAAACTTGAATTTTATAGGCTGCAAATTAGTTGAGTTGTTTCTTTAACCCAGCCAACAAAAAATGCCATGAAGTAATTACTAAGTGAATGAGGGCAATTGTAATTAATTAAGAACCAAACTGAACACAGCAAAATTAATTTGCAGCAAATCGGTTCAGCTCAAAATATTTATCAATTTAAATTGTTTTAATTATAGAACTTTTATATGAAAGTATCAAGATTTTGATGATGCTTAAATCTGATTTAATATAAATTATATCAATCAAGTTAAAAAATGAAAGGAATAACAGGATAGAAATGCTTGAGTGGAATCATATGATTTATTTTAGAATTAAATCTAATCCACTTGAATTTTTATCGAGCTATATCCTAAGCCTCACAAATCTCCACTAATGGAGCTGAAAAAAGAAAAAATAAAAATTTATTAAACTAGCTAGCTTAAAATACAATTTGAATTAAAAAAATATTATAATGAAAAATTCTATGCATGCAATAGTTACTAAATAAAACTCATAAAAGTCCAAAGAAAACTCACAAAAATGTTTATGTGAAAATTTGAAAAAAAATTAAGGTAGTAGTTGAAAACAAGGGAATATGAATTAAAACTTCTAAAAACTGACTAAAACTATATACTTTTTTATTCAAGTAGCAACTTAAATAGAATAAAAAAATCCAAATTTACGCACAAAAAACTTTGGCTATGCAGAAAACCAAAGCTAAATAAGATTAAAAACATAAATCAATTAGCCTTGTATGCTTTGAAAAGCCCAATTGACATCAGTCACGTGAAAAACATCATTATAATCTGTGATCCCGAGCCAAAATTATAATATTATAATATCTTATATGTATAATTTTTTTTTATATTAATTCTCAAGTTTAATTAATTTACGATCAAATTTATGTTTTTGAGTTATTTAGACTTTCACTATAAATGCATGACAAATAAAATATACATATATAGGGGTAATTCCACTTAGACCTTTGAGGTTAGTCTAATTTATCATAAAGGTCTATAAATGTCAAAACATGTCGTCCAAATCTATAATAATTCCTATATAGTTCACTAGGGTAGTTATTTTCAAAAAGCTTCCAGTCAAGTCCAACATAATATTTTCTGCTTAAAATATCATTATTTCATAAAAAAATTAAGTTAAATTAAATATTTTTCAAATACTATTTTACACCTCACGCGCATCCACGCACGGGTCACCTGCATGCGGCCTTGAACGCCGGCGTTGGCGCGCAGGTGGTCGACAGCGTGCGGATGCGACATCCTACATGGGTCACTGCAGTGCGCCGCCTCCCGCGCAGACGCCATGCGCGCAGGCGTCTGGGTGCGACCTCGCGTGTCGGCGTTCGCACGCAGGCGGCAGGCATCGCGCAACCGCCGGCATCCACCCGCAAGCGTCTGTGCGTGGGTCCCGACAGCGTGTTGCCCCGTGCGCCGGTGCCCTACACGCAGGCGTTTGCACCCCGGCGCCTTGGTCACAGACGTCCGCGTGTCATCCAGTGCATGGGGGTCCATGAGCCCCGAGCGTCGGCGTCCACGTGCGGGTCGCCATAGTGTGCGGCTCCGAGCGTCAGCGTTAGCATGGGTGCGGTCTGCGCGCGGCCATGCACTTCGGCATCGCTCGCTGGCGGCCGCAGCTCGCCTACGCGCGGGCCACTTGCTAAAGGCCTCGTGCGCAGAGTATCCGTGAGGGGGCGTCAAGTTGGGAGTTAATGCTCCGGCGACCACTAGCTGCAGCCGCCTCAAGCACAGGCGACCGGCACAGATGACGGCCTCAATGGTATAATTTCAAAAATTAATAGATTAAGGAATTATATTTTTATCATTTTTATAATACATAATAGATTCTATTACGAAGGGACCGCGATGTCCCATGTAATATTTTTTATGGTTCTGAGTGGCATGTTTTGAGATTTGTGGACCTTTATGGTTATTGACGTAGGATGTAAGGGATCCCAAGAAACACCAAAAAAGAGAGAGAGTTCTGGGAGACAACGGCGCGCAGAGAGGTAAGCCTGATAGTTGAGGCTTAAGAGAGAGAGAGTTCGAGGCATCCAGAAGAGCACACAAAGATTTAAAGTGGTTCAGGAAGGAAATCTCCTATGTCCACCGAGCAATCAGTAAAAAGATTTCACTAAAGGAAAGAAGGTAGCCGGGAGGGCTAGTACAATATTTGGGAAAGAGATAAAGAGAGAGAGAGAAAAGGAGCTCCTCAGTTAGGGCTCTAATACAATAAAAATAGGAGAATTAGGGAAGTTGCTTTCACTCTGGCCGTCTCTGTGGATCTCCTTGATCTGATCTTTTTTCTGTGATCTCCGATCTCTTCTGCTTGAAGACTATTCAGGGGTCTTTTTTTGAAATTCGGCCGTAGCCTATATTACTATAACAGTAAAAAAAGATACATCAGGTACAAAAAGTTAGATCCCCGTCAAGAATCGAACAAAAATCGAGTGGGAGGGACATTCCCACGAGTCTGTCAACTTCTCTTCTAGAGAACGACTGAGCTCTGGTTTCCAAAAGACAAATCACTACCGGTGAGTGCTCCCTGACTAAAGCCTGAAGGTGATTGCGCGAAGCTGGCTTTTTTACTCCGCGACAATTCCAGAAGATGGCTTTAATCATTGGGGGGGGGAGAGGGAGGGGTGAGAGTTGAGGGGTGGTGAGCTGCCCTCCTTAACAGTGTCGCCACGAGTCTCTCGTCTCCTTTTAATCAGTTTGCCATCACTAGCTGGGGTTATGCATTCCCTGAGGTTAGCTAGTTCTTTCTCCCAATGTTTCTTTGAGATTCGTTCCCGACCCTTAGGAGTGTTGGCCTTGGGGGAGAGGAATTTCTGCAAAGGAAATCTCAACTTCTTCTTGTTGGCTGAAGAGGGCAACATAAGAGGGTTAATAAGGGGCTTGGCATCATCTTCCTCCATGCATAGATCAAGAACAACAAAGGGATTGCAGTGCTGCGAGGTAAGGGTAATGTTATCTTTGTCTTTGGCCACGAACTGAATGGACTGAGCCTGTGTATTGGACTTTTTCAGCTGCAGATTTTTATTGGCTACATTTAAGACTTCATTCTGCACACTGCAGTCTTGATAACATGCAGTTTTCTTCACCTCTGTATTGTCTTTCTGCACACTGCATTCTGCCTCCTGCTTTTTCTGCAGCAACCCTTGCATTGCAACTGTACTGTTCTGCATATCTACAGTGCCCTTCTGCTTGTGCTGCATCAGCCCCTGCATTGCTACTGCACTGTTCTGCATTTCTACAGTGCCTGTCTGGTTCTTCTGCAACAGCCCCTGCAACGTTATTGCACTGTCCTGCGTTTCACCAGTGCCCGTCTGCTTATTCAGCCTTTTTGGGATGTTCACGTGGCTGTTCTGAGGAGTTTTTGCCCCTATACCTTGCTGTCCCACCACTCTGTACTGCTGGGCTGAACTTTTCTGCTGCTGGTGGGTAGAGACTTGCTGCTGCTGTTGCTGTCTTGTTGAGTTCAGGGAGGTAGCTGGTTTAGATTTATTAAGATGGTTGCCTACAGCCTGCTTGGGTTGTTGTCCAGCCAACTTCAGCGGTTTTCGGCGGTTGGTTACCAACATCCATGGACCGACTGATTCTTTAGACGCATTCTCGCAAGGGTCAGGTTGAGTGTGCAATAAGTTGTCTTCAATCGCACTAGGGGTAGCATTACCAGCATTAGTTTCCATCATGTCATTGGGAGGAACCGGGGAGGGAATGGTGGTTACATTGGCTTGCGGTGTCGGGCCTAGAAAGGGGCAGTTCTTGTCTCTGTGCCCAACAATACCGCATTTAAAGCAGATGACCGTAATACCTTCATACTCAACTCTTTGAAAAAATTTCTCTCTCTGGAGGCGTAGCTTGCTGCGATGGGGAGAGATCCAGCATTTGGACGTCATCTTCCTTGCATGGGTTGGGTTGGAGCAGTTCAGATTTGCTGGTGTGGCTGTTTCTGGCAATTCCAACAGCTGCAGCTTCAGGATTGCATTCACTTCCAGCATTTTTAGCAGCAGAAACAGGGGTGCTCTGCGTCGATTTGCTGGAGCTGTTGTCACCTTCAGTTTTTGAGCAAAGGCTAGGTCGCAACACGTCATTTTCGAGTGTGCTGATGTAGTCTACGGTTCCTGTACCTCCAGCGGCTGCAAGCTTGGCAAGCTGTGCTGCTTCATGGGATCGGCTGCAGGAGGCGGAAACTTCCGCCCCAGTTGTGGCGGAACATGCAATCTGTTCGGGAAAGTCAAGGGAGGAAGCCTGCGGTCTTTGATTTGGATGGGTCTGCACCGGCGAGTTGTCAGGCATACAATCCTGCTCTGTCAGCAGCGATCTGGACGCCGCCGATGGGGAAGGAGATCTCTGTTCCGGTAAGTTGGTCGGTGGAGAATGGCTGCAGTTTTCCATCCTGGCTACAGCAGCAGCCACCACACCTCCTTTCTCAACCTTGCAACCCCGGCCTTGGGCATCCGGCGGGGAGGCCGGCCGGCGGCCCGTCCGTTTGTTTCCCAGATCGGGAATGGAGACAGGGAAACACTGTAGCAAGAGAGAGAGTGCTCGACTATTCAGGGGTCTTTGTAGGCAACGGATGGTGCAGATCTATCCTAGTTTTTCGGAGGAAAGGAGGTGGTGAACAAGCTCTGGGTTCGTGCCGTTTGTCGGTCGCTGGAGGGACAAAAAGCCGCGAAAGGAGAATGCTATCTTTTAATATTGGTACTACTTCTGGGGATCCGTGACAGCTGAGGCATGTGGATCCTTGACTTGTGGGTTTGGAAAAAGTGTCCTTGTATGGGGAACGACGTGGTCGGACGAAGCTTGATTGTGACAGGCACCGTTTTGTAACATCGGGGACGATGTTACCAGGGATGGTCCTGGCTCATTGTGGACGAGGTTTAGCTACACCTTCGTGGCCGAGGTTTGACTAAGGTCTTACCTATGAGAACAGATAAATGGATTAATTAAAACGAATAAAAGCTAAAGGACAGATAGGCACCACGTGTACGATAGGGATGCAGCGCTGGAACTACGTGTTAACATCAGCCCCCCGCATTGTCAGGGCGCGAATATTGATATGGGTCCTGGAATGCGAACCGTCGCAATGGTGGACGCGCTGCCCGAGACCTATTAGGATAAGATGGGGGCGGCGCCCGCCGATCTGTATTCTCTTCCTTTGGCCCCTAAAAATTTATGTGAGAGAGGGCAGACTGTTAGAGAGATGGCGGAGAAGAAGAAATGGGTGGCTCTGTCAAGCATCATAAAGAAAACGGCCAGCGATCCTCCGGATGACGCTCCTCCTCCTGAGAAGAAGAGGCTTCCGGAGTTATCTAAAGGATCGCCGAAACCGGCGATGACAGTTCCTGTTGAGGCATCCCAAGAGGAAGAAGTGGGAGGTGCAGTTGTGAATCTGGAGGCAGAGGCTCCATTAGTTAGGGTTGCAACTGTTCCGGCGCAGACGCTGGAGTCTGTGCATGAGCCGGCGGGTGTGGAGGCCACAGAGGTGGTGAACATTTCTGATTCTCCAGTCAAGCTGCCTCTGAAGGCTAGAGAACTAAAGGAGGTGGCTCTAGTGATCAAAACAGCTGTTGGAGAGAAACTGGCACCTAGGAAGATCTTGCTCAAGGATGAAGAGGTTGAGCGGCTCCTTCCTAGGTTTGGGGCTCCTGCAGAGAAGAAGTCACCTCTGATGGTTTGCGGTCCTGCCCCTCTTATTATACCAACTCCCCTGAGAAGAAAAGGAAGCCCCTCTTCCCTTCTTTCCTTCCAGCGAACCTTAGGAATGATGAGGAAAAGGAAAAAAGGAGAAGGAAGGAAGAGGGTAACAAGATGGAGGAGGTGATTAAAGGGAAGAAGGACGTGCCTTCCCAGGTTGCTCCTGAAAGCACCCTTGGCCTTGAAGGGCCAGGAGGTGAGGTGGAGGGAGCGATTAAGGGGAAGGAGAGGGTTCCTCCAGCTGCCCCCAATGTTGCCCCCAACATTGGGGGGACATGGGGTGTGCTGGGAAAAAGGTTGTTTGAAATAAGAAGGGAAGAAGAGAAAATCCTTGGGAGTACCTCCAAGGATCTGGAGGTAGTAAGATCTCTGAAGGATAAGGAGGAAGTGGAGGCTCGCCACCTTTAGCGGATGGAGGAGTTGGAGGGCGCTTTGTTGCAAGTCACAAAGCGTTCCCAAGGAAACCACAGGGAGGAGCTAGGGAAGCTGTATAAACTGGAAGACAAGTTGGCTTCCCTGGCTCTGAGTAACGCGGAATGGGCTAGTAGAAGTAAGGCTGCGAGGGGGGAGTTCCATCGCAGCCTATCGGATGTGAACCGGGCCCGTTTTGCTCATGTCCAAGACCTTCAAAAAAGGATAAAAGATTTATATGATGAGAAGGAGGCTTTGAAAAAAGAAAGGAGTTGGCTAAGGGATGAGGTTGCCAAGACCAAGGAGGCATTATCGGGGGTGAGGGAGGTGGCCTCCGAAACTCATCATCGAGAGGAGTTGCTGAAGTCCGAGGTTCACTCCTTGCGGGCCTTGGTAGAGAACAACTCCGGATGGCGGGGACGACATATGGAGGATCTGGAAGAAGCGGTGAGGACGGCGATGAATATCATCAGCGCCTCACCGGTGGGTCACTATGTGAAGAATCAGGCGGCTTTTGATGTTCTTCTGCAGACATTGGTTGATGCAAGTATCTTGAACTAGGAGAATATTAGAAGTCCTGCATTCTTCCCTTCTATGGTCCTAAGGGCACAGACAGGTACTTCGATGTTGGGAGCCACTGCCCAGAGGAGGTTCCTTCAGCAAGGTCCTATGTTGGCTGGGGATATCACCTATCTCCCCTACGCAGGAGTCCTAAAGAGGGCCAGATTACTCCCTTTGAGGCCAGGTGGCTAGGCCAAAGTGCTCTTCTCGAAGCCCAACAGCAGGATCAGTCAGGGAGCCAGAAGTGATTTGCCTCCGTCTCCTAACTCCTTAGCCTCATCATCAATGTAAGATTTGAAGGAACGATAGTTGAGGAGAGGAGTCCTGGTAGCTCCGCCGGCCATTGTCAGAAGTGTAATAGATTGGTCTTTCTCTCATTTTTGAGGTTAGCACTATTACATTAGGTATCTAAGTTCTGAAGTCTTGTATTTTCTTTGTTCTTCTTGTGCTCATGAGAGAAACATGTAAGAGAACAAAGAAAATGAAATTGTAACAAGTTTTATCATTAATGAAATATATTTTTCCTTCAAAAACTTGTTTTAGATGAATTCTATTTGTGTTTGTCTTTTCTTTCGTGCTTGAAACAGGTACCACGAGACCAAAAAAAAGAGAACAGGAATTCATAAGTGTAAATTTATAAAACCAATGACAAATTCAAAGTAGAAAAGAAAAATTACTATCCTCGTGCATGATTATAAAACATCGAACGATAATAGTAAAAAGGGGATAATAGAATGTTGTTATAAGACGTTGCGCTCGATTATGAACCATCGTGCACGATGTACGACAAAACAGGGGGAAGCGACGCTTTGATAACCGTTCGCCGCTTTGAATTCCAAACTTGTGAGAAGATACGGATGGTCTGGTTGCATCCATACACTAATCGAAGAGATCAGATGGCCAGAAGACGAAAGGATAGCTGTTTCCCATAAAAGGTTTCCCCAAGGAGCAACTGGAGTACTTGTTCGTTTTCAAACCCTAAGAGAGAAAAAAAAAATTCGCCCCATCAGGTTAGGGTTCGTCTTCAAGCCATGGGAGGTGGAGAGATCGAGTGGTTGGAGCTGGCCGATCAGTTCCACAAGGATACCAGCTACTAGGAAAGTCTCCTGATGGAGCACGAGGTGCTCAATACGGCCTGTTGGGCTGTGAGGTCAGTGACCAGGTTTATGAGGTTCGCCAGCATCCCCTGTATCTCTAAGACGCGGGTGCCCCTGGAGGAATAAGTAGATCTGGCGTGACGCCGAGACATAGAAGCGGAGGCTTCATCGCCCGGCGCCCTGACAGATGGCTCTCCCGTGTGCATGCTGCGAGCTGCGGAGTTGGTTCTGCGCGTTCTGGCCACCATCTTCCTAGGGTCTCAATGAAACCACCAGAAGATGTTGACGTAGGATGTAGGAGATCCCAAGGAACACAAAAAAAGAAAGAGAGTTTCGGAAGATGGCGGCGTGCAGAGAGGTAAGCCTGATGGTTGAGAGAGAGTGCGGGGCATCCAGAAGAGCACACAATAATTTAAGGTGGTTCAGGGAGGAGGCCTCTTACATCAACTGAGCGGTCAGCGAAGAAGTTTCACTAATAAAAAAAGGTAGCAGTGAAGACTAATACAAAGAGCTTACAAGAGAAAGAGAGAGAAAGAAGGAGAAAGAGAGAGTTTTTTTTGTTCTCAAGCTCCTGTTTTACAAGAGGTGATAGAGGAGAGATTCTGCTCTTCTTGGAGTGATTTCTCCTCTTCTGATCTGTTGATCATGGGTGCTCGATCTCTCCTCTCTTTGAAGCCTGTGCCTTGGTATTTGTAGGCAGCGGATGGTGCAACTTTATCCTGATTTTCTGGAGGAAAGGAGGTGGACAAGCTCTGGGTTCGCGCCGCTTGTCAGCCACTAGAGGGACCAGAGTCAGTAAAGAGAGCTTGACCTTTGGATCTCGGTACTGCTTTTGGGGATTCGTGATGGCTGAAGCATGTGAACCCTTGATTTACGTGTCTGGAAGAAGCATGCTGTATTGGAAACAGTGCGGCCAGAGCACGCTGACAGTGATAGGTATAGCTGAGAAACATCGTGCCCGATGTGGTTGGAAGAGCTGTTTGAATAAGGGTCATGCAGGATGTTTGGAAGGCTCCAAACCTCACTCACGAGGTTTGGAGGGCCGAAACCTCACTTACGAGGTTTGGAGGGCCCAAATAGCTTCCAAGGTTAATACATGATGTTTCAAGATGAAGGAGCGCCACGTGTATGGTTGTGATGCAGCGCTGGAGCCACATGTCAATACTTATCTTGATGTTATGTTATATTATCTAGAGAAGATAATTGTTTGATTTAATGACATATACAAATAATCTTCTATTAGATTATAAAATTATTAGTCAAAAGATGACATCTAAATTACATAACATAACACCAAGATAACAATGAACCAAATGCCCCCTAAATAAATTTTTAATGAAACAGAATAACACATTCGCCAAAGATAGTCACAAGATGTAAAGGAGGTCAATTGAAAGGCTTGGGCGATAGGTAAATAAAGGCATTCATCTGAATTAAAAATAATTTGAAATAATTACCGCAATCTATGTCTCCAAGCATGTCCCTTCAAGAATTATGAAAATCGTACAGTTATTTGGGAATTCATTAAACACATGTCAAAGGAAGTCTACCAGGGTTTCAAACCATAGTTTCTTTTAGGGGGTAGCGAATGGGTTGGCAAGTCAGGTTTAACCCGAATAGCTCAACCTGAACTCAATATGATCATTAAATAAGTAAAAATCAATGATACAAATTTGACCAAATTAATAAACAGGTCGGTTTGACTTGCTCACCCAACTTGACTCAATGATGTGCAACTCAAACTTGTCCTATTTAATAAATGAATCAAAATTTATGATTGATTTTAAAAAATTTTGGGTCAAGTTTAAGTTAAGTTTCTCAGATCAGGTTATATATTGCCACCTCTAATTCTTTAATGCATTGTCCATGGTTCATGCACTTGATTGATGCATAACATGCATTACAAAAGTCATTCTATTCCTACGTTCATATAACAACTATCATCATGTGTGAAGCTCTTTCTGCCATCTTGGATGTGTCGAAAGGATCTACTAAACACTTCCCTAGATTCCCAGCTAGCTTAAAGCATGGGTTCATCGTCTTGAATGAAGATAGTTTTCAACAAAGCTAGAACCATCAGGCATTAGACCTGCCATATTAAAAGTCTTCTCATTGTCAATTTATTATTTCCCTTATTGTTAGATTGTTGTTCTCAGGCCTCTAAGTTTTAAGCATCTCACAAGAGTGAGTGTCTGATAGGGCTGGTTACCGGACCGGACCGGACCAGTTCCAGTTCGGTTGGACTTGGAACCGGTCCGGTCCGGTTCCAACCGGTTCCGGAACCGGTTAGCCTACCTTGGATCTGGTCCGAGTCTGGTCCAGATCCATATATTTGAGTCGGGTCGGGTCAATCGGGTAAATTAATTGAAAAATATATTTTTTTCTGTATTTTATAAAAAAAATTATATATTTTGTAATATTTCTGACAAAATTAATATAAAAAAATTTAAAATTTTTATTAATATTAACGTAATTATTTATGAAAAATAAATACAGTTCATACAAATATTTCACATAAAAAAATTATTCAGCGTAATTATAAAGAATTCTTCTCGAGTACTCCTCCTTTTCTTCTGAACTATTATCCTTAAATTCTTCCACGAAATTATATTGTTGATTTCGGGACTCAGCAGCAAACCAATCCTATAGATAGGTAAGCATGCAAAGATTTGCAGGGGACAAACTACTTCTGTAATGTCCTATTATTCTTCCTGTGGTGGAAAAGGCTGATTCAGAAGCTACAGTTGATGCTTGTGCTGCTAGTACATCTCGTGCCAAAGCAGATAGAACGGGATATTATTTTGATGAGCTTTTCCACCACTCCAATTAGCTCATATCATCATCAAATTTCTCCTTGAGATGTAAATAGAATTGCAATTTGTTCAAATTTATAGGGGGTTGACTCTATGATGTAGATTACTCTCCAACAATTGCTTTTCCTTTATATGTAGCAACAGATCTTTTTGCTACCACCGACCTAAGAACGTTGAAAATGCCGGGCTTTTACTGTATTCTTGTTGACTTTCCACACGTTCGACATTCCTGCTCGCAACCTGCTCACTGTAATAAAGAGAAAATAACTCTTGAAGAGTTGTAAAAACTGATGCTTTTTCAGCATCAGTATTACTCTCAAGAAATCAAAATATTCCGCCTAAAAAGTTTCAATAGCTTCGGTTCCCTGACAATGATCAAGAATAGCAGCTATTGAATATAATAGTGAAATTTTTTCTCAATATTTTCTAAATTTTAATTCCATATCAGTAATAAAAGTTTTCAGAATTGAATCTGATCTAAACTCTAAATTTTTTTGAAATATTTAAAAA
Organism: Apostasia shenzhenica; assembly: GCA_002786265.1. Taxonomy (NCBI): domain Eukaryota; kingdom Viridiplantae; phylum Streptophyta; class Magnoliopsida; order Asparagales; family Orchidaceae; genus Apostasia; species Apostasia shenzhenica. The sequence goes on along the minus strand of KZ451899.1, from coordinate 1,431,633 downwards.
ACATAAGGCTGAAAAATAGGTAAAGTTGGATAATAACAACCTGAGATGTTTTTAGTGGACTTCTTAAAAATGGACAATAATTTAAAAACTTTTTTTAAAAAAATCCAAGCATAAGAATATAATTAAAGGTCATGATTAAGTGTATATGAATTATAAAAAGCAGTTAGCAAATCTTCGTATGGTAAAAGTGATTCGAATAAACGATGAAGTGAATTCCACCTAGTTTCTACAGGTAATAGAAATTTTACACAATTTATTTCGGCACTTACGCAAACACGTTTTCATTCACGCCTAACATTTGAATTTAAACGAATCCATTTTGCAACATGCTTAAATTTATCGATTATTAAATGTTCAGAATTAAAAGCACTAGATACACATAAATTAATGATATGACATGCACATCTAACATGAAAAAGAGAACCATAAAGTGGAGGTCTTAAAAATTACTGTAAAAAATTAACTGCAGAATTATTATTCGAGGCATTATCCAAAGTAATACTAAAAATTTTATTTTCTATACCATAAGTTTTACAAACATTGCAAATATAAGAAAAAATAGTTGAACCCATATGAGCCTCATCTAATACATTTAATAATAATATCCGTTTCTGCATTCCCCACTGTCCATCAATCCAATGACAAATAACAACTAAATAATTCGCGCCAGTAATACTAGTGCAAATATCGGATGTTAAACTAACCCTATAACTAATATTACTGAGGTGTTGAATAAGAAATTTTTTATATTCTTCGTACATTGACATATAATCTTTTTTAAGTGTATGCCTAGAAATACGAGTATATTGAGGTTGTAAATATTGAACAATATATTCTAAAAATTTCTCTTTTTTACATATAGTAAATGGCTGTTCGGTTCATACTACAAATTGAACTAAACCTCGACGTGCTTTATCATTTCTAAAAACCCACAGCATAGATCCACTCTGTGGATTGAGTTGTGTTTGGGTTGACTCTATAGTAGCAGGTTGACAAGTTTTTTCATCAAATTTATGAAATCTAATTAGGTGCTTCTTAAATGTACCAGTCCCACCACCGGTACAACCTTGTTTATATGAATATTGATTTTTACAAATTTTATAAATAGCGACATATTCAGGTCTCCCCGAATCGCTATTCGGTTTAATTTGTAAATTAAAAAAAATCTCATACCTTACTACGTTTTGTCCGAGACTTATTAGAGATACTTGATGATTGCGTTGACGGGCCAATGCCAGTGCCAACATCTCCACTTGCCTCAGTATCATGTTCCGCAGATAGATGGAGATCAGGTTCTGAAGTTTCGTCAAAGTTCTCACCAAGTGCAGGAAGACGATCGAGTTGCAGAACATACTTCGGATCAACATTCCCTTGGCAACTTGAGGAAGAAACGCCAGAGAATCGACATTGGGAAGCCATTAAAACGTGTTTGCAGGTTTTTTGACAGAGCAGAAGAACAAAATTAATTGATGAAAATTATAGAAATTATTATCAAAAAATTATATTATTTATAAAAAGTTCAATACATGTTAAAAAGTCTAAAATGACCTTAAAATAATCATTTTAAAATTTAAAACGGTCATTTAACCGTTTGCAAATTGCAAATATATATATATTTTTATAATATCTGCAGCTGGCAGCAATAATGCTGCCAGCTGCAAATAGCATGGGGGCAGGGGCAGCGCCTGCGCGGCGTGCGCGGGCGCTGCCCCCAATATTATTATTTTTTTTTAAAGAAATTGAACAGGACCGGTTCTGGTTCAACGGAACCGGTCCGGTTCCGAACCGAATAACCGGTTTTGCTTATGCAGAACCAGTCCGGACCTGTTCTGTGGCCCGGAACCGGTTAGAACCAGTCCGATTCAACCGATTCTGGACCGAACCGGTTCTTACTGGACCGATTCTGGTCCGGTTCCGAGTCGAACCGGTCCAATAAGCAGCCCTAGTGCCTGAGATATGATTTGTCGTGGATCGCATATGGTTAACTAATTCATGTGTTTTTGATAATACCCATGATGGCTTTGTTACAAGAGAAGGGCTTAATCCTCGATAATTTATATCTAGATACACATAAAAAATGTTAAAAATCTGTCTTTGACTGAAACAACCAAAATAATTGCATTACTAGATGTCAATGTGATTATCATACCACAAGAACTTCATTCCATAAATCTTCAGTTGTGTATGTGACTTACAATACGACATTTCATCCCCACCCACTACATCCGACAAGTTTATGGCATTTCTTAAATTCGTCTTTAGAGCCTTCAACTATTCTTTTAGTTGCTTCATTGCTTCATTTTCCCTATCTCATTAAAGAATGCAATCGTAATTTTATTCCATGCTAAGTTAGCCAGTTTTCCATTACCTATGTTGTCATTCATATGCTGCTCTATTATGAGATCTAATAAAACCGCTTAGTTTGTGTTAACACGTGGCTCCTGCGCAGCATTCTGGCCGAACACGTGGCGCCCGACAAGTCTGTACTTGATTGATTGATTTGCTGACTCAGCTCCCAGTTTTGCAGGACTCTTGACCCAGGCCAAGCCTCGTGCACGAGGATTCAGCCAACCATCGTCCACGACGATCCAGGGAAATCCCTCGTAACCCCGGGCACGAGGGTACGAGGTAACTCCTATCGCAATCAACTTCACCTAACCTCGTCGATTTCCGTACAGACACTCTTCCCCAGGATGGTACCAGCATTAAAAGATCCCTACATCATCGTACAGCTGAGGACTCCTCCAGCGACAGGCTAACAGCGCTCGAAACCCAAGCCATCAATCCATCTACGGAAAACCAGGGTGGGGCTACGCACGCCAACGGCTATAAAACCGCTGAACAGTCCCAGCTTAAATAGGAGGATCAGATTGAAAGATCAGATTAGGGAGATTAGAAGATAGACAGAGGGAAAAGGAGAATAGTTTTTCATTGTATCAGGACCCCAACTGAGGAGCTCCTGACCTTCTTCGTCTCCCCCTTCTTCTTCTTCTTCTTCCTCTTCCTCTCCTTTTTCCAGAACATTGTACAGCCTTCAGGGCTATCTTTTACTTATTAGTGGAACTCCTTCGCTGACCGACCGATGGACGTAGGGGATTTCCTCCCTGAACCACCTTAAATCCCTGTGTGCTTTTCTGGTTATTTCGAACTAATCTTCTCCTTGAGCCTCTGTTAACGAGCTCACCTCCTTTGCGCGCCGCCGTCTTCCGGAACTCTCTCTCTTCGGTGTTTCCTGTGATCCCCACATCCTACGTCAACATCTTCTGGTGCTTTCATTGAGACCTGGAAAGATGGAGGCTAGAACGTGCAAAACCAACTCTACTGCCCGCAGTATGCATGTAGGGGAGCCCTCTGTCCGGGCGCCGGATGACGGAGTCTCAACTTCCACTTTCCGGAGACGCGCCAGATCTGCCTCCTCTTCCAGAGGCACCCGTGTTTCGGAGCTCCAAGGGATGCTAGCAAACCTCACTGACATGGTTACTGGCCTTATGGCACAATAGGCCGTCATCCTCAAACAGACTCAGCCGGTCTGTAAAGTACTTCCTCTCCCGCCGGTAACGGCGGCCTCTGTTCTTCGCCCGCCGGCACCGACGGTCCCAGCTCCTCCTCTGCCGGCTGCGGCGATCCCAGAGATGATTCCGCCACCCACGGCGACCCCGGCTCCGCTCCTTTTGATTCCCGCGGTGGCCGAAATCCCTGCGTTGGCGCCCCAAGCCGCTCCACTCTCCCTCCAATTTTCTGGTTCCTCCAGACCACCCATACACCCTTTCCGCCTCCAGGAGGTCCATCAAAACCCCCTTCCACCTTGTCCACTACCACAACTTGCCTTTCTCCCACCAGCTTTTCCTCCATTTCTAGCTGGAAGAGACTTCCCTGGCGCTCAGGCTCCTCACCACGGACCTGATCCCTTTTTTGGGCCGATGGACGGAAATGCCCCCTTTTCCGATGCCATCCATTTGGCCCCTATCCCAGAGGACTTCCGGCCACCCAGGTTGGAGGTTTACAGAGGCGCAATAGACCCCCGTGAACATGTGCAGGGGTTTGAGGCCGCTGTCCGATATCGCCGGCCGAACGAAGCCACTAGGTGTCACCTCCTGGCCAACACACTGAAGGGGGCAACATTCAGCTGGTTCATCAAGCTGCCCCGGGGTCACATCACCTCCTATGAGCATCTGAAGTGGGAGTTGATCGCCCGTTTCATAGGGCGGACCCGTATGGTCGTGTCCGACATGGTCCTCGCCAACATCAAGCAAGGCGAGAGAGAAAACCTTCGGGACTACACCAACCGTTTCTTCGCTGCCGCAGCGGAAGCCGAAGATGTAGAGCCTGCAGTGGCCATGCATAACTTCCGGAGAGGGCTCAAGGTAGGGGACCTGTCCAAATCCCTACAGTTGGCCAAACCTCGGAGTTACCCAGAGCTGGTGGCCAGGGCCAGTCAGTTCATGCTCCTAGAGGATGCTGAATCCTCCCTCGCAGGCGTTTCCGGGGAAAGAAAGAAAAGGAAACATCGGGGTGTCGAACCCCCGGTTACGAGAATGCAAGTGGCCAGACCCCGCGATCAATAAGGGGAGAGGCCCCGGCAAGATCAATTCCCAAGACTTCTTCTGTCTAGGCCACTCCCCGAGGTTTATGAGGTAGCCATCAAGCAGAGATGGATAAGGCACACCGGACCTAAACCGGCGCCGCCACCTGGAGTGGATCCCAGTGACTACTGCGAGTTCCACGGGAACTATGGGCACAGGCTTTACCGCTGCCGAGGCCTCAGAATCTTGCTCGAGAAACTGCTGAATCAGGGCAAGCTCGAGGAGTTCATGCGGATGGCTCCAACCTTTACTGCCGCCCAGAAAGGGAAAGCCCCCGAGACTGCTGAAACTCCCGCCAAGGCCCTACCACCCGTAGGCCCTAGCCAGCAAGGGCGCCCTTATCCTCCGGCCACCAGAACTATCAATGTTATCTTCAGCATTGACCCAACTGCACAGCGTGAAGGAGCAGAAGTTGGCGGCATCTCTGAGCATCATGCTTCATCCATCCCCCTTACATTCTGCAGTGAAGATCTCCCCCAGCAGGGCAACTTGCATAACGATCCGATCGTGGTCGTTGCCCGCATCACTGATTTCGATGTCTGGCGGGTGCTCCTCGACTCTGGGAGCGCCGCCGACATCCTGTTCGAGTCCGCCTTCCTCCAGATGGGACTCAAAGAGACTAACCTCCTCCACGCTGGGACTACCTTACTCGGTTTCTCCGGTAAAAGGGTCCAACCCCTTGGATTCATTACTCTTCCAGTCTCCTTCGGTGATGACAACGGCCACGCTATGAGCATGGTCAACTTCGCAATCATCAGAGCTAAATCGGGCTACAACGCTATCCTGGGGAGGACAACTCTAAACTCCTTCGGGATGGTGATTTCCACGCCCCACCTGTGCGCGAAGTTTCCGACCTCTAGCGGCATTGTTACCATCCGAGGAGACGCAATACAAGCTACCCGCTGCTTTCAGATAATGACGCAGCTTGTAGTCGATCAAATGGATCCAAGGGAAACACAACCGGTCACACCGCAAGAAGGGGTCATCAGTGTAGCCTTAGGAGGTGAAGACTTCTAAAATTGTAAATGTTTCATCTTTTCTGAATGAGAAGCAGTAGGCAGAGGTTACTGCCTTACTTTCGGACTATATCGATGTCTTCGCATGGTCTCCTAAGGATGTTACAGGCATGGACAGGATCGTTTGCGAACACCACTTGAATGTGTCCCAAACCGTCGCCCCCGTTGCACAAAAGAAGAGAGTAATGGCCGGGGAAAGACAAGATGCCATTAAAGAAGAAATCACAAAGCTGCTAGGGGCTGGCTACATCAGGGAGGTACAATACCCCCGATGGTTAACCAATGTGGTAATGGTGAGAAAAGCCAGTGGGAAGTGGAGAATGTGCGTAGACTTCAGGTCACTAAATCAGGCCTGTCCTAAAGACACTTACCCCCTCCCTCGTATCGACACGATGATAGACCGAACTATAGGGTACAAGGTTATGAGTTTTCTGGATGCCTTCTCCGGGTATCACCAAATCTGGATGGCCAAGAAGGATGAAGAGAAAACAACTTTTATCACTGACTATGGCACTTACTGCTACAAGGTCATGCCCTTCGGTCTCAAAAATGCCGGTGCACCTATCAACGCATGATTGACACAGTCTTTAAAGATCAAAGGGGGAGAAATCTCGAAGCTTACATAGACGACGTCCTGGTCGAAAGCAAGACTTTAACAGAACACCTTGATGATCTCCGGGAAACACTCGACACTCTCCGAAGGTACAATCTCAAGCTCAACCCTGCTAAATGTACCTTCGGCGCTGCTTCAGGAAAATTTTTGGAATATCTAGTCTCTGTCAGAGGGATAAAGGCTAATCCTGATAAAACATCAGCCATTCAAAGCATGCCCTCTCCAAAGACGGCAAAGGAGATCCAGAAGCTAGCAGGGCGGATCAACAGTCTGGGCAGATTTATCTCAAAGGCCGGCGATCGATGTTCCCCTTTCTTTTGATTTTTGCGTAATAACAAGAAAGGACAGTGGGACGGCGAGTGCGAAGCTGCCTTTATTAAACTGAAGAAGTACTTAACCTCGGCCCCGGTATTGGTAGCGCCAAAGGAAGGTTCGATCTTATCTCTTTATTTGGGAGTATCCGACACTGCAGTCTCAGCAGTACTCATCGACGGTGAAAAGGAAGTTCAGCATCCCATCTTTTACACCAGTCACATACTCCTAGACACCGAAGGTCGATATCCCACTCTGGAAAAGCTCGCTCTGGCCCTTCTCATGACGGCCAGGAAGCTACGGCCTTATTTTCAATCCCATACCATCCAGGTCGTCACGGATCAACCACTCCTAAAAATATTGCATACTCCCGAGGTTTCGGGGAGATTGCTCAAGTGGTCTGTAGAATTGGGAGAATATGACATCAGATTTATTCCACGAACAACAATCAAAGCTCAGGCTCTAGCCGACTTCGTCGCTGAGTTCTCTACGACGGAGCCGCCACCCACCGAAACCCTGGCGGACCTCTGGTCACTTCATGTTGATGGCGCGTCCGGATCTCAATCCCAGGGGGCTGGGATCCTTCTAACCAGTCCAATGGGGGCTACACTTCATCAGGCGGTGACGCTTCAATTCAAAGCGTCAAACAACCAGGCAGAGTATGAGGCCCTCATTGCAGGATTAAACTTCGCACTTAGCATGGCCATAAAGCGCATACAGGTGTTCAGTGATTCCCTGCTGGTCGTCAATCAGGTAAACCAGACGTTTGAAACGAAGGACGAGGTTTTGAAGAAATATCTGAAGCTGGCCAGGTCTTTAATCTCTCTATTCGAGAATTTCTCCCTGACACATATACCCCGTGAAGAGAACCAGGTGGCGGACCGGCTCACAAAGGAGGAACACCCCGACCTCCGCCGGACTCAGGTGTTCGAAAGGCCTAGTTACGAATGCACCGAAGTCTCTTCTGAGAGGCAACCACCCTGCTGGATGGATGAAATCCTTAATTACTTGAAGAGTGGGACCCAGCCTGACAATAGACGAGAGGCGCAGAAACTGAAGCTTGCTTGTGCCAAATACGCCCTCATCGACGGAGAGCTCTATAGGAGATCCTATGCTAAGCCCCTCACCAAATGTCTGAGACCAGACGAGGCTTTAAAAGTGATGGAAGCAATACATCGAGGAGAATGTGGAACACACGCACGAGGTAGGAGCCTCATCATGCGAATCCTGCGCCAAGGTTTCTTCTGGCCCAACATCCACAAAGACGCTCAGGTATTCGTGGAGAAGTGCCCACAGTGCCAGTACTATGCTGACATGCAGAGGCAGCCAACAGGATATCTCAAACCCATCAACTCATTCTGGCCCTTCGCCATTTGGGGGCTGAATTTCTTGGGACCAATGTCTACGGCCATGAGAGGCTACAAGTGGATACTAGTTGTAGTCGACTACTTCACAAAGTGGACTGAGGCCAAGCCACTTACTCAGCCCACTGCTCAAAATGTCGAAAACTTCCTCTGGGCCAACATCGTCTGCAGGTATGGCATACCCATGGTAATCATCACCGACAATGGCACTCCATTCGCCAATCAAAGAATCCATGATTTTTGCGGAGAGCACCAGATTAACCTCAAGTATGCTTCTGTTTGGCACCCTCACACCAACGGCTAGGCGGAAGTTGCCAACAAGAACATCCTGAATATTCTGAAGAAACGCCTAGACGACGCAAAAGCCCGCTGGCCGGAAGAGTTATCAGGAGCCCTCTGGGCTTACAATACAGCCCCATCCGAGGTTACTCAAGAGTCCCCCTTCTCCCTCTCATTTGGAATGGACGTTGTTATACCAGTTGAGCTGGAACACCTCTCCCCCAGAATAGAAGCTGCTGCCAGTTTCGAACCCGAGGCTTTGCAAACTTGGGTGGACGAAAATGATAATTCACGAAGGGTCGACTTAGACCTCCTAGAACAAAAAAGAGAGCTAGCCTCACTGAAACGCCTTGAGCATAAGCGTCGGGTAGAACGATATTACAACTGAAAGGTCATCCCCAGAACTCTCAATCAGGGTGACTTAGTTCTCAAGCGGCGACTACTCGCCGGCAGCAATCTAGGGGTTCCCAAGCTTGAGCCAAATTGGGAAGGCTCTTACATCGTGCGTGAAGTTGCTGGGCCGAATGCTTACTACCTTATGACAGCGGAAGATTCATTCAAGGGATTCATTTATAGAGGATTCCAATGCCAAATCCTGGCTTTATTCTCGACCCAGATTTCTTTATATTTTGGAAAGCTTCATACTTCCAAACATACTCATTGCAAGTGGTCCTTATATACAGAGACACATCTATATACATACTTCAACCATAGTGTCGCTCAGGTATGATCTCAACTCAAACTCATACCTTGTGCCCGAGGTGTCAAACATCATGCACGAGGATACTCACTAACTTTCATTAATACGGTGATCATCAAGCCTAGTAGTGCCTGGCAGGCAGGGTTTCCTACAAACATCTGGGACCTTCCATAAGCCCATCCGGCCAGCGGAAGGTCTGAAGGCCTGCTCGTAACCTTAGGGCTGTCCCTGTTATCGAACAAGATACAGATCCCCCCTAAGTAGGGTGCCTTCGCTTCCCACTAGGATAACTTCCACTCCAAGAGGGTCAGCCCTTGCCTTAAGTACAAACGTCGTACACGACGTTTCAGACGAACAAGTCCTTTTGGCATTGGGTCAGATAACTCCCCCAGGCAGGATCTCCACTATTATCAATACTTCTTTTCTGTGCAGGTTTACAAAATAATATCTATAACTCTAATGAAGGGATCCCCGAGGTTAACCCTTGCCACAAGTACAAACATCGTGCACGATGTATTAGACTCTCAAAGTTCCTGTGGCATTGGGTCGAAGGCACCTTTTGGGCGGGATTCACCCTATCACAATATCCCCCTTCCTTTATGGATTCCAGGAAGTTCCAAACTTAAAGCCCACTGCCGTGCGGCCCAAAAGCTTCTTATTATCATTCTTTACAAGGTGTTCCAGATTTAAGCCCATCCATCACAAGATTCAGGAAGCCTATTACGAGTTTTTCTCAGAATCAGCCTGGATGTCTTAAATCTTATAAAAAGATACATATACATACACAGCAGAATAAACAGGTATGTGACAAACAAACTTCCTTTTTATTCATCTTACAAAAATTACAAGAAGGATTACATCATGTTATAAGGAAATGGATTAACCTTCACTGATTCCATCCAAAAGGTCAAAAAACTGTTGGATGGTATCGTCGGTTAGATCGAATTCTTCCTCCTTATAAATCAGATCTACGGCCATACAAGGGAAGGGGTCCAATTCTCCAAGGACGGCGGCTTTAACCTCACCTTCTTGGATCAAAGTGGAAGCCAATCCTTCCCAGGCCCGCCTGATCCCATCTAACCTTTCCTTCCTGCAAGGTAAGCTTGTTTTGTAGGCCTGAACAGCCGCCGCTGAGCTGCTCGCAACTGCAGCCTCCTTATCTCCATCAGCCTTGCTCAACTTCTCTCGCAAAGCTTTATTGTCTGCCTTCAGTGCACTCATGGCAGACTTATAAACGACAAATTCTACCTGGAGGGCAGCATGCTTAGAAGACTCCACCACCAATTGGAGCCTTAGGGCTTCAATTTCCACATTTTTGCGGTGCAACTGGCCAGTTTGATCTATCATCTACTCCTCCACCCGCAGGGCCCTGTTCAAAATCAGGGGCAGACGGGCAAGCACCTACAAAAAAGGCAAGATCAGCATCTGCAAAAGATGGCCAGAAAGGTTAGAGAGAGTCCTTACCGTCGCCACTCTGTTGGACATCTGAGCAAAGAGGTCTGTTGTGGAGGTCCTCTCAACTGTCTCCTCCAGCGCCTTGGTCGCCAATCCCCCTGCCAGGATCAGGCCTAGGTCTCCTTGAACCGGATTGAACAGGTTCGAAGATTGGTCGGAGGTGATGAGCATCTTCCTCTTCGCTTCCGTCACGCTCACGACGAACTTTGACCCCTCGCCTGCAAATTCCCCGATGAAATTACTGCACAACGGGGGCTCCACACGCCTCCCCCATTTTTGCTCCTCATCGGTCTCCCTCCCCTCTTCGTCACTTTTTCCCTTTTTCAGAGGGGGCTCTAGACTGTTCTCTCCGGAGGGCCCTCTCTTCTTCTTAGGGAATTCAAGGGAGACCAAAGCCTGGGAAGGAGCGACCACTACTTCCTTTCCTGGGCAGGGCACCTCCACCATTTCTTTTCCTGCGCCACCTTCGGCCGCCTCTTCTTGGCCCCCCTTTTTTCCTATGGTAACCCCCACGACAGCTTTAGGGATCACCTTAGACCTGGCCAAGGAAGCAGGCTCCTTCCCTTTACCTGCTTCTTCCATCACCTCAGCCAAAGTCTTCTTATCGTCTCCAGAGTCGTCCGGCGAGGATACCACATCAATAGATATCCCGCCGCAGACAGGCTCTGGAACTTCCACTTCTTCTTCCCCTGCCTCCTCAACTACCTGCTTGCTGAGTTGAGTCACTGGGGGCTGCCCCCTCCTGGCCCTCCTCATCAGTACTGTTCCGGAAGGAGGAGTAATCTCCTTGAAGATGGTGTACCCCTGCGACTTAGCATACAGGGATACATCATTCTTCACCAACCTCAGGAAATCCTTCAAGGGCCAGTTCTGCCCTTTCAGAATTTCCAGGTCCCTCTGGACCGACGTCCCCGCCATCCATTGAGGATCGCTGATGAACTCAGCAGGGCAAACTCCTGGCGTCAATGGGATCCCTAGATCTCTGCCAACGAAGAAGTAGAAATCCCTCCAGTCAGAGTGGGAACTGCTAGCCCCCGAAAACATTGCCTTCCTCGACCTCGACCGCAAGGCCAAACATCCCCCATACCCCGGCACTGCCATCCAGCTAAACAAACTCCTGAACAAAGCCAGGCTCCACGCTATTCCCCTGGCTTGCAGAAGCTTCAGAAAGGAGTAGATGTAGGCGATAGCATTGGGAGAGAGCTGCGCCGGTACAAGTTGAAAGGAGTTCAGAACTTCTTTGAACTCCGGTTGCGGCGGCATCATCAAGCCGTACTCTACTTGGGCCCTGTACACGCACACCGCCCCTTCAGGGGGCCTGTTTGGCCGGAGGTCGGAGGTAGGCGGGATGACCATCAAACAAGAGTTCCCCCTGAACCCTTTGGTTGTATTGAGTACCTCAAGTTCCACCATGAGAGACTCCTGGTAGCTGCTATCTCTCTGAAACTGCTCGGCCAGGTCAGCCCACTCAATCTCTCTTCATCCTATTTTCGCTCGGTCCTCCCTTTCAAGTGAGTGGGGCAGGTATTCTCTTTCTTCTCTCTCGGAAACTTAGGGTTTTTTGAAAGGAAGAAGAAGCTCCCGCTTAGACAACCGTTTATAGGGGACGAGCACGACCTTTTGCCTCCCGACCGTCTGATCTCTTGGATTAGCGTGCAAACATCCTCAGACCACTCGTTCCTTCTGACAAACCCAGAAACCGCAGTGGCGCGCGGGGATCGAGGTGACGCGTGGTTTACGCGGCGCCACTCCTCTCCATCCCGCCGTTGTACCGTCCACGATATTCATATATCATGCACGAGGGTTCGAAGGTTGCCTTTTTTCCTTCTCCTTATGTTCGGTATTCATATATCGTGCATGAGGGTTCGAAGGTTGCCTTTTTTCCTTCTCCTTATTATGTTTGGTATTCATATATCGTGCACGAGGGTTCGAAGGTTGCCTTTTTTCCTTCTCCTTATGTTCGGTATTCATATATCGTGCACGAGGGTTTGAAGGTTGCCCTTTTTCCCTCTTCTTATGTTCGATATTTATATATCGTGCATGAGGGTTCGAAGGTTGCCTTTTTTCCTCCTCCTTATGTTCGATATCCACATACCGTGCACAAGGATTCAGGGATGACTATTCCGCCTCTTTTACTTTGTTTTTCTTTGCTTTTTGGAGTTCTTTATCTTTTACTTATGGATTCATGTATTTTCTTCTAAAAACTTTGTGATTCAGAACACGAAAAAGAGACATACAGAAGAATTCACCCCCAAACAGATTCTTGAAAAATGAAAAATGCATTTCATTAAATGATAGAATTTGATACAATTTCTCTCTTTGTCCTCACATGTTCCTCTCATGAGTACAGGAAAAACAAAGAAAGATACAAGGCTTCAGAACTTAAACACCAGGCCTGATGAATTCAGACCTCTTAACCAGGGCTCCTCCCCAGGATCTCCTCCTCTCCTCTGTCAACATCCTGTAGGTTGTTCATCCGAAAAATGGATCCTTCAAGTGCTGCAAGGAGAGAAGACTATGCCATCAGGCTGAGAAGCTAGTTAAGGAGGAAGGACCGTCACCCCTGGCTCAGCTGGCGCCCCTGCTACTGACTTCCAGGAGGATCGCGCCGGCCTAGCCACCTGGCATCCAGAGGAGTCGCAGGGCTTTCCCTCGAGGTCCTGGGCTTCAGAGGCCAACTTCCCCAACCTGCGTAGGACCTTGGTGGAGGAATCTCCTCAGGAGGATAACTCCCAGCATCGAAGAACCTGTCTGGCCCCTTAGGACCGCAGAAGGAAAGAACCGCTGGGTCCCTGATATTCTCCTGGTTCAAGGTACCTACATCAACCAATGTCTGCAGAAGAGCATCAAAGGCAGCCTGATGCTGCGTATGGCGACCCACCGGCGAGGCGCTGACAATTTTCACCGCCCTCTTCACCGCCTCTTCCAGGTCCTCCATACGTCGCCCTCACCATCCAAAGCTGTTCTCCACCAAAGCCCGTAGGGAGCGAACTTCAGACTTTGACAGCTCCTCCCGGCGGCGAGCCTCGGAGGCCGCCTCTTTCGCCCCTGACAAGGCCTCCCTGGCCTTAGTCAGCTCCTCCCTTAACCTCCTTCTCTCCTTCCTCAAAGCCTCCCTGTCATCATCCAAATCCTTTATTCTTTTTTGGAGGTCTTTGACGTGGGCAGAGTGGGTCTGGTTCACATTTGCCAGATTGCGATTGAACTCCCCCCTCGCAATCTCACTTTTATTAGCCCACTCCGCATTATCCTGGGTTAGGGAAGCTAACCTATCCTCCAAGTGGAATACCTTCCCTAACTGCTCCCTCTGATCAGCCAAAGAGCGCTTTGTAGCTTGAGACAAAGCGCCCTCCAGCTCCCTCACCTCCCGAAGGCAACGAGCCTCCACATCCTCCCTGCCCTTCAGAGCCTTTACCACCTCCAGGGCCTCAAAGGTATTTCCTAAAACCTTCTCCTCTACCCGCCTGATCTCACTCAAGCGGTCTCCCAGCGTGCCCCAGATCTCTTCACCAAACACAACACTGGGGACAGCTGGGAGAGTCTCCCCCTTCTCCTTCGCCGCCTCCTCCATCATGACTCCTGGCCCTTCAATGCCAGGGGTACCTACGGGGACGGCGAGGAATGGTCCTTCTTTCTTCCCCTGGGCCACTTCCCCCAGTTTGGGACCTTCCTCCTCTCTACTTTTCTTATCCTTCTCTTCCTTCCCCTCAAGATCTAACGGAGGAAGAGAAAGGAGGAAGGGTTTCTCTTTCTTCTCAGGGGCAGGAGCTAACATACCTAAGGCAGGTCTGCAAATCACCAGGGGACCCCCCTCCAGATTCTTTACTGAAGGAACTCCAAACCTGGGCAAAAGCCGCCCAAGTTCTTCATCCTTCACCAGAACCTTCCCTGGTGCCAGCTTCTCCCCGGTGGCCGTCTCTCCCACCAGAGCCACCTCCCGCACACCTTTTGCCTTCGGAGGTGGCTTGACGGGAGAATCAGAGATTTCCACCACCATTTCCGCAGCCGCCGCACTCGCCGGGCCCTGAAGAGACTCCAGTGTCTGAACCAAGCCCGCGACGGCTCCGGCTCCCCTCCAGGTACCTCCGTAGGACTCTTCTTCCTTAAAGGGACGTCGGCCGGAGGCGCTCCAGCTCTTTTCTTAGAGAAGCCGGAGGCGGTCTTCCACTTCCTCTCCACCATCTCTGCGAAAAACACTCACACTATTGCAAAGCTCAACAGACAAAGGAAGGATAGAATGCGAAGCGGCAGACTCCGCCCCCATCTTATCCTTGCAGAACTCGGGCAGCGCGTCCACCTTCGCGACGGTTCGCATTCCAGAACCCATATTAATATTCGCGCCCTGACAATGCGGGGGGTTGATGTTAACACGTGGCTCCTGCGCTGCATCCTGGCCGAACACGTGGCGCTTGACAGGTCTGTACTTGATTGATTGATTTGCTGACTCAGCTCCCAGTTTTGCAGGACTCTTGACCCAGACCAAGCCTCGTGCACGAGCATTCAGCCAACAATCGTCCACGACGATCCAGGGAAATCCCTCGTAACCCCGGGCACGAGGGTACGAGGTAACTCCTGTCGCAATCAACTTCACCTAACCCCGCCGATTTCCGTACAGACACTCTTTCCCAAGATAGTACCAGCATTAAAAGATCCCTACATCCTCGTACAGCTGAGGATTCCTCCAGCAACAGGCTAACAGCGCTCAGAACCCAAGCCATTATTCCATCTACGGAAAACCAGGGTGGGGCTACGCACGCCAACGGCTATAAAACCGCTGAACAGTCCTAGCTGAAACAGGGGGATCAGATTGAAAGATCAGATTAGGGAGATTAGAAGATAGACAGAGGGAAAAGGAGAATAGTTTTTCATTGTATCAGGACCCCAACTAAGGAGCTCCTGACCTTCTTCGTCTCCCCCTTCTTCTTCTTCTTCTTCTTCCTCTTCCTCTCCTCTTTCCAGAACATTGTATAGCCTTCAGGGCTATCTTTTACTTATTAGTGGAACTCCTTCGCTGACCGACCGGTGGACGTAGGGGATTTCCTCCCTGAACCACCTTAAATCCATGTGTGCTTTTCTGGTTGTTTCGAACTAATCTTCTCCTTGAGCCTCTGTTAACGAGCTCACCTCCTTTGCGCGCCGCCGTCTTTCGGAACTCTCTCTCTTCGGTGTTTTTTTGGGATCCCCACATCCTACGTCAACAGTTTGATTAAAAAAAAAACCGTCTTTGTGATGTTCAATAATTTTTGAGCTATGTGACATACCGGTCATTGCATGTTGTATAATTGGCATTTCCTTCTATTCCTTATATCGTTCCACAACTATAATAGGCACCTTTGTTTGAGATTGCTCCTAACCAGCATTAGGCGTCTTCAATGATGACTCAATAGGTAGCTTACCTTTTACTATATATATATATATATATATATATATATATATATACCTCCCCATCAAAAAAAAAAATTCATGGAGTATAGTCACTTCCTTCCATTTTATGATTAATTCCGTAAGGATTTCGAATTCATAGGATCATGTGAATGTAGATTCTATTGAATAGAATTGCAATATTCAATGTCTATATTTTATTTATGATAAACTCTGTAAATAAGCAACAATTCATGTATCATTATTCGTGATATAATCACTAGTATATGAAACACCGATACTTTGTAAAATCTATCGTATCCATATTGTATCCCCATTTTATCCATATCGGATACCGATACTTCTCGATACACCACTGCGAATCTTCCCTTCTTTGCTACCCTCACTACTCGCTCCTTTTCATGGCAGTTGGCAGAATTTGACTATTAGTCCTCTTGTGCCAGTAACATCCTTCCACGTTTCTCCATTCAATCTTCACAGCTACACTTATTTGGTCTATGGTTCTTACTTCTGCCAACTTCATTAAATGAGTTATTATAGGAAGTATGACATCTAAAGGGTGAATAGACATAATTAAAATTTGAATTTAATTTACTTAATATAAATAGTTAGTTTAATAACTCAAAAATACAAGTAAATACAAGTGAAAATAAATAGTGAATGCAAGTAAGAAAAGAAAATCATATTTATAATAAATACACAATATAACGTGGTTTTACTCAAACTCGAGCCTAATCCACTTCATCCCAATCGAAAAAAACGAGAATCTCATACACAAGTTCTCCTTTATTCTCTTATTAGAGGCCTTCCTCACTTTCAAGTGAGGGTACACTCACTCACCTCCTACAAGTCTTATTTGGAGGCCCTTTTTACACATAAAGTGAAGATAAAAGAAAAAAAATAAAATATTATAATAAATGAAAAATCACTCATTTTTCTTCTATATGATTGAATCTTGACAGCTAGAAGAAGAGTGGATAGAAAGCTTTGAGTTCAAATCATGCCTTAATTGCCTTAGAACACTTGATTTTTCCTTCGTTTGAATGCTTTTATCACATTGGAATGAAGGAGGAAGATGGTGATTGTTGGGATTAATTGGAGTGTCAATGAGCCAAGACAAATGCCTAAAAAACTCTCTTCTTATATAATGAGTGCTCTAACTACTAGAAAAATTAGCTGAAAGTAGCCTGGAGATTGACCTCAGGTTGACTCTCAGCTAGTCATTAGAGATTCACAACAGTCAGGTCTAAGGTTGACCTGGAAAAATCTCCGCAGAAGGCTAAAGTTTCGATCGAGAATTGCTTCTAGAGGTCGACCTCAATAACGAAGTCGACTCCGGGTCACCCTCCAGTCAACCTTCAGTTGCCCTGGAGCTAGCAAAGGCTAAGGTCGACCTTCAAGTCGACTTGACTACTGCCAGACAACACATTAAGATGAATTTCAATTTTTAATTGATTTTAAAATTATCTAATTAACACGTATGCGATTAACACGTATGCGAAAGTGTGTAGTTCCCTTTGCCTGTGCTTCCCGTTGCTAGCTTCCCTTTTTTCTTTTTTTGATAGTCAGGTAGCTTCTTATTTTAATTCTAAATTCAGTTGCTGTGCTTCCTAGTATACGCCTTGAGATATTACTTCTTGGAGTTTACCCTGTGCTTGGCCAGTTCTTGATTATGTATTTCTTACATCAAATATATGTGTTAAATTTTTAAATTGATTTTTTAGTTTAATGCATCATTGTTTGTAAATTTTGTTTGCTCAGATGTTATATTTCATTATGTCCTCAAATGATACACTTTGTTATGTCCTTAGATACTCATTAATTTATGAACACAAATACTACGTTAATCCATCAGTTTAATTCTTGACCATTAAATAACTAGTTTGCCTTGATTTGCTATAGGAAATGATGATGTCCTAAATTTTGTACAATTGGAAAACATTTCTCTTTGGTTATGTGTGGGCAATGATGATGTTCTTCATTCTCCAATCTAAGCAATATTATCCTTGGCATCATAATAAAGGGTTAAAATGTACAAACATTGTGCTTTTTACTGATCCAAGGTAGAGTTGATTTATATAGGAATGAGGTACTTTGCTTGTTGGAGGTCTTTCATTTATAAAGGAAATAAGATCCTTACCTTTGAGCATGAATCCATGTGTCTATTTCACTAAGCCCACCTTTAACATGAATTATAAAGAGGCAATGATGAGTTAATAATCTTTTTCTTTTGTTTCTTGATATTCTATTACATAATATAAAAACAACATACTTAAAGGTCTTCTAAACTTCTTCATATACTGCTGCATATTTAAATTCTTGAGTCTCCTCCACTAAGAATCTATTTTGTCTTAACAGTTTGAAGCATTGCCTTTCAAAAAAAAAAAAAAGTGTGATGCATTAATTTTACTTTTGGGTTGAAGTGCTTTGCTTGCATGCAGACTACTCGTATCTTTATTTTTTCTGATCAGTCCTTTATGTTACTTAGCTGATGAACTAGTGTAATAATGATGTTTTAAGTTTTAAGCACTTGGAAAATATTTTTTCTTATTTATGTGTGGGCAATGATGATGGTTTAAGTACTTAAATATCTTGTGAAGATGGTAAGAAGTTTATGCTTCCTCTTGATTTTGATTGTAGTTTGATTACTTGTCCCCCTCCATGAAGTGCCATTTTCTGTATTTCTTGAATGTACAAGTGAGATTTGCATGGTACAGCTGGGAATTGTCAAGTTGAAAGGATAGTTTCATAAAGTTGTGCACAAGGAATTCTTCAATTGTGCATGAATTCGATGGCATCTAATTCACCGCGAACTCTTTGTTTTGTCATCATCTTTTGATTCATGTTTATCAAAAACTACTTGTTGATAAAGTCCATTTTGCTCGGAATTGATTTAGGAGGCGTTTGGAAGAAATTCAATCAACTTCACTTCTTCTATGGAATCGAGTCAAGTAGAAAGGACAATGGTGGGGACACAGATCAACATCGAATCGGATGGCTAGGATGACGTCATGTGCTGAATCAAAATTCAAATTCAAATTAATTAGAGCTATTAGAGATTTTCATATTAGCTTTATTTAACATTACCCCTTAAGATGGTGCATAGATATCATGCATGCTCATCTTGGTAGTAATAGAGGAGAATACTTGTGAACTTAAACCCTTTGTAAGAATGTCAGGCAACTGGTCGCATGAGCGAACATATGGTATACAAATTTCCTTAGCTTCTAGCTTCTCTTTAATAAAAATAATTGTCAATCTCCAAGTGCTTAATCCTATCATATTGAACAGAATTATTTGCTGTATCTATTGCAGCTTTGTTATCACAATAAAGCACATTTAGAGTGCGGGTAAGGAGGCATAGCTCGGATAGGAGACCTTTAAGCCATAGCAACTTAAAGACTTCCTGAGCCATAGCTCGATACTCAACTTTTGCACTGAAGTGAGCTACTTCTGATTATTTCTTATTACGCCATGTTATTAAGTTATCTCCAACAAATGTACAACAACCAGAAGTTGATCTCCTATCATCTAACGATCCTACTCATTTAGCATCAGTATAACACTATATCTTCAAATAATTATTTGGGGAAAATATTTATACCTCTACCTGGATACCCTTTTAAATATTTGAGATTCTGAGTTACCACTTTTATATGCAACTCTCAAGGATCATGCATATATCCACTTACCACACTCACAGTATGCATTATGTCAGGTCTTGTGTAAGATAGATAAGATAATCTCCCAACAACTCTTTGATACTTGCCTTTATCAATTGGTTCACCTACTTCTCCTACCAATTTGTGCTTATGGTCAATTGGGAAGGATATTGGTTTACAGCCCAACTGACCTATATAAGACAGCAAATCTAACACATACTTCCTATGGGAAAGAAATATACCTCTTTTTTATCGAGCTACTTCAATGCCCATAAAATATTTTAATTCTTCTTTCATTTCAAATTTCTGTGCCAACTTGTTTTTCAAATTTGAAATCTCTGTCACATCATTTTCTATGACTACAATATCATTTGCATATACTATCAACATTGTCACTTTACCTTTAATATGACTGAAGAATAATGTATGTATGATTTGCGTTACTCTACTTGTACTTATAGAGTTAAGTGTCTTTCGAAACCGATCAAACTAAGCACGAGGTGATTGCTTCAACCCATACAGAGCACATTTCAATTTACACACCCTCCCTGTGATTTCCTTGCTAGTAAAGCCAAGTGGAATCTCCATATAAACTTCTTCATGTAAATTACCGTGGGAAAAAGGCATTCTTCACATCTAACTGAAATAATTTCCAATTAAGACTAGCTGCACATGATATCAAGGTATGCACTGAGCTCCTCTTGGTAACTGGTGCAAATGTTCTATCATTATCTATACTATATGTCTGTGCAAACCATTTTGCCATAAGCATGGTCTTGTATATATCAACATTACCTTCAGGAGTGTGCCTTATAGTAAATACCCACTTGCATCCAACTAGTCAAACCCTCAGCGGTAGTGACACCAGCTCCAAGGTATGATTTTTAACTAAAGCTTTCATCTCTTCCTCCGTTGCAACCTTCCAGTCATATGGAACACTAGAGGAAGATAAGCTTGAAAGAAAAGTTCTGTACTGAGAAGATTAAGATTCATAGGTGACACAATTAGAAATATCATAATGATAGTGACTAGGGAGAATAGTAGTCCTAAAAGCCTTACGATGAGCAATGGGTAAATCTAAATCAGAGAAGGTAGAAGATGATGGGAGAATATTATCGGTTGAATTGGTATGATTAGAGATAGCAATAGTAAAGGAATCATGGAGGTTTAGCAAATGTGTTGCTTTCTTTAGCTTTACTTATTGCATGCTGAGTATCCTCCTCATAGTTATAAGTCACAATCTCAGGAGGCACAATCTCCTCTCCTATCTCCCACTGACAACTAGTATTATCAGTAGAATAAATAGGAGTGATAAGAAACTCATCAAGAACTCTAGTTCCTCCATGTTGATCGCCATCCTATTCCCTCATATCTTCTTGATTAGTATAACATGCTTTATGCTTTCTAAAAACAATGTCCATGGAGATCAGCATACGATGTTCTGGGGGATAATAACATTTGTGCCCTTTCTAAGTTGGTAAGTATCCAAAAAAAAAAACATATTTTAAATCCGGCACATATGAGACATCAGAAATAGTCTTCAAGGAATTATCTCGCACATGGATTATTGCCATTCCTCTCCCATTTATAGAAATAGAATTGTCTCAAAATATTACATGTTAGAGAAAGATTCATAAGAGATAGAAAATGCATACTTCACCCCGCACATGTGGTTGCTGCATTTAGTATCCAAGTATCATATATTCTTCCATGTGGTTTCTTTAAGGTAGCAGACCATTAAAAGGGAAGCTTCCTCTTCCTTCACTTCTTGTTCTACAAGGTTATATATTTCTTCTTCTTCTTCTTCTTCTTTTTAATTGGTACAACACTCAAAGCAATAATGACCATACATGACACAAAAAACGTTCAATTTTGAATTGTCTATCGAATTGGATTTGAAATTTTCTTGATGTTGTTCCATGGTTTTTTATTTCCTTTGACTCCCAAGGTCGAACTTTCATTTCAACTGCCAAATCTATTTTTGCCATTCCAACGTCCATTGCCATGGTCTAAACCCATTGAATCTTTTGTGGCTTGCAATGTTTGTTCCACTTTATCTTGCTTGCTTATTTTCTGCTAATGCGCAAACAAGTGTTCTGCAACTCATTGAATGAAAGTTGATATCTAGATTCCTCGATCGAACAAACATAATTGAATTTTGGTTGCAATTGTTCAAAGCTGATCTAGATCCTTAGATTCCTCAATCGAACAAACAACATAGTTGAATTTTGTTTCCATTGATCAAGGATCTTTTCAAGTTCTACCACATCCCCCAATTTCTCACCAG
Organism: Apostasia shenzhenica; assembly: GCA_002786265.1. Classification (NCBI taxonomy): domain Eukaryota; kingdom Viridiplantae; phylum Streptophyta; class Magnoliopsida; order Asparagales; family Orchidaceae; genus Apostasia; species Apostasia shenzhenica. Next base: position 1,409,980 of record KZ451899.1, on the reverse strand, counting down.
GAATTCACATCTTTTGACTGCCATAATCCTGGAGATGTAAATCATTAATTGATTCTCCCATCTTCCTCTGCAAGACTTCAAACTATGCACATAATGTTTGGAACTGCACTCTCTTTGCCCTTGCATTCCCTAATATTTCTTGTTCTTGAAGTTTCAAATCCGATTATAAATATCTTCATTATGATTAGTTTCTAAGATTGCACGATCCATGGCCCGAAAAAAAAAAATTTTTTGTGCCTTGAGATCCATCATTCGTAGCCCTTCAATTTCTGTCTTCTGTTAGTCAATTGCACCTATAATTGCTGGTTCTCCTATTCCAGTATCAACAACCTGCCATTGCTCCTTGGACATTTGGAAGTTTCTATCAAGAATTCAACATACTCCAATGATCATGGTGATGGCCATTGAAGGGTGGAATTGAATGACGCACAAACCATTTGAAATCTTTCACTGTTTCAATAGCTTTCTATGATGCCAAATACTAGAGAATATGTGAAAATGTAATTTGAATAAAATAAAATATGCTCAGCCTATTAGATTATTTAATTCTTATACTATTTTTAATAGATTTATTATGAGATAAAAATTAATTTAAATAATTTTATTTATAATGATTATTTATTAAGCTGTTGAAAGTTCTTATGAAAATTAAATACAGAATTTATTATACATGCTAGCATTATTAATATGAGATGATCACTCAGGAGCGGACCTAAATATAAATTAGGAGATACAGTTGTACTTTTTAATAAATTTATAAACTTGAAATCTTTATAATAAAATTATTAAATATATAACCCTTGCACCCCGGCTGAACCCTAGACCGAGCTGCCCGGCGCCCACTCCGTCTCTATCCTCATCCTCGCGTCGGCTCGCGACCGGCGACTCGCAGCGACGCCGACGCGACTGTCGCGGCTCTCCTGCGACGCGACGGCCCGACGCCGTCTCACGACTCCAGCCCACGGCTTGACGCTTCTCTCGCTGCTCTCGCGGCTCTCGCCGACGCGACTCTCGCGGCGACGCCGACGGCCCGAAGCGGCAATTTGGCGAAGCAGCTCTCACGGCGACGCCCACGGCCTGATGCTGCTCAGCCTGCTCGCTCTCGCGACCTCGCCGTCTCGCGGCGACACGGACTGACTGACGGGCCGCCATCACGGCCCGACGCAGTCTCGCGGCTCCCGCCCACGGTTGACGGTCCGACGCTTCTCTTGCCGCTCTCGCCGCTCTCGCCGCTCTCGCCGCTCTCGCGGCTCTCGCGGCTCTCGCGGCTCTCGCGGCTCTCGCGGCTCTCGCGGCTCTCGCGGCTCTCGCGGC
>KZ451899.1:1335416-1384416 GCA_002786265.1 Apostasia shenzhenica | reverse complement strand
TTTCCAAATCAATAAAAATCAAATGTAAGTTTTCCTTTCTCTCCTTAAATTTCTCCATTAAACTTCTTAATAAATGAATGGCTTCTATAGTAGATCTACCTGGCATAAAACCAAACTAATTCTCTGATACCTTAGTATTAGTAAAAAAAAGAAAAAATGTGACAATAATAAAAATTAGTATTGCGGTTAATAAATATTAATAATATAAAAAATATTAGTAAATTAGGTATAGTAAGTAAAATTATAGAATATAAATTTAGTGATTAACTAATTTAACTATATTAAAATAGACAAATTAGTAAATTCTTGATCATCATGCGTTCTCTATCGAATGAACTTAATTTATTCGAAATACTAACTCACTCCATTTCACTAATATAGTTAAGTTAAAAATAAACTTTATGTTATATATATATATAACTTAATTATATTATAATGGATAAATTAGAGTATTTCTAATTGTCAGACTTTTTTGTTAGGTAAATTAAATTTATCTGGTGTACTAACTTATTTTTATTCTACTGCTATAGTTAAGTTATGTTAGATCATTAGTTAAATTAATTAAGTTTAGGGTATGAGTAGGCCCAAATTTTAATTAACCAACCTACTGAGTTTATTTATCTTACAAAAGTTGGACAATTTAAATTATTAAGTATTTTAATTAGCAATTTATTATGTTCAGAATCTAATTATTAAAATTTTACTTTAAGATTTTGAAAATTATTTTAAAACCAAAATAGCTATTAAGTACACCAGCTTTTAAATTGTGTAAAACGCTAAAACAATATTGCAAGAATGAAAAATGATACATAATGTATAGTGGTTTGACTATTCTCCTCTATTTTTTCTTTGGGGTTTCATTATTTCGAACTTGTTATAGACAAGTTTAAGCCTTAGTATAAGGAAAAAATCTATATCTTTTCGGTTCACAAGCACAAATTAATCTCTTGATCTTTTTCAATGGGGCAGCAGGAATGATCTCACCTCTCCTTTTACTTTGAGATAAGTAAGACAAAACTCCTCTTCATACAAAGAGACTTAAAACCAAAATAGGATAAGAAACCGAATGACGCTTATGAGTCATATAACAAATAAATTAACTCAATTTAAAATTTAATAAAAATTTTAAATGGAAAAATGCTAACTCAATTTTTTGAAAAAAAATTTACTATAATCTTTTTCAATATTCTGTGAAATATAAGGATCAAAGGAAGAGAAAGAGATAAAATTCAATAAAATATTTCAATACCATGTAAAATTGGGTAAACAAAAATTTTAAATTTTTTTTTGAAAATAATATAAAGTAAAATCACCTGAATTTTTTTTTATAAGTGTAGTTTTATCTAAATAATTTATATAAAACTTTCAAAATATTTTAAATTTTGTACAATTTATAACAATTAAAAAATAGAAAAACAAATGTAAATTAACAGAGAAAAATTTGTCCATCAAAACATTTCAAGAAAAGATTTGAATATATTAGAGACTTCTAAAAAAGTATAGTAAAAATTTCAAACTATTTAGTGCTTAAATAAATAGCATAAAAATCTGTGATTTTTTAGAAGAATTGATTGAGAGAGAAAAAAGAAAATACTCAAATAAAAAAATCTCTAAAGATGCAAGGACTCCCTAAAATTAATTTTTAATATTGTGAATAGAAATTTTGAGCTTAGAAAGAAAATTTTCAAATAGTGAATGAGAGAGTTTAGAGTTTTGGTTTGCCAAAAAGAGATTAACCGAAAATTTATTTAATTTATAGATAAAATAAGGGGTATTACAACTTTTTTAAATTAATTGAGAATAAAACTAGCCGCTTAAAATATTTTATAGTTGATTTTAAAAAATAAAATAAGGAAATAAGAATTAAATATGATTTATGAAATTCAAAATATCAAGTTTTAAATAAGTTGAAAGTATCCAAAATTGATTAGAAATAAAGTTCATAAAATTTAATTAATTTATTTTCATAAAGAGCTTTTTAATTTTATTTATTATTTTATTTCTTTATTTATTCATTTATTATTATTAGTATATATATAAATTTTGAAAACAGATTTTATCATTTAAAGTTGAGGCAATATGTTAAAGAGTAAAATTATTAGTATAATTAAATTCAATCAAAAATTTTAAATATTTGAAGATTGAAAGAACTATTTATTATGGACGTGATTAGATGAGTATTTCAAAATATTTATTTGTAAGATTATTTTTAATTGGTGTAAATATAATTTTTGATTTGATATTTTTATTTTGATATCTGTAAAAGATTTGATATAAAATTATTAATAATTTTTTAGGATATAAAAAAAGATATAAGTTTATTTGGTAATTTAATATGGTATAAAGTTAATTTTAATATTTTTTGTTTTAGTTGATTTTAATATTAGTATTTATATAAGTGTGCTTTAAAATATTATTAATTTAATATTAAATTTATATATAAAATATAATGTATTTTATAAAATTAATTTTAATTTAAATTAAAGTTTTTTTTTGTGCAAATATTATTAATTTAAAATTAATTCGTGCAATGAATTTGAAATAATGAGATCTCACAGATCACAGATCAGCTACCGACGTGGCAGGGTAAGGGTCAAACTGGTCGGGGTGACGGTTTAGAGCCACGATGCCGGGGCCAGCCGTGGAGGTGTGGACGTGTGCCGCGAGGGGGCTGCCCGGTGACACGCGCGTGATGTTTGATGCTCAACGCACTCAAGGTTTCACGCCCAATTCCAGGTCCCCCACAGGCCACAGTCCACCACTCCCCGTCCATTTATTTATTTATTTTTTTGAACTTCCCGTTTATTTATTACCACTCTTTTCCGCCTCCAAAAGAAATCTTGCCTTCCATCAAATAAAAAAAGAAAACCTTGCCTCAAGGCCAGCTGGCACTGCAGCCTCGCTCCTCATTAGCTGGCCAGCTCCGTCCCTCAAAACACCCAAACGGCCCATGCACTCCTCTCCTCTCCCTGCAGCAGCTTCAAAAAATTATGAGTAGTACTATACATTTTTATAGTAAATTATTCTAAATATTAAAATTAATTAAAAAATTACATATGTATTATTATATAAATAATATTATTTTTTATTTATATAATATCATTATTATATAAAAATTTTAGATCTGATTCAATCTAAATTTCAATCCGATTATTTTATAAAACTAAATTTTTTTTTTAATCCAAAATATTAATCTAGATCTGGCTTGCCTCATTTATATATTTATTAAATTAATTAAAAAATAATATTTAAATATTATATTATTTAAATTATGTAACATACAAACGAACAGCCCAGTCTGGTCTGCTTAACTCCGCTATATATTCCATACCAGTGCCCCCCTCCTCTTTCGCTATTTCGGAAGATAATCTTTCGTTTTCTTTCTCCTAATGTCCACCAAAGCTGATCCAAAGGTCCGACAGGAGCCCGCGCCGCCACCCGAGGTGGATGAGATACGCCCAGTGGAGCAGGTGGCTCTGGTTGTGCCGGAAACTGACGATCCGTCGATGCCGGTGATGACATTCAGGGCGTGCTTCCTAGGCGTCACCTCCTGTGTCGTCCTTATCTTCCTCAACACCTTCTTCACTTTCCGCACTCAGCCGCTAACGATATCGGCGATCCTGATTCAGATAGCCGCATTACCCTTCGGCCGGTTTATGGCTGCGACGCTGCCCAACAAGGAGGTCAGGCTTTCCGGGGGCTGGGCATTTAATCTTAATCCGGGTCCATTTAACATCAAGGAGCACGTTATCATCACCATATTTGCCAACTGCGGCGTCTCCGTAGGAGGGGGTGATGCATATTCCATTGGGGCTATCACCGTGATGAAGGCCTACTACAAGCAGAGCTTAAGCTTCCTCTGCAGTCTCCTCATCGTGCTTACAACTCAGGTAAACAGAAAAGAGAGCGAGAGAAATACCCCATTTTCGTGGTCTAGATTCTATTATTTTTTTTTTGAAGTCGTTGCCTCTTTCAGTTCTGCTTTCGAAGCAGTTGTTGATCAAGTCTTATTTTCTGGCATAACTTGGATTTTTGGTGAAGGCGCCGTTTTCTATTTCATTTCTTCCAAGTTCTTTTCCTTTGGCTTTCAGATTTCGACATGAAGCGGTCATAATTAATTTGGATAATTTATCCTGGAATTCCATGTGAAGGTGTTAAAAAGCAGTCGCTCTGTTAATTCCTTCATAATTCTAGTTTCCGACTACTAATCTCAATTTGAATATGAACACACACACAACATGTTCAATGTTGGTTGGTCTTTTCTGCGTTCTTTGCAGCTTTGAACTTTGTCCTCTCCTCCAGTCTTCTTGTTTGGATGAACTGGGATTTTGTCCTTTTGGATAAAGCGGTTTGTTTATATATGTACGTAGCATTTGACTTTTATTAAAAGGTAGAGAGTTGATTACAGAGGGTAAAGATTAAAGATAACGAGCATCGGATTGTGTTATACGCTTCTGTATTCTCTGCCAATAAATTGAAATTGGTCAATTCTTAAATGTCAAAAAAGAATCTTTAAGGGCATAGGTTGGGCCATACTTCCTGCCATAAAAGTCTATTTTACTTTATCGCTGACAAAGTCTTCTTGTATTTTTGTTTGATAGCAATCATTTGAGATTCCCAAATCATGGACACTGTAAGATCATGGTCCTCGTGTGTGTGTGTGTGTGTGTATGTATATATATGTAATATATAACGTGTCGTTATTGGGTCCTAAGTCCCGGATAAGAAATGCCGAGAGTTGCAATAGTTAGTCAACAGCCAGTATAAAATTTGTCGAATAATTATAACTTGAATTTTTTAAAAAATTGCGCTAAAGCTAGGGCTTTTCCTATAAGCGTCACGCTGTATTGTCTGATTACAGTGAGAAATGGATAAAGGCCACTGCATCAGTGGCCGGATATAGTAATAAGTGAGCAAGGGTTCCTACATTATAGATGGATGCAGGTAAAGAAGCTAGTCCAATATATTAGAAGTTTAGAACTTAAATCAGTAGGATTAGATTAAAAATTTGAAGTATAGGCACCCTAATAGGTAAGGTAATGGAGTTAGTAGATATTATAATTCATAGAAAAATTACTATTTTGTGCTTGCAGGAAACAAAATGGGTTGAAGAGAAAATTAAAGAAATTGATGGCTTAGGTTTTAAAGTTTGAAACTCTTGTAAGAATAAAAATAAGAATGAAATGAGTATAATTCTAGATAAGAACTTGAAGAATAACGTAGTGAAAGTCAAGAGGAATGATGATAGAATTACGACTTTAAAAATTATAATCAATAAAATAATTATTAACATATAAGTGTGTATGTCCTTCAAATAGGTTTGGATGTCCGCCCCTACCTCTGGGCGGCTCACCACTTGCTGGTGAACGCCGACAAACTCACCACCCCTGCTCCGACATCTTGTCGCGGCCGTTCGTCGAAGCTCGCCTCTGCCTCAATCCCCGTGTCCGCCTACTGCTACGGCTGCATCGACAGATCTCACTCACTGATGAGGTCGCAATCTACCGGCGACTCCGCTACGTCGATCCAACCCCGCCTCACCTGTGACAGCCAACTGCATAGCCCATGCTTGCCCCCGACCACAACACCCCGCCGTTCATGCTGTCAGCTGAGTATTTCTCCTCCGCCTAAGTCATGCTGTGCTGCGCCCACACAAGACTACCCATCAGTTGCCGACGACCGTTGCCAGTCTGTTCACCGCTGCTCCTATTTTCGTTACCTCACTAGTATTCTTTGCTTGTGCTGACCCATCAAGTTGGCTGTAGCGATTTATCTTTGGGGTTTGACTTCTTTTCCTTCAAGGTAAATTTGACATTTTACTGAAAATATTGAATATCCTGCAAACTTTAATGATGATGGCGGTCATTGGGATTGCTTGATTTGCTTACCTAAAAGACCTGACTCATTATTGTGTGCTTAAAATATTGTTGGATGATATTTTATTGTAAGAACACCTTTTTCTGCGTACCGTAGGGCTCTGACTTGTTGACATAAAGTCAACTAAAATTATTTGGTAAATTAATTATATATTATTTGAACTTATTTCTAAATATTTAAAATCAATTTACTTTTTGAACCTATAGTTTCTTAATTATTGCATAGTTTTTATCAACAATATTCCTAAACAATTTTATGTTCATTTGTTAAAATTATTTACTGATATCTAATTAGGATTACATTACGCATATAGTTTCGCATCAAGAACGTTCTTCTTAAAGATATTTCTATTCACATTTTTAAGATTTCACCATCGAATTTGAGGACTCTATTTCAACTTAATATTTATTTTTCAGCTCTTTATTTTAAAACTTGAAATCATTAATCGTTGTTGGGTGGTCAAGCACTTACTTAGAATGACGTTACAATCTTTACATTTTAAGCATCTTGTTTTCTTGTAAGAAAGTAATCAATTTGTGTTTTGAAAATTTTTATAAGTGATAATATGCTCATCTATTTTTTTGAATTTTCTTTGGCTTTATCTCTAACATATTTCATTTTCTGAAGGCATAAAATATTAATTATTTAATGAATAATAATATTTACCAATTTCATTAACTTGTTTGTAAGGATGCCTATACTTTAAGTCTCTAATTTAATCCTAGTATATTGGACTAGTGTATTTACTTGTATCCGTTCATGATATGAAAATTTTTGTTCACTTATCACCATATCCGGGCACTAATGCGGCGACTTTTGCACATTTTTATTGTATTTAAGTAACACAATGCATCGCTTCTAGGAAATGCCTTAGCTTTATTATAATTTTTTAAAAGGATCATATCTGTTCGACAAGTTTACGCTGGCTGTCGACTGCTTAACGCGATCTTTCACGTTTCTCATCCAAGATTTGGGACTTTCTAGTGGTGCGTCAATATTTTAGGCTATGGCCGACTTTCAAAACAAAGTACTCGTCTCTCCAATTAGTGTGAAAGTAGAGCACGCCAAATAAGAGTGCCTTAGACTAAACTTTCAGTGTATAACAACCTGCATACTTGCTTTTCATCTACCAACAATATTAGAACTTAAAGGCCTGAAGGCTCTAACCCATGCCTTGCTCCTTTAATTTGATCAAGAGCGCACAGATCAAGCCCATTGCATTTGGCAGTAGTTGTGCCGAAACCATCAGGAATGCATTAAAGATCTCTAGGAACTCCTGCGAGAATGACAGTAGTAGGCTATTCACCGCTTGCACATAATACACAATGATGCATCCCTATGGTAGCTTGTTCGGCTGACTTTGCTTGTCAGGATAGAAAAACTTTGGCTAGCTGTTACCTTTATGTAGCGGATGCTGTTGAGGACATCTTGTTATGTTGCCGTGTTGCACCGACCTTCCAGCAGCCACCTGAAGCATGTGACTATAACTGCTGTGGTCAGCTTTACTAAAGTAGATGGAGCAGACTCCATTACCATCAAAAAGTTCTAGTTGAGTGAAAGAAATTTAAGTCTTGAACATGAAGGTAAAAGGAAACTAAGGTGAACCCCTTTATTCACCACTCCAATGAGCGACAAAGAAAAGTTGAAATGCCGCACATGACCGCATGCGGTAGAGGATGTGAAGCGTCGCCTGGTTACGTAGCCTGGTAGACTGTCATCATCTCGTTTTTTCAAACTGGTGCAAAAGGGAGTGACCTTCTGTCTCCCCTTGTCTTTAGCATGCATTTCAAAATTCGTTGGTCGACATCAACACCAAATGCGAGGCCCTTTCTCATTTTACGATATTCGTTAGGATAACAATCGGTAAATGTTATTCAAAAATATTCCATTTTTTCTTCACGAAAAATTATGCTTATCTTAAAAAACTATTGCTGCTTGATGATATATGTTCTTGCTAGAAATATTATCCAAGGCGGTGGTTGAACGAATCTTTTACTCGTATGACGCAACACATGAGTCAATCTATTCGTATAATCAATGTAGCTACTTGGGTCCATTATATAGAACAAAATAATAGTAAATACGAGTACACAAGGTGCTGCAAGAAGAAAAGAATCCTTGTTTCATTCAAAAGAAAGCAAGGTACACAATTTCATAAAATGATTTTCTTTTTCAAACTAATATTGATTAAAAGCATACAAGGAAGAATAACACCAACTCTACTCAGGTCCTTACGAAGCCTCAATCACTAAGATCAAGTATGGTTTTAGAACCGTTGATGCTAGGAGAAACAAAAGTTTGGTTCTAAAGTTGTCCATGCTATCGTCCTCATTGTAAATTTGGAGGAGACCAAGGCTTGGTTCCAGAATTGCAGGTGTCAAGAAAAGCAAAGTAACGCCTTCAAGGATGACTCCGTGGCAGAGGTCAGAACACCCCCGAGAGTCCTCTTAAAAGCTTTGTCTTCTTCGACAGCCCTCTCCACCAAAGGATTTGTCTGGTAATCTCCCTCGTCGTCTTCCCCCCTCCTTTCCACGGCGGAAGCCAGCAATGACATTACTCTTCACTGTGTGTGCCAGATGATTCTCCTTTATGGAAGAATTTCCTAGAACCTCTGGGGCCAAACAGGACCTGAATGCTAGAATCTCGAACATCACCTACCAATCTCCACAGATAAGTCAAAGACCTCCTGGTTCTTTGTTGTTGCCCTTATGACAGAGCTGTGTAGAGCGGAAGTTGCACCATCAATCACTTCTTCCATATGGCTAATGTGGTGTTCCTCTAGGATCTTCCAAACATTGGCTAAACCCTAAGGTGCTTTATTTCATTCTATAGGGACCCTTTTTTGGCCATCACTACGTTCGTCCTCTCCTTCTCCAGCTTGAGGCGTTGATTTAGGAGGTTAAATAGGGTGGCATTCTTGCAATCCTTACTTCTGTTAGCTGCCTTAACCAACTGAAGATTAACTTTGCTTAAAGCCACTATCTCTGCTACCAAGTTCTCGTTCTTTGCTAGCGCTTTCTGCTGTAACTTCTCGAACTTTTGCTCGATAGCCTTGGCGCCCATCTCATTGGTGGTGGTCCTATTCTTCTCACGCTTCAGCTAAAGCGTGAGTGTGACGTCTCGGCTACCAATACTCGACCTCTCCTTTACAATTGGTCGAGTTACTAGTAACTGAGACGTCAAATATATAGTTTTAATAACATGTAATATATAATTAAAATCACTAGTCGCAATCTTTGTATCTTTCATCATGTTCTGTGATTTTTCTAATATCATACCTGCTACAAAAAATGGCAGGAGTTCGTCAATACAGACTCTGTAGGTAAAACAATATCCCATCAATAATAATATAATAAGAATTTCATAATATAAACAGATACCATTAGAAATAATATAAATAACATCTTGGGATATTCAATGACTATTCAAACGTGTATTATGACATGCTTTATATTAAAATAACTTTGACATGTGCAATAAAATTATCATACCATAGTATATAACATAAGTAATCGATAAAATTTCTCTATCACATTGATAAGATAGTATGACATATGAAATATTAATTCATCAATCATCATAATTTTTTATTTCTCTTGTTACTTAATTTCGTAATATCATAATTATTTTTTGTATAGTGATGTGGACCTATCATTAGCTCTTTCACCTGAAAGCTTGACAGAAGTTCCTGCAACTTGTTATCTTAGAAGCTTTGCTAGGAGCCGTACTTTGCATCGGTGATTCCTTTTTAGGACATCACTCGGCGAACACTTCTTGTTCTCGTCAGAATAACTTGTAATAGACAACTTCTCACCCTCATCGGTACTAGGTATACAACTACAACAACAACAACCAAGCCTTAATCGCACTAGGTGGGGTCGGCTACATGAATCCTTTGTTTCCATTGCGCTCTATCAGTTACCAAATTCTTATATAAATTTAAGTAACTAAGATCACTCTTTATAGTTTTTTGCCATTTTTTTTTGGTCTCCCTCTTCCTCTTTGTACTTGGGAAAATTAATAACTCAATTTTTCTAACTGGAGCTTCAATCGGCCTATGATTTAGATGTCCAAACCATCTAAGCCGACTTTCTCTAAGTTTATCTTCAATTGGTGCAACACCAACTTTCTTTCGAATATACTCATTTCTCATTATATCCTTTCGTGTATATCCACACATCCACCTTAATATCCTCATTTCTGCAACATTTATTTTATTTATATGTTTCCTCTTTGCAGGCCAGCATTCAGCACTATATATCATCGCTGGTCTTACTACAGTTTTATAAAATTTACCCTTGATTCTGGATGGGATTTTTCTATCGCACAACACACCAGAAACATTTCTCCATTTTACCCATCCTGCTTGAATCCTGCTAATAACGTCATTATCTATTTCGCCATCATTTTGTATAATTGATCCAAGGTATACAAAATAAAATTCTGTATCACATCACTTCACAGATCATCAAATCTAATTTATTTCTTTACTCAATTAATAAAATACTTTGCTTAACATCATTCCATATTCTCGTAGCGTAATATATAAACACCAACATAATAATAAACTAACTTTAATTTCAAGGGAAAGAATTATTTACCTTATTTACCATTTGATAAAGATAAGATTTTTCCTTTTTTTTCACACATTATATATAGCAAAGAGAGAGAAAGAGAATAGCAATTTTCCTTCTTCCCTTTCCTTCCTCTTCTTCTTCTTCTTCTTCTTTTCCTGCTGCTGTCGCTGCTTTCCTTGGGCTCAGCAGAGGGTTGGCAGGTGAAAAACAGAGAACACAAAGGAGAATAAATGAGAGAATATTATTTTCTCTCTCCTTTTTTTAAAAAAAAAACAAACGTGGCAGAGAGGGAGAGAAACATGGAAGAGGCAGTGCTGACGCTGCTGGCAGCTGACAGCCCATACTTATCCTTTTTAAAAGAAAATTATAATTTAATGTCTAAATTTTTATTCTCTTATAAATAAGTCCAAAATTTTTACATTTAAGTCCAAAATTATTTATTTTGGGTCCAAATTGGCTTTAATTTTAAACCTTAAATCAATATTTTTTTGGATTTCACAGTAAGCCTTTGATTCCCATCATGGAGGTGTCTCAAATCCACCTCCAACCTTTGAACCTCCACGTTTGATTGCTCATGGACAAATTTGGAAAGCTAATGGGAATAGTCGCGAGCACTAGCTGAATTGTTGTGGACCTTCTTTAGTGTTGTTTGGCTTGATCGTCCTCAAAAGTTCACTAGAGTGGATGGACCTCAGCGCACCCATCATCTGTTTCGGAACAACGTGATGACGCTCTTTTGTCGGATAATTGGTTAGACAACATTCTCTAGAAGCTAATCTACGCCACCTAATGGTGGACTCTTATCCTTTATTAAAGAGTGTTCAATGATTTTTCCTTTGTTAGATAGACGATTCGCCTCCTCGAAGCGATGGGACTTACATTCCTCTCGTATAAGGAAAGGCGACCTATTTAGGGAGCAACTTCCTCAAAATCGCCGCAGTCACCAGCATCGATGCTGGATAGGTCTCTCTAGAGGCTGCTTCATTTGGCGGGCCAGTGAACCTAATCTTTTTCGCAAGTGGTTGCTTTAGCGAGGCCTCTGTGATGGATTGTTTCTTTGTGAACTTCTCAAAGATCGCCGCAATCTCATCATCAAAATCGCTCATCTCTCTCTTAAGGGAAGCCTTATCAACCCAGTTCAAATCAATGAGGAAAACAATCTCTTTATGAGGCTTTAAATAGGCGCGCCGAGACTCTTCATCTTCCAAAGCAAAATACCATACATGAGTGAAATATTGTGTTATTTGCTTGGGGGGTTAGGTGTTTCTCATGAAAATCACGCTGCAAGTGGTTGCAAGTGGAGCTGCCTTAGGTTTAAAATCATAATATGCCCATCACGAGTCCTCCCGATACTCGTAGTAGGCACCCTCTATTTATGCTTTAGGAGTAAAGCTTCACTTGCCATTCACATGAGTGGCATATGTTTCTATTGGGTAGATAACAAAGGAACAGATAAGCACACCTACGTGTCTTTGTTCTACTACTGCATGAATGTCACTTTTCCCTGCCAAATCATTGCATATCTCTGACAACAAGATATATTATATAGTCCAAGAACCTTCTATCATCATTATACCCATAGTTGACTTGGTCTAAGATGAACATGCTACAAAGTTCGACAAGCTCTCAGGTCAATCAACTTCCAAAGCACTACCTCCACTAGCTTCGCTACTCCACCATATGCTAGTAGTTATAGGAGAACAACCCTTTGATTCCCGTTAGCTCAAACTCTGCCGGCTTATATTTCTACACTTCCATCTCTCGGAGGGGGGGGGATGAGAACCATTCAGAATGGATAATAAGCTATAAAGCACCGATACTTCGTAGAGCCTAACGTATCCGTATCATATCCGTATCGGATACCGATACTCTTCAATATTCCACCGATACGCCACGTGGCGTATCAATTTTTATTTTTAATTTTTAAAAATACGATATTAGTCCGATACTTGCCCAATACTTTTTGATATTTCTAATTAAAGAAAACAATGTTGAAACAGTTGGTCTGGCTTACATGATAAAAAATAAAAAATATATTATACATAAAATACAACTCATGCTTAGACTCAAATAATAAGATTGAGAGATATACTAAACTCACACGATTGAGATTGCAAAATGCTTAATGCACGCTAGTGTTTCGGCAATAGAAAAAGAATTTGGTATTCGTAAGCAACTGTATCATCTAGTTTTCATATATCAACCATACTATCTTTGCTTCTAGTAGACACCGATCATTTTTTTTTTACTTTAATTTTGCTTATATTATGAAAACGATAGAACTTTAGTCTTTTTTATTTTATTTATTTATTTAGTTAAAACTCAGAGAGAGGAGAGCATATATCTATTTTAACTAGATTACTATATATATGAGTTTGTCACATTATGTATGTTATTTTCAATTATATGTCGTTTGCATCGAACTAATTAATTTAAGTCAAATTTAAATTTAAATTGAAATTAATTTAATGATGTATATTTAAACTCTCATCTCACTTAGATGGTCTGTGATAGGTTGAAAGTAATTAAATAAATTTTAAAATATTATTTTAATTTAAAATCTTTTTAAACTCAATAGTTGTTGAAGGATTTTTTTATTTTTTGTAGTTCAATTGTTTATAATATTTTTTAGTGATATTAATAATGTTTAAAAAATATAATTAATTTGAAAAAAATTTAAAAGATATTTTTGAAAATTATAATAATAAAATGTATAAGTTATTATAATCTACCATAGATTTATATCTTAAATATGAGAATATGACGTATTATACATAAATATAACAGTCGTATCCTACTTTTTTTAAGTTTGGCGTATCATCGTATCGTATCGTATCCGTATCGTCGTATCGTACTCGTGCTTCATAGATAACAAGTAGGAGAGCCACATTCAGGAGAAGAAATTTTTTAGATCCTTCTTTTTTTCCCCTTTTTCTCCCCTTCCTTCCATTGTATGAGAGAGAAAGAGAGAGAGAGATTCTATAACTCGCCTTCGGCAAATCTCTTTGCGGATTCTACGTGGAGTTCGTTGACTGGGTTGATTGGTGAATATAGGAGGATCTCTTTGAACTATCTTAAATTTGTCTCATTTTTCTTTTCCTGCATTTTTTTTATTCTATTGCAAGAGCACACATTGCGATTTTATTGCTTTTCAGAACTTTTAAAGATGATTTCTTCCGTCAATAGTTGAGAAAGTGGGGTTAAATAAGTTAACCCCACTAACCTATGCTTGCCAAACAAGCCCTGCTTATCTTATGGGTGGGGCTAATTTTGACCATTTGTCTTATGGTTATTTCTTCCTCAATCATCACGACTGGTAGAACTAATAAGTAGACTCCATGTACATACCTCTTGTAGATATTTTTCCAATTTGTGATATTAATTATTTCATGTTTTAGATTTAGACATCAAAATCCTAACTGATGTTTCCTTATGATTAACTTTCTAATGTTCTTCGCAACAGAAAGGAAAGGACAGTCAGGTTTGATTGTTTTTTTTTTCCGTTGGATATATGAGTCTAGGCCTCGTTTGGTTTGAGTTTTTTTTTAGATAAGAAAAAGAAAATATTTTATTTTTTATGTTTAATGGGAGAAAAATTTATTTTAACATTAGAAAGTGCATAAAATGTGAAAAACTATTAATTCTAATATTCGTATTTATGTTGGTTGTGAATAAAGTTAATCTTTATAATTGAAATTTGCGTAAGGCAAAAAAATTACCTTGAACTAAACGAGTAACAAGATCGGTATTTCACAAACGTGTAACAAACTCTTTCATAAAAAAAATGTTTAAGTTCAAGTGAACTTCCTTATATCTGCTAAATTATGTGATGAAGTTGTGAAGCCTTCTCATTACAAGGGACGAATGGAGTTGTAATTATTTGCTTTGTTTGCGTTGTTTTAATGCTTTTTGTGTATTTGAACTATCAACTACTTCTCTAAAAACCAGGAGGAAGATGCCTCTCAGTGAATCCTTTTCTTCAAGCATCATTTGTTGTTCTTTATGTGTATTAGAACTGTCAACTTCTTTTCTAAAAACCATGAGGAAGATACCTCTCAGTGAATCCTTTTCTTCAAGTCATTTATTTTGTAAATGTCATACTCATCAGATTCTTTATTGTTGACTACCTCAACTATTCATCAGATACTTGGTTACGGGTGGGCTGGGATGCTAAGAAGATACTTAGTAGATCCTGTTGAAATGTGGTGGCCTTCTAGTCTTGCTCAGGTTTCTCTTTTCAGGTTTGCTTTTTCTATTATTAAACTACCTGTTCTCCAAAGTAATTATGTATTGTTGACATTAGTTGTGTATATATATTTCTTTTCTGTGAAAAAGCACCGACACTTTTGTACATCCCAACGTGTCGTGTCGTGTTGTATCTAAGTGTCCATGTGTTGTGTCCGTACTTTCAAGATTCTTTTATAATATTGAGTAAAAAGCTAGATAAATCTCACCATCGCATAGATATTTATTATCTAATTATTATATTATTTAGTGGTCTTGTCATGTTTGCCCTATAATTTGGGAAATTGTTATGTCAACATGTTGTGTATATCATACCATCATGTTTTCTTGTTGTATTCATGCTTCCTGGCTTGTTTGCCATGTATGCATGATAAAAAAGAAGCAAGATACTAGAATCTCAAACAATTGCCATTTATGCTAGTTTATATGGTTTGATAGTACTAGCTGTTGGTGCTATGATATTGTATTTTTCGACAGCCTAATCAAACAAACAAATATCTTAGACAACTCCCTTCAAAGATGGAAAATTTTTTATGCGATTTTATATCACATGATCTTGTGCAAATTGAAGGAAATGCCGTGGACCCTAGTCTAACGAGCAATACCTTAGGAATTGTAGACAATGACTACATGTGGGGGCTTATACCAATAGTTGCTACAAGCAAAACAACAAACTTTCAAGATATTATCAAATGGCGAGCAATAGCTCCATCAGCAGCCATCTTCATTATAAGTGTCTTCGCTTAGGTCTAATCATTAAATTGATTGTGGTGGCAACTCATCAATAATCAAATCTGATGATGATGATCCATAATAAAACTAATGATATAACATCCCATGATCTAAATGTAAAAGTATTGTACACTCTAGCTTTATCAAATTACATGAGTGTAACTTGAGTGCTTTCCAAAAGGTTATCCATCTCAGTACTACTCCAGCCTAAGTATGCTTAACTGTAAAATTTTCAATCATTAATTTCACGGTTTTGCCCCAAAAGATGTCTCTACTATTTGAGATCATATTATCTATTTATATAACTTTGAAATTCTCTTTTTCGATGTGAGATAATTTATTTCTATGCTCCTCTGCCTAAAAGCCTGTTAGGAGCTGCTCTTTGTTTGAGTAATTTCGATTCACTTATATGAACATCACTCCAGTAATTATTCCTCGCCCTTCTTCAGTCTTGGGTTGTCATAGGCCCATTAGCTTTCGCCTGGTTGGTTTTTGAGCTACATTATATTATAAGAGGTTGGTTTTGATACCATATTATAACATCTCATAATCTAAATATAGAAGTATTATTCATTTTGACTTTCAGGAACTACATGACTTGAGTACTTCCTAGGAGGTTTGTCATCCCAGTACTATTCCAACCCAAGCACGTTTAACTAAGAAGTTTTTCATCATTAGTCTCACGAGTTTTTCCCAAAAGTGTATTTACTATTTGGGATCACGTTATCTACTTATACAACTCAGGAACTCCTCTCTCTTTTTGATGTAGGATGATTCATTCTTGTGCTCCTCCACCTAGAAGCCTGCCAGGATTTGCTCCTTGTCCGGGTGATTTCGATTCACTCATATGGACATCACCCTGGTGATCACTCTCTGTCCTCTTTGGTCTCGGGTCGTCACAAAAGAATAATAGTCAAAATAATTCTTCTTTGACTAAGCTCCACCAATTGGACTTATTCAGTGAGCTGGTCTCGAAAAATAAATATAGAAATGGTAAAAGAGAATGTCAGAAGACCTTCAATGAAAGCTTTTAAAGAAGTCAAAGGTGCCTATCAATTGAAAATCTTACCATATAATTGAATAGCATAATAGTTGATTTAATTTATTAAAGATCACTCTTTGAAGAAAGTAATTTATGAAGATTCCTCTTTGATGAAAGCAATTTATTGAAAGAATGCAAACAAAAAGTTTACAATATTCACTAAAGAACTTTTGTTCAGCTCCTTTCATTTAAGCCATAAAAGGAATGTTGTTCAAAATTGATATTTTGATTAAATAAATATTAATAATTGTTGCATCTTTGTCAAAGATACTAGATCAGTAAAAGCATGCCTATTCATCGAAGGTAAAATCTTGACAAAAAATGGCACTGTACAAAACTATGATTTGTCAGAGTGATTGTTTGTCGAATAATTGTTTGCTCAAGATATTAAGTATAACATATAATTTTATTTTTTGTATTTGATTGAGCATCATGCAAGTTTATGAAAGATCCTCAATTAATTTTCATTTTTTTATAAGTACAACAGGACAAGTATGCATTTACAATAAAAGGTTATGTTTCATTTCTTAAATACTTTAATTGAATTTCAAAATTATAAGATCTCTCTTCTTCTTTAGAGTATTGAGCTGAAAACTTGCAATCATGAAATTCTACTAAACCCAAGATAAAAACTTCATAAATGACTCCAAGCTTTAAACAAATCAAACCCCAACATGAATTTAACTACAAAAATGCTCTTTGGACTTCATTTTAATTCATTCCCTAATAAGTTCTTCTAGCTTCTCCAAGACGGGTAAATCATTAGAATATGTCTGTCTTTTATTTGGATTACTTGTTCAGTGTATTCTATTAATCTAAAGTGGAGCAAGTTATCAAATTACATCTCTTGATTCTTGCTTTAATTCGAAATGCGTTAAGTCAATTCCCAATGATTCCAAATCTTTCCCTTTACATAGCAACCCTTTCCTTAATGGATTTTTCATGGTTACACTCAGACCCTAGTAGTAGTGATGCGGGACAATATGTAAGATGCAATCCAAATTAGAGATTAGTAAATAATTCTAACAGATGAGCATAAAATTGTTCAAGAACATTATTGATGACATTATGTAATAAATAAGAAATTATAAGTCTGAGAAGTAGATCAATTTTAAATATGTAGAAACAAGCTCAAATAATATCTAGTAAGTTTACCAATGAATTTTAGTTGTCTTCATCTCAACAAGTCAGAGCCAGGGTATGCAGCAAGGGTTAATTTCACAATAAAATATTACCCAACAATAATCTGACCACTCATTGATGATCAAGGTGCACAGGCGAGCAAATCAAGTATCCCCAATAATAGACATCATCACAAGATCTCGCAGACTATTTGAGTTATTCGGCAGGTTTTAGAGTTACCTTGGTTAGAGAATCCAGATTCACAACAGTGACCCACACAAGTCGGAAGAACCACTATATGGCTACGATTGGGAGACAGGTGCTGCTGGCGAACGACACGGAGGTGCAGGCGGATGACACGGAGGTGCGGGCGTCTAATGGACGGAGGTAAAGGTGCGGGTGCTGCGAAGGACTGCAAGGATGAGCGAACGTAGCGGGTCGTCGGAGCACTGATGGTGAGTTTGCCGGCACTTGCCGGCGTCGTGAGCCGGCCGGAGATGGAAGTGGACGACAGCGCAGTCAAAGCACAGGAAGGAGCGCAGTTGACGAGGAAGAGGGCGGTGGCCGCGTGTCGGAGTGTGGGCAGCGCGTGTCGGAGTGTGGCTGATAATAATCTATTTTAAGCTTTTTTGGTCAAAGCTTTTTCATTAAGATTCATAGTTGTCTTGGCCACTCTAGTCTGAAGAGTTTACGAAAGATAATTCCAGGTCTTTTTGGCCTTAAAAGTTTAGGGTTAGCAACCATGTGGGTTTGTTGCTCAGAGGGGGTGGGGGTTTCATGACTTGTTTGCAAGCTCAGAAATACATTATATGGGGCTTGTTTGGGAAGGCCCCAAAAATGAGCTAAAAATTAAAACAATAATATTTTATTTTTATTATAATTTTTAATAACTTTATTTCACATCTAACACAAATTTCAACCTTAAAAATCAATTTTATTTCACATCAAACACAAATTTCAACCTTAAAATCAACTTTATTTCACATCTAAAACACCTCCCAATATTAAAATAAATTTCTTTCCAATCAATTCTATAAAATAAAATATTTTCTTTTTTCTTATCCAAATTTATCCTCCAACCAAACAAGCCCAAGTAATTTTCTAGGGCTTGGTTTCGTAAATTTAGCTTAGGCTTGACTCACTTTAGTATGTCCCGTAGTATATCGAATCACTTAATATTTTATAGAATATCAAACTCTATTAGACATTTTGTTATTGTTTATGTTGATGACACTATTATTACAATGAATGACACTTATAATATCCTTAACCTGAAAGGCCATTTTCATTGGCAATTTGAGACAAAGAATTTGGATAATTTAAGATACTTTTTAGATAGTGGAGTTACCTTCTCAAGTAGGCTAGTATGTTCGGTGCAAGATTGATTGATGTTCTTATAGTTTCTAATGTCAAATTAGTGCCTAATTAGGAGGAGTTGATATTTGTCAAAGTGATACCTAGTTAGGGTGATCATTCAATTTCTTTATTCTCTTTGTGAGAATCATCGGTAGACAATATTAAGAGTTCTCAAATATCTTAAGGAAACCCTTAAAAAAATCTTTTTATATATGATTGTGGTCATTTTCAAGTGAGGGATATGTAGATGTTGGCTTGATTGGTTCCCTAATAGATCAGTGGCCGCATCAAGCTATTATATCCTATTAGGAGAGAATCTAATATCTTGAAAGAATAAGAAATAAAATGTGATAGGAATGTCTAGTGGTGAGATAGAGTACAAGGCTGACATTTGTGATATGTGAGCTTTTATGATTTCAACAGTTAATACAGGAATTGGGGTTTAGCCAATCTAAGCCTATGAAGTTGTACTGTAATTATCAAACTACTATACATATCGACTCCAACTATGTCTTTCATGTATGAATAAAGCATATAGAGATTATAGTCAAAAGCGTGTATTCAATTGAAATATATCGATATAAAATTAAATAGTTGTATAATTACTAGTGTTAAATTAAAGAATTTTAATATGCATTTAATTGGTTTCTAAATGTCTGCATTTTGGTGAAATACATCGATATAATATATATAAGTTTTGTAATTTTGAGTATTAAGTTAAAATGTACTGATATGTAATAAAACAAAGTCTAAATACTAGTATTCTTTTCAAATATATCCTAAAACCATTGAATAGTCATATGTTAGTATTTAGTTAAAATAGATCGATATAAAAATAAATAGTTATATAATTGTCACTATTTAGTTCAAATACATTGATATGTAACAATCAGTCTCTAAAAACATGTATTGAGTTGAAATATATCGATATACTATTAAATAGCTGACTAGCTGTGTATTTCCTGATATTGAGTTAAAACTACATTGGTATGTATCGAATCGATTTCTAAATGTGTATTCAGTTGAAATATATTGATATGACACATATAAGATGTGTAATTGTGAGAGTTAAGTTAAAATATCATGACATGTATTAAAACGATATTTAAATGCTAGAATTTAATTAACATACATTGAAAAAATATCGAATGATTGTATAATTGCTAGAATTCAGTTTTGTACATATGAAATGTGTGTATTCACTTTTTAAATATGCTTGCTCGGCAAGCTTCTTTGACTTCCTCATAAGATGAGGCACCACAACACTAGCATTTTGAGATCTGTTGATATAAGCAACACATTACGAAAGCATTCTGATTATTTTCCTAATATTTCATATTGATTCAACACTAAAGCAGTTTGTGATCCTTGTTCTGTTTTATTCATAACACTTTTAGACAAATAGAGCAAACGATGGTGAGATTAACAGCTATCTGGAGAAGCTGTTTCATACTGCAAACAAAGCATTTTGTTCTTAAAAGAACATTTTTGTCAAGTTTTACTTGCTTTTATTTCATATTTTTCCTGCTCACATAGAACTGTTGGTTGTTGTAGTTGATCTTTCTGTTATATAAATTCGAACAAAATTTTCATCATTTATCATCTTATACAAGTACCCTTTACAGGGCTCTTCATGAGAGGGATTTGGAATCAAAAGGGTTGACTAGGATGCAATTCTTCCTCATATTCTTTGCTGCAAGCTTTGCCTACTATACTCTTCCAGGCTACCTCTTTCCAATTTTGACATTCTTTTCTTGGGTCTGTTGGGTATGGCCTCACAGCATTACTGCTCAGCAGATTGGCTCAGGTTATAATGGGCTTGGAGTGGGAGCATTTACTCTTGATTGGGCTGGTATATCTGCCTACCATGGTAGCCCTCTGGTGACCCCATGGTTTTCCATTCTAAATACAGCAGTGGGTTTCATTATGTTCATCTACATCATAATGCCTCTCTGTTACTGGAAATTTAGTACTTTCGATGCAAGGAAGTTTCCCATATTTTCCAACCAGCTCTTTACAACAAATGGGCAGAAGTATGACACGACCAAAATATTGAATACCAATTTTGAGCTTAACGAAGCTGCTTATGATAATTATGGGAGGCTTTACCTCAGCCCTCTTTTCGCAATCTCCATTGGTTCTGGGTTTCTTAGGTTTACTGCAACATTAATGCATGTACTCCTATTCAATGGAAGGTGAGCCTCGTGGTTCAATAATGTCTTTCATGAATAAACTTTCTTGTTTGCATTATTCTTTTCTCATCATTCCTCCTCTTTTTTTTTGTCTTTTAAGCTGATCATAGTCCAGTCTTTACCCTTTTAAGTTGGCTGATATTTCGCATTCATTCTTATCCTGAAGTTTGTTTTCATCTATGTCGCATGGATCTTTCTGATGGACTGGATTGCTAATGTATTGCTCAAATGTCTGCTATGCTTTTTGTTTCTAAAAGACTGTTTTTCTCCAAAATAGTACAATACACCCTAGGAAGCCGAAATATTTGGAATTTATGGTATTTGATGATGTATTATCTTTCATAATGCCATTCTTATCCGTTTTGCATCAGCCATAAGGAATGGACTTCATTAGGACTACTGATATGTGACAACAGTAGTCATTTTTTTGTCTTTCTTGCATACTTATACTTTAATACGTTGAACATACTATTAATTACACACGATTGATTTATTTCCCATTTGGCACGCATATTTCACATGTTTCTGCATTTATATCTCATCATCGTACAAGTTTATCTTACACTTTTCAGCCTTATACATGTCCTACGTGCTCTTCTCAAGTTCTATATTTATACTTTCAGCTTACTCAATATTCGTTCTCAAATTGTTGATATTAGTGTGTTTTCCTCTATTTTGTCTCATATTCTTTCTGTACTTGGAATCTCCGGATTCAGTAGCAAAGACAGTTTTGCATATATTAATAGATGAAGTTGGAAATTGTAATAATGGTAATATAATGACCACTTGGTACTATTGTAGAGATATCTGGAGGCAAAGCAAGTCTGCAGTAAACTCGGTGAAGCTGGACATCCATGCCAAGCTAATGAAGAACTACATACAGGTCCCTCAGTGGTGGTTCATCATTCTTCTAGTGGGAAGCATTGGGTTTTCGCTGTTAATGTCGTTTGTGTGGAAACAGCAAGTGCAGCTGCCTTGGTGGGGCATGCTCTTTGCTTTCGGGTTGGCTTGGCTCGTCACGTTGCCTATAGGAGTTATCCAAGCAACAACAAATCAGGTAACTAGAATCTCTATAATATAAAACAGCATGTGATTATCAAAAAGTATTTTGCAGAAGAAGATAAAATGATAAAAAATAAAAAAAAAACTCTTACCAATCATGCTGGCTGATTCCAGCAACCAGGATATGACATCATAGCACAATTCATGATTGGTTATGTCCTCCCGGGAAAGCCGATAGCAAATCTGCTCTTCAAGATATACGGGAGAATAAGTAGCATTCATGCTCTTTCTTTTCTCTCTGATCTCAAGCTGGGCCACTACATGAAAATTCCACCAAGGTGCATGTATACTGCTCAGGTGATTCTCAATTTCTTCTCGTAAACTTTGCTTATTTTCTATTTTGTTCTATTCACTGGTGAAAGCCTGCAGCATGTGATTGTTTTTTTCTTGGCCTTTACAAATATATATATATATAATATTACCAGGTTGTGGGAACTGTAATTGCTGGAGTAGTCAATCTTTCAGTGGCTTGGTGGATGCTTGATAGCATCGAAAACATTTGCGATGTTGATGCTTTGCACCCTGATAGCCCGTGGACATGCCCCAAATACCGTGTAACCTTTGATTCTTCAGTCTTTTGGGGATTAATTGGCCCTGCTCGTCTGTTTGGCCGCCACTGCATGTACTATAACTTGGTGTGGCTGTTCCTTGTTGGTGCAATCCTTCCTGTGCCAGTGTGGCTGCTGAGCAAAATGTATCCTCACAAGAAGTGGATACCTCTGATCAACATACCGGTCATTTTTTATGGTTTTGCTGGCATGCCACCGGCAACGCCGACGAACATAGCTAGCTGGCTTGTTACTGGAACCATCTTCAATTACTTTGTTTTTCGGTACCGAAAGCAGTGGTGGCAGAAATACAACTATGTGCTATCAGCTGCTCTGGACGCAGGCACAGCATTCATGGGGGTTCTTCTCTTCTTTGCTCTTCAAAATGAGAATAGAAATTTGAAATGGTGGGGGACTGAGATCGACCATTGCCCATTAGCATCCTGCCCTACTCAGCCCGGGATTGTTGTCAATGGATGTCCTGTTTTCTGAATCCATCCTCAAAGCTTATAAAACCAAAGAGCCAGTATTGGAGAGCAAAATTGCTATTATGCTAAGCAATGCATATGCATGTTAATGCAATAATTAGGACTTAATTAGTAAAATGAATAAAATATAACTTAGGAGGCGTTTGGTTCGTTGTTATCTTGGTATTATGTATGTAATCTAGATGTAATGACATCTAGATGTCATCTTTTGACTAATAATTTTATAATCTAATAGAAGATTATTTGCAGATGTCATTAAACCAAACAATTGTCTTCTCTAAATAATATAACATAATATCAAGATAACATTAAACTAAACACCCCCTTAATTAAAATCTCAAATAACAATAATGATTCTTACATTGAACAGTTGTAATACCTTATTTCTGACCCCATTAACCCACCAATTATGTTGTAAGATGCTCTTAGGTTTTGTTTGGTTGTAGTGTTTGTAGATGTTTTAATATTTTTTTAGATAGAATTAGAAAAAATTATTTATTATTGTGATGTAAAATAAAATTAATTTTTAATTTTAAAAATTATGTAGTATATAAAATAAAATTGAATTTTATAAATAATAATATGAAATAAATATGCAGTATTTATGAAAATAATTTTAAAGTAATTTGGTGGTTTTTCCAGGGACTTTAGGTGTGTAATTTGTATATTTTGTTATTTACACAATAGTTTTAATAAATCACATAGAATAAATTAAATTTGACAATGATGTATGGCTCTTTTGTTTAACGTGATTGTTAGCGCAAGTTAATAGTGGTATAATATAATTAACTGAAATATAATACATTAAGGCATATGAAATGTGCTAGATTTATTAATTAATTAGCATTAATGATATATAAGATTTTTGAAATACATTTAAAAGATTATGGCTATTATATGTATTTCAATACATTGTGGGTATGTGATATACACATATATATATATATATATACACTATATATAATTTGTGTATATTGTATATTAAATACCCAACTTTTATAGATATATTTAAGCTTATTTCTGTCATAATATTCACATACATTTATTATTTCATCAAAAAATACGTTTATTATGTACTTAATATTTATTGTTATCATATAATATTTGAGACAATATTCAAATATAATATTTAGTATGTAACAATATATTTTGGTAGTGAAATATTTTGTTTAAACATTGTCCCCAAGTTGCAGAGGTGGGAATGCAGTTGTGCGATTTAAACTAAATAAAAAATTAGATAACAAAAAGCAAATTAAATGACAACTTTTAAGGATGTCCTCGTCTACAAAATGACAGTAAAATAAAGTAGCTCCTAAGGATGCCGCCATTGATAGTTTACGTGATGGCATTTCATGATGTATCCAATCAGACTACTTCAGCTCCTAAGGGCAACCTTTTTTTCGTACAGAAGTTGCCTTCACACAGGTCTCTAACTAAGTCTCTCGCCCTTCTCGGTAATTTCAATAACCTCATTCTTCGCCTGCACATTTGAATTCGACCAAGACCTTAGGTCCTATCACCTAAATGGTCAAATTCACACTACAATGCCTAAGCATCGAACAAGGGTCAAACGTGCAAAAAAATGTCAGCTAGTAAATCGACTCAAACTCACAAATGACATTCTCATAGTATAGACTTCGCATTGAGACACTTCTTTGTGCGATATTATGGCATTTTTTCATTTAAGAGAGGATAATGCCCACTGTGTCTAAGGATCACTTTTGGAGGAGATGATAAATAACGGTCTGTTGAATATCAGTCCACTCATCCTTATGGCCTCTGACCTAAATGAGACACTCTTGAAGGATTCTCTCAAGAGTTTTAGCAGGGTCACTATAGGATGCAAGCTTCTCTACATGCTTGGGTACATGTTTATTAGCACCAGAGAGATTATACTCTTTTTCAAAGCCTAAAACTTCTTCAATATCTATAAAGGAACTAGGCTTGACAGCAAGGTTAATGAGTGTGATGGGATCAGTATGAGTAGTGAAGCTAAAAAATGAAATAAAATTATCCTCAGTGATAGTGATAGGAGTTCCTAAGACAATGGTCTCTAAGATTCTTCTTTCCATGTCAACCTTAAAGTTGGCATAAAAATGTTTCAAAATACTAGGATAGGAGGGGAGCTTACAAGCTATTCATTTACTCTAGCTATGATAATCAATAGTTTCATTAATAAAACTATCCATCTCATCCCTATTAATAGGTCTCACATTAAGAACAGGAGCAAAGATTACTAATCTGAGAAATTGTCTAGCTTCTGCATCTCTGAACAGTGGGATAGTAGGGTCATCTGCTTTTTTCTTCCCTTTGCCTGTTGATCTTGTCCTCGATCTGGCTACAGGCGAAGGAGGAGGAGAAGCTTCTTCCTCTGAGATAACCACTACAGGAGGCTCCTCTAAGGGCTGTGCAGAACATGGCTTGGAGTCCTTTATTCCAATCCTTGGTCGTAATCGATTTCTAAAGTTGGATTAAGAAATGGGAGGCTTGGCTGCAAGGTTATTTTTGACATGAGAAGGCTTCGATTTTGCTGGGAGCTGAGGCCTCAAATTCTTAATTTTGGGAAGTTGATGCTCTCTGGTTGCAACAATTTCCTCAAGCAGCCGCTGAATGGGAAGGGCGACGGACTGGCGAGGTGAAACCGAGAGCCTGCGCACCACAACCTTCTTCCGCCCCTTTAGCCCCTAACGGTGGAGAAATAGTGGCCACAACCGCCAAAGTTTTTAGCCGATCTTCATTATTGTCGAAGTCAAAGGAAGAGCGCTTTGGGCTTCAGGCTTAGGCATTCGGGCTTCGGACATTGACCTTCAAGGTTTAAGGTTCAAGATTCAGGCATCGTGCATCGGATCAGGATTTGAGATTCGAACTTTGGGCTAGGGGAATCAGGCTTTAGACATTGACCTTCGAGGTTTAGGGTTCAGGCTTAAGGCTTCGTGCTTCGGTCTTGGGCCTTCTGAATTTGGGCTTGGGCCTCTAGACTTTGGACTTTGGACTTTGGGCTCGGGCCCTCGTACTTCCAGATAGGGACTTTGGAATTCGAGCTTGGGCTTTCGGGCTTCAGGCTTCGGGCCTTTTGATCATCTAACAACGAGCTTCAATCTTTGACCATTGGGCTTTGTTCATCAAGCTTCAAGCTTCGATCTTCTATCATCGAGCTTCATGATTTAGGCTTTAGGATTTGAGCTTGAGCTTTCGAGTTTAGGCCTTGAGGCTTCAGGTTTGGGCTTCGGGCTTTTAGCTTCAGGCTTAAAAATTTGAGCTTCTAGCTTCGACCATCGGTCTTTGGCCTTCGAGCTTCAAGTTTTCGAAAATAGTCTTCGGGCTTCGGTGTTCTAGTTTGCACATAGAGGGTTCAAGCTTCAAGCTTAGGCCATCAGGATTCGTGCTTCAGGCATTGGCTTTTGCGCTTTGTGCTTCAAGATTTGGGTTTAGGCATTTGGGTTTTTGGCTTCATACTTTGTGTATAGTCATGGAACTTCGGCCTTTGAGGTTGAAGCATTAGGATTTGAGCCTCAGGCTCCGGGCTTAGTCCTTTAGTATTTGGGGATTAGGCTTTAGGCTTAGGCCTTCGAACTTTGAGCTTTAGGATTTAAGCTTAGGCCATCGGTCGTTGAGCTTCGGTTGTCGGGCTTGGGCTTTCGACCTGCAGGCTTCGGGCCTTTAGGCTTTAGGCTTTAGGCTTTAGGCCTTCGAACTTGTGGCTACGTGCATGATCCTTCAGACTTTTGGCTTCAGGCTTAAGAATTTGGACTTCTATCTTTAGCCATCGGCCCTCGGCCTTCAAACTTCAAGGCTTCGGGCTACAGTCTTTAGGGTTCGGTCTTCAAGCTTGCACATAAAGGTTTCAAGCTTCAGGCTTAGACCATTAGGATTCAAACTTCAGGAACGAGCTTTTAGGCTTCAGATTTTAGGCTTGGGCTTTTGAGCATCAGGCTTCATGCTTTGTATTTTAGGTTTTTGCGTTTGGCCATAGAGTTTGAAGCTTTGAGATTTGAGCTTCGGGCTCTGGGATTAGGGTTCTAGGCCTTGGGCCTGGACTTTCAGGCTTTGGTATTACAATTTTGTTGTTCAGGCTTTAGGTTTCAGGCATCAAAACTTAGGCCTTCAGGTTGTGGGTTTGGGCTTTTGGTCGTCAGATTTGGGCTTAGAACTTCAAGATTTAGGCTTCTAGCATGGGCGTTTGAGCTTTGGGCCTCAAGCTTCGGGCTTCGGTCTTAGGCATTCATCCATCGGGCTTTGGCCTACGGGCCTAGGCCATCAGGCTTCAGTATTTAGGCTTGGTTTTTAGTGGTTTGGGCTTCGATTTTTGGGCTTTGGCCTTTCGATTTTGGTCTTGATGCTTCAGCATTTGGGCTTCGTGCTTTGGGTTTTGGGCATTAGGATTTGAGCTTTAAAGTTCGGGAATTGTCCTAGAGGCTTCGGGCATTGAGATTGGGCTTCGAGATTTGGGACTTAAGCTTTGGGTTTGAGCTTTGACATTCGGGCTTTCGCACTCAGTCTTGGGTTTTCGACCTTCTGTCGTTTAGCTTTTGGCCTTCGGGCTTTCGGGCTTCAAGCTTGAGAGTTCAAGCTTCGGACTTGAGCCTTCAAGTTTAGGCCTTCTAGCTTAGAGCTTAGGCCTTTTAGGCTTCTGGCTTTGGCCATTAGCCTTTAAGCTTCAGGCTTCGGCCTTTGGGCTTTGGCTTTCAGGTTGGCCTTGGGCCATCTAATCTCGGGCATTAAGCTTGGGTTTCAAGCTTCATGTTTAGGCCTGTGGCTTGGGCCTTCGGACTTTTGACTTCATGCATAAGACTTTGAGCTTCTAGCTTCGACTATCGAGCTTCGGTTTTGCAATTTTGGTCTTTGGGCTTTAGGATTCAAGCGCCAAGCTTGGTCTTTGGCTGTCAGGCTTTGAGCTTGAGACTTCAAGTTTCAGGCTTCCGGCATGTGCCTTCAAGCTTTGAGCATGACACTTTGTGCTTGTGCTTTGGGATTCAGGCTTTAGGCTTTGGGCTTGGGCATTTGTCCGTCGTACTTTGGCCTTCATGCTTAGGCCATCAAGCTTCGACCTTTAGGCTTGGTCTTTAGTGGTTTGTAGTTCGGTTTTTGGGCTTTGGCCTTTCGATCTCAGGCTTGAGGCTTCATCCTTTTGCCTTCATTGTTTAGGCTTTGGCTTTAGGATTTGAGCTTCAGACTTCGCTAGTTGTGCTTGGGCTTCGGGCTTAGGCCTTTTGGGCTTCAGCTTTGACCTTATGCCATCTGGTTGTGGGCCGTCTGTGTCATGCTTCATGCTTTAGCCTTCGAGTTTAGGGTTTCATGGTTTGGGCTTTAGGCCTCGGGCTTTAGGCTTTGGGCTTCTGACTTTGGGTTTCTGGCTTCGGGCTTCGGGCTTTGTGCTTTAACTTTCACCCTTCGGCCTAGCACCATGTCGCTTCAGGCTTGGCGCATCGACCTTCAGGCTTTTGGGTTTAGGTTTGGGCTTTCGTGCTTAGATCTGGGCTTCACGTTGCGGGGTTTGAGCATATGTCTTCGGCTTTGGGATTCAAAGTTTGGCTTTTTAAACTGCGGGCTTCAAGCTTCGGGCTTAGGGATTTAGGTTCGGGCATAGGGCTTTGACTTTCAGCCTCTGTGCTTTGAGCTTTGGGCTTCAAGTTTTCAGCATCAAACTTTGGCTTTCAGCCTTCAGGCTTCTGGCTTGGGCCTTCGGGCTTAAAGCTTTTAAGCTTTAAGTTTCAAGCATCGGGCTTGGAATTTTGTGTTTCAGAATTCATTTATCAGGCTTTGGTGTTGGGTCTTTCGGCTTCAGGCTTTTGGCATCGGTCGTTGAGCTTCTAACTTCAGGATTCAGATATAGAACCTTCATGCTTTGGGCTTTAAACTTGCTCTTTAGGGCATTAAGCTTCGAACTTCAAGCTTGGGCTTTGGCCTTTGGGCTTCGAGCTTCAAGCTTCGGGCTTTGAGCTATGGGCTATGGGCTATGGGCTATGGGCTATGGGCTATGGGCTATGGGCTATGGGCTATGGGCTATGGGTTTTGGCCTTCGAGATGCAGGCTCCATGATTAAGGTTTCAGGGATCCAGCTTCGTGCTTTGGTCTTGGGTCTTCTGGCTTTAGGCATGGGCCTTTGCGCTGTGGGCTTCAGGCGTAGCTTGAAGCTCGAAGGCCGAAGGCCCATGGCCGAAGGCCCATGGCCGAAGGCCCATGGCCGAAGCTAGAAACCCAAATTCTTAAACCTGAAGCCAAAAGTCTGAATGCCCAAGCCACAGGCCTAAACTCAAAACTTGAAACCCAAAGCCCAAAGGTCAAAAGCTTGAAGGCCCAAGCCCAACGTCTAACATCAGAAGGCCCAGGCCCAAAGCCCAACGCCCCAAGCCTCAAGCGCTAAGTCTGAAGCCTGAAGTTCGAAGCTCAAAGGCTGTTAGCTAAAGCCAAAAGCTTAAAGACCCAAGCTTAAAGCCAAAAGCGCGAAGGCTAAAAATCGAAGCTGGAATGGTCATTCACGAAGACCAAAGCCCGAAGCCTGAAGCCTAAAAGCTCAACGCCAAAAGGTCGAAGACACAAGATCGAGCTCGAAAGCTTAAAGGTCAAAATATGAACCCAAATCTTAAAGCCCGAATCTCGATGCCCAATCCCAAAGCCCGAAGGCCCAAGCACAATTCCCGAACTCTAAAGCTCAAATCCTAAAGCCCAATACCCGAACCACGAAGCATAAAGGCTGAAGCCTCAAGCCCAAAATTGGAAGGCGAAAGCCTAAAAATCGAAGCGCAAACCACTAAGGACCAAGCATAAATGCTGAAGCTTGATGGCCTAAGCCCGATGGACGAATGCTTGTAGCCCAAAGCCTGAAGCCTGAAACCTGAAGCCCGAAACCCAAAGCCTGAAGCCTGAAACCTGAAGCCCGAAACCCAAAGCCAAAGGATCATGCCCAAAGCTCGAAGGCCAATACTAGAAGCTTGAAGCTCGAAGTGCAAAGCACAAAGCCCAACGGCCAAAGACCGAAGCTCGTAACCTGATGGCCCAAGCTTGATGCCCGAATCATAAAGCCCAAAGACTGAAGTTGCAATACAAAAGCTCGAAGGTCCATGCCCAATGCCTAGAACTCGAACCCGAAGCATGAAGCTTAAACCTCAAATCCTAAAGGCTCAAGCTCGAAGTCCGAAGCTCGAATCCTAAACATCGAAAGCCCAGGCCCAAAGACAATGCCCAAAGATCAATATGCCCGAAGCCCAATGCCCAAAGCCCAAAGCCCAAAGTCCAAAGCCCAATGCCTGAAGCTTGAATCCAGAATCTTATAGCCCGAAGCACTGAGTGCGAAGGCCAAAGGGTCTATATTGAAGCCGAAAGCCTAAAGACTCGAAGCCTGAAGCTTGAACGCCCAAGCTCGAAGACCGAAGCCCAATGACAGAAGGCCTAAGCTTGAATCATGAAGCTCGAAGTTCAAAGGCCCAAGCCCAATGCCTAAATCCCAAATACTAAAAGACTAAGCCCAGAGCTAGAGGCTCAAATCCTGAAGGTTGAACCTCAAAGGCCGAAGTCCCAAGACTAAAACACAAAGCATGAAGCCTAAAGCCCAAATGCCCAAGCTGAAAGCTTGGAGCCCAAAGCGCATAAGCCCATGCTCGAAGCATGAATCCTGATGGCCTAAGCCTAAAGCTTGAACACTCTATGTGCAAACTAGAAAACCGAAGCCCGAGGACCATTTCCAAAAACTTGAAGCTCGAATGCTGAAGGCCGATGGCTGAAGCTAGATGCCCAAATTCTTAAGCCCGAAGCCAAAAGCCCGAAGCCCAAGCCCGAAGCCCAAGCCCGAAGACACAAGTCCTAAACTTGAAACCCGACGGCCAAATCTCGAAGCCCAAAGGCCCAACATGAAGGACCAAGGCCAACCTGAAAGCCGAAGCCTAAAGCCGGAAGCTCAAAGGCCGATTGCCAAAGCCAAAAGCCTAAAGGCCAGAGGCAAAACCTTGAAAGCCTGAGCTCTTAGCTAGAAGGCCTAAACTCGAAGGCTCATGTCTGATGCTTGAATGCTGAAGTCCGAAGAAAGAAGCCCAAAGGCCATAAGCTCAAGTTCAGAAGGTCGAAGACCCAATACCAAGCCCAAAAGCCTTAAGATCAAAGCTCAAACCCAAAGCCCAAAGCCCAAAACCTGAAGTCCCAAACCTAAAGCCCGAAGCCCAAAGCCTAAAGCTCAAAGCCTGAAGCCTAAAGGCCCCAGCGAAAGCATAAAGCACGAACCTCGATGGCTTATGTTCTAAGTTGAAGCTCAAAACCTGAATCCCAAGGCAAGAAGCCTGAAGCCCAAAGCCTGAATGCCAAACCCTGAAGCTCCATGCCCAAATCCTCATCCCCGAAACCCAAAGCCCTAACCTCAAATCTTAAAGACTAAAGCCCAAAACATGAAGGATAATGCTTGAAGCCCAAAACCCAAATCCCGAAGCCCAAAGTGCGATGGGACAAGCCGAAAGGCCCAATGCCTGACATTCTAAACTCAAAGCCTCAAGCCCAAATTCTGAAGCCACAAGTAGTAAAGTTTGAAGCTCAAATCCTAAAGCCAAAGCCCGAACAACCGAACCCCAAACCATTATAATCTAAGCCTTAAGGTCGAAGCCTTGTGGCCTAAGCATAAAGGCCAAAGCCCGACGGCCGAATGCCCAAGGCCGAAGCCCAAAGCCCAAAAACCAAAGCCCAAGCACAAAGGGTCATGCCCAAAGCCTGAAGGCCCATGCTAGAAGCCTAAAACTTAAAGTCCCAAGCCCAAAGCTCGACGGCCAAAGCCCAAGCTTGATGCTAGAATTCCAAATCCCAAAGACAGAAATTGCAAAACCAAAGCTTGAAGGTCCAGGCCCAAAGCCTAGAACCCGAAGTCCAAAGTTCGAAGGCTAAATCCCAAACCCCGAAGCTCGAAGGTCCATGCCCAAAGCTTCTGGGATGGGCTTTTACACTCTGAGCTTCAAACTTCAGGCTTGGGTGTTTCGGCTTTAGGCTTCGTGCCTTTTATTTTAGGCTTGGGCCTCTCGCCTTTGAGTTTGAAGCTTAGGGATTTGAGCTTGGGGCCTCAGGCTTAGTCTTTCGGTATTTAGTGTTCAAGCTTTGGGCTTTGGAATTCAAGCTAATGCGTTTGGTCATTGTACTTCGGTCTTCAAGCTTGGGCCTTTGGGATTCAAGCTTCGTATTTAGGCCTTGTGGCGAGCTTGGGCCTTCGGGCATTTGGCGTCAGGCTTAGGAATTTGGGCTTCTAGCTTCAGCCATTTGCCTTCACCCTTCGAGCTTCAGGCTTCAGGCTACAATCTTCAGGTTTTGGTCTTCAAGCTAGTTCAAGCTTCATGCTTAGGCTATCAGGATTTGAGCTTCAGGCTTCGGCATTCGAATATTGGGCTTTGGGATTCAAGCTTAGGCCTTCGTCCGTTGAGCTTCGATTTTTGGGCTTGGGCTTTTCGGCATCAGGTTTTGGGCTGAAACTTTATGCTTTAGGCTTCAGCATTGGGCCTTTGGCCTTCGAACTTTGTGCTTCAGGACATAAAACTCTAGTTTTGGGCTTTAGGTTGTGAGCTTTAGGCTTTGAGCTTTGGGATTTGAGCATTGAGCTTGGGCCTTCAGGTCTTGCAGCATCGGTCTTCGAAAGTTAAAACCTAAACATTTCTCATTTTCCAAAACACAAAAGAAGCATTGTCGAATAACGGTGGATGTACAGTAGATTATACATTGGATAACTTAGAACCTAGTAAGATCAGTTATGTCATGAATCATTTTAAGTTACTACTTAATCAAGGGATCTAGCACCAATTCCCTGGACACACCCAAAAGGGGTACATTTTAAAAAAATGAAAATCAAATATGCAAATATTATGAAGAAAACTCCGTCAAAAAAATATTATGAAGAAAACATAGAGAAAAGAAAGATACTGATGATATTAGTTGGTTCATCTAACAAACAGACTCTACGCCTATGCCTAACTTCCCAATCACCAATGATGAATTCTTTATGGAAAACTCCGTCAGAGAGACTCGCAATGACACTAATATACTAGATGTCACTTTCTACAAGTGAAGCCACTGACAAACTATTAACACGTGGTTCTAGCACTGCATCTCAGCCATACACGTGGCTCCCAAATGACGCTAACTTCTTATTTAACTATTATTACTCTCGCAGGTCTCAAACCTTGGCCACAAGGTTTCAGCCAACCATCGTCCACTACGATTCGAAGACCACCCTAACAACATCGATGACGATAACTCCCAGCTACACCTATCCCCGTCGGCATGCCACGACCGTACCGTTTCCAACGCAGCATGCCTCTTTCTGTCACGCAAACTAAGAGCCCACATGCTTCAACCATCACAAACCCCTAGAAGGATCGCCAAGATCAAGAAGTCAAGCTTTAATTCCACCACTTCTAGCTTCCCCGATGGTCGGCATAGTGGGACCCCTCGTGTGTACTCGGTATTTGTTTATGTCATCCTGCTCTGGGAAACCCGGACTAAGCTTCACTTCCTCCCGCCTATAAATACCCTTGATTAGGCTTCAAGGAAGGGGGCTCTCTCAGTTTTTAGCTTTGGGTTGCTGGTCAGAATCATGGGATCTCCCTTGTATTAAGAGCTCAAGAGAAGAAAGCTCTCTCTCTCTTCTGTTAACTCATTGTATTGGTTTTTTTGACAACCCCTTTCCTTTTTCTAGTGAAATCATCTCCTGATGATCACTTAGTGGACGTAGAAGATTTTCTCCCTGAAGCACCTTAAACACCTGTGTGCTATTCTGGATGTATATTACTTTGAGCCTTAATTATCAGGCTTAGCTCACTGCATGCAACCGTCTCCCGGGACTCTCTTCATTTATCTTTCTTTTGGGACCCTTTGTATCCCACGTCAATATTTTTCTGGTGTTTTCATTGAGACTCCGAGAAGATGGTAGCTAGAACACGCAGAACCAACTCCGTAGCCAGCAACACGCACATGGGTGAGCCTTCTATCAGGGCACCGGGTGATAAAGCTTCAGCTTCCACATCCTAGCGTCATGCTGGATCCATTTATTCTTCTAGAGGTACCCGCATCTCGGAGTTACAAGGGATGCTGGCGAATGTTACCGATCTGGTTACTAGTCTTACAGTGCAATAGGTTGTGATCCTTAGGCAGACTCAGCTAGTTTGCACTGTCATGTTACCGCCTGAGCCTCTTTTGCCAGTTGCGGCGGCCCCTGATCCTCTTCCGTCAGTTGCGATGGCTCCTGATCCTCTCCCACCAGTTACGATAGCCCATGATCTGCTTCTGCTGGTTGAGGCGGCCCCTGCGCCTCTCCTACCAGTCGCAGCACCCTCTATTCAAACGTCTAGGTCTTCTCAACCGCCTAGACATCCTCTCTCACTATGTCCACTACCTCAGCCTGCCTTCTTTCCTCCAGCTTTCCCTCATTTTCTCGCTGGACAGAATCCCCTCTTTCCAGGTGCTCAGGCCCTCCAATATGGACCTGATCCCTTTTTTGGCCGGCTAGATAGCAATGCACCTTTCTCTGACGCTATCTGGCA
This sequence comes from Apostasia shenzhenica, assembly GCA_002786265.1. Taxonomy (NCBI): domain Eukaryota; kingdom Viridiplantae; phylum Streptophyta; class Magnoliopsida; order Asparagales; family Orchidaceae; genus Apostasia; species Apostasia shenzhenica. Next base: position 1,349,674 of record KZ451899.1, on the reverse strand, counting down.
GGCGCCAATCCCAGAAGACTTAAGGCCACCCCGACTTGAAGCCTACAGGGGTGCTACAGACCCCCGCGAGCACATTCAGGGGTTTAAGGCCGCAGTTCGCTATCGCCAACACGACAAAGCCACCAAATGCCTCCTCCTGGCCAATACCCTGAAAGGAGTAGCTTTTAGCTGGTTCATCAAGCTACCTGAAGGTCATATTTGCTCTTATAAACACTTGAAATAGGAGCTGATCGCCCGCTTCATCGGTTGAACACGAATGATTGTCTCCGACATGATGCTCGCCAATATCAAGCAAGGCGAGAAGGAAAGTCTACGAGACTACACCAACTACTTCTTCGTCGTTGCAGGATGTGGATCTTGCCGTGGCTATGCATAATTATTGGAGGAGCCTTAAGAGCGGTGACCTATCAAAATCCCTTTAACTGGCTAAACTGCGGAGCTATTCGGAGCTGGTTGCCAGGACCAACTAGTTCGTACTACTGAAAGACACTGAGGCCTCCCCACCCGATGTTTTCAGAGCTAAGAAAGAGAAGAAGAGGAAACATTGGAGTGATGAATCATCGTCCACGATGACCCGCAGAGGTAGGAACTATAGCAGGGATGAAAGCAAACCACGACTAAACCATGAGCAAAAACTTTTCTTTTCCCGCCGCTTACTAAATTATATGCGGCGGCCATAAAGCAAAGTTGGATTCATCCTGTAGGACCCAAACTGACACCGCCGACCGGAATGGACCAAGACAACTACTGAGCCCGAGCCCCAATGCTCGGTACTTGTGAAGCTTGTGCCAAGCCTGAATTCCGAGCCCCAAAGATCAAAGCTAGTGTCAATAGGCTTCAGGCTTCGGGGACACACCTCCAAGATCTGAGCTTTAGAAATGGGCCTTCAGACATTAGGCTATGAGCTTCGAGCTTGGGCTATTGAGCTACAAGTTTTAAGCTATGGGTTTTGAGATTTAGGTTTTGGTCGTCAGGTGTAGGGTATGAGCTTTAACTTTTGGCCTTTGAGCATTTGGTTTAGGCCTTCGGGCTTTATGCTTCAAGGTTTGGGCTTCGAGCTTCAAGTTTGTGCCTTTAGGCATGAGGTTTCGAGCTTCGCTCTTCGAGCATCAGGCTTAGGCTTTTGGAATTCGAGCTTCAAGCTTCAGGCTATGGGCTTAGACCTTTAAGAATGTGGCTTGGGGCTTGAGGCTTTGGTCTTTGGTCTTAGTCCTTTAAGCTTTGGATTTCAAACTTGGTCCTATAGGCTTTGTGATTCGAGATTCAAGCTTCAGGCTTTAGGCTTCGGGAAAGCACATTCGAATGTAGGACATCAAGCTTTGGGATTAAGTCTTCTAGCTTGGTCATTCAAGCCTTGAAATTCGAGCTTCGATCTTAGGCCTTTATGCTTTGGGATTTAGGCTTGTGCCTTCGGGCTTTGGGCTTCAAGCTTCGTGCTTCGGCCTTCGGGCAATGTGCTTAAGGCTTCAGGCGTGAAGATCCATGCCCCACGCTTGAAGCCTAAAGGCCTAAGAATGAAGCTCAAAGCTCGTAGTCCTATGCCTAAAGCCCAAAAGCCCAAGCTCGATGCGCGAAGGCTAAATCCTGGAGCTCAATGGCAAAAGGCTCGATCCCATAGCCCAATGCCCGAAGCCAAAATTTAGAAGGCCCAAGCTCGTAGGTCGAAGTCCCCATGCCTTAAGCCTGATGCACGAAGCCAAAAGCCTGATGGCCCAAGCTCGAAGCTCGATGCCCGATTGCTCAAGCTCGAAGGCCGAAAGACAATGCTCATGGTTTGAAGTCCAAAGACCCAAGCCAAAATCCCGAAGCCCAAGTTCCCAAACCCAATGCTTGAATCTGAAAGCTTATAAACCCAAACTCAAAGTTCATACGCCCAAGCCTTAAGCCAAAAGCAGGAACCCCGACTCTGAAAATCTCAAGTCCAAAGGCCCAAGCCAAAAGCCCAAAGCCCGAATCCCCGAATTTGATGTCTGAACCCTGAAGGCACAAGCCTTAATTGCGAAAACAAAAAGCCTATAGCCTAAAGTCTAAAGCATAAATGCCAAGCTTAGGGGTGGCAATTTGTACCCGACCCGATTAAACCGCCCCGACCCACCCCTAATGGGAATTGTATGGGTACTAAAATTTTACATGCGATCCGCAACCCGCCCCGCCCCGTTCTGTTATGTATATATTTTTATCTATTTTGTATATAAGCTTATATAAAGTTAAATAAAAAGAGTGCATTGAAAATGAAAAAATATAAGGCCTTACTTTTATAGTGTAATATTCACCATGTGACTATGATTTTTGTTATTTTAAATGGAGTAAAATAATTTAATTTTCATTAATATTAGTGAGGAAACGAGGCGGGGCGGGGCGGGTACGGGTTTGTCAAAACTAGACAGTATACCGCCCGAGAACCCAAGTTTCAATCCCTAACTATGAAGATCAAAGCCCATTGGCGCAAGCCTAAACTTTGAATTACAAAGCCTGAAAGCCAAATCCTGAAGTTTGAGAGCCCAGGATTGAAGCCTAAAGATAGGAGGCCTTAGATTGAAGCACGAAGCCTGAACCCGAAGGCCCATGCCTGAAGCCTCAACTCTAAAGACCCAAGCCTTAGCTCGAGACATAAAGCCCGAAAATCAAAGCATAAAGCCCAAATCTTTAAGCCCAATGCCCAATCCCCGAAGCATGAAAACGAAAGCACGATGCTAGACGCACAAAGTTCTAAGGCGAGATCACAATGTCTAAAGGCCGAGGGTTGAAACTTGAAGCACAAAAGCCTAAGCCTGAACTACCAAGCACGATGCCCAAAAGCTGAAGCTTAAAGCCTAAAACCTGAAGACGCATGCCTAAAGGTCGAAGGATAAACACCAAAACCTAAAAGCCGAAGGCCAAAGGTCTAACCTCAAAGACTAAAGGCTGAAGTCCAAAGCCTGTAGCTAAAAGCCAGTGTGTTGAAGGTCTAATCTCAAAGCCCGAAGGCCAAAGGACCATGCTTGCTTTACCAAATTCAGTGGCCAGAGTCCCAAGCATGAGGGCCGATGACCCAGTCTCAAAGCCTACAGACTAAACCCTGAAGATCCTTGCCCAAAGCCTAAAGCTCAAAGCTTGTAGTTTTACGCCCGAAGCCCAAAGGCCAAAGCTCAATGTGTGAGGCCTAAACCCACTCGAAGGCCATAACCTGATGCCTAAAGCCCAAAGCATAGAGCCTGAAGCCCATTGCCCAAATGCACAAGCCCGAAGGCATATCCCTGAAGCCCAAATCCTATAGGACTAAGCTTAAAGCCTGAAGCTTGAAGGCCAAAATAAAAAAATCTGAAGGTCAAAGGCCTGAGGCCAAATCCCAAAGCACCAAGGCACATACCAAAAGCCCATAGCCCAACCCTCGAAGCCCAATGGCAAAGGCCCAATCCCGTAGACCGAAACCTGAAGCCAAAAGCCAAAAGTCCCAAGCTTTAAGCCCAATGCATGAAGCCCAAAGCCTGGAGACCCACTGGATGAAGCCCGATTCTCGATTTCTCAAGCTCAAAGCCCGAATGCCTAAGCTCACGGTCTTAAGTCCGAAGGCCCAAACCAAAATTTTGAAACCCAAAGCCTAAAACTGAAAGCTTGTAGCCCCAAACCCCAAGCTTGTATGCCCAAGCTTGAAGCCTAAAGAAGGAAGCCCGAAGCCGAAAGCTCGCAGCCCAAAGTTTGATGTTCGAAGCCTGAAGGCCCAAGCCTATTGTGAAGACAAAAAGTCTATAGCCTGAAGCCTAAAGCATAAACGCCCAAGCTAATAGCCTAAAGCCCAAAGGCCTAAGCCAAATGCCCGAAGGCCCAAGCCAAATGCCCAAAGGCCTAATGCCTGAAGCTTGAGTGATCAAAGCCTAAAGGTGCAAGCCTAAGCCCTAAAATGCGAAGCTTTAAAGCCAAAGCCTGAGGCGTGAAGGCCCGAGATTTAAGTCTAAAGCCCGATGGCCTTGGTTGAAGCATGAAGCTTGAACGCAAAAGGTCCAAGCTTGAAGCTTGAACCCTGAATGCCAAAACTCGAAAGTATAAACCTCAATGCCCGAAGCTCGTGGCTTGAAGCCCGAAGCACGAAGCTTGAAGCACAAAAGCTTAAGCTCATAGCTCAAAACTTGAAACTAGATGCTCGAAGGTCCAAGCCAGAAGCCCAAAGGACTAAGCCTGAATCCTGAAGCTTGAAGGCCGAAAACCAAGCCCCAAGCCATAACGTCAAAGATTGACGCACGAATGTGCAAGTGTAAAGCCTAAAACCTGAACCGAAGCACAATCCTAAAGCCTGAAGGCCCAAGATCCAACCCCAAAGCCGAAATCAAGAATGCCTGAGCTCTAAGCTCGAAGCCTGAAGCCCTAAGTTCGAAGACCACGCATTTTGGCCAAAGCATAAGCCTGAAGACCAAAACTCATACGCAGAAGGCCTTAGCTCGAAGCCTAAAAGCCAAACACCCAAACCCTAAGCACAAAGGCTAAAGTTCAATGCCAAAAGGCCCAAGACAGAATCCTTAATCCCAATGGTCAATACTCGTAGCTAGAAATCCGAACCCCAAGGCCCAAAGCCTCAAGGCCAAAGGCCAAAGCCCGAAGGCCAAAGGCCTAAGCTTCAAACCAAAAGCCCAAATATTAAAGGTCCAATCCTAAACCTCGATGCTTGAAGCTCAATCTTCTAGGCTAACATTTAAAGCTCGAAGCCCAAAATTGGCCCGTAGCCTGAAGCCCGAAGGCTGATGGCCAAAGGCCAATGGTCGATGGCCAATAAAAGAAGCCTAAATGCCTTAGCCAGAAACCCGAAAGCACAAGCCCAAAGCTCGAAATTAGTAGGCCCAAGCCGGAAGTCTTCCTAAGCCCAAAGCCCGAAGGCCCAAGCCAAAATCTAGTAGCTTGAAACTTGAATCCTGCTGCCCCAAGCCTGAAGCTCGAAACTCGAAGGCACTAGCTCGAAGCACGAAGCTTGAAGTTCAAAGGTATAAGTTTGAAACCAAAAATCAGATTGCCGAAGCCCGAAGCCCGAAGCCCGAACCCTAAATTTTGAATTCGGAACCTTGAAGCCCCAAACCCTAAGGCCATAGCCCAAAGCCGAAACACCAAAGCCCATTGCTCAAAGCTCAAAGCACAATAGCGCATACCTTAAGCCCAAAACCGAATGGTTGAAGGTATAAGCTCGAAGGCTAAAGCCCAATGGCTCAAGCCTGAAGCCCGAAGCTCAAAGCAATTTAGTTGAAAACAAAAACCCGAAGCCTGGAGTTCCAAGCCCGAAGGCCTAAGCGCTATGCTTAAAGGCAAAAACCCTAAGCCTAAAGCACAAAAGCCCAAGCCAAAAGATTGAATAGTTGAAGTCCCTTCCTTAGAACTCGAAGCCTGTAGTCTCAAGCTCGAATCTAGAAAAGTTGAAGCCTGATGCCCAAAGCCCCAAACCTGAAGCCCAAAGGCCTAACCCAAAAGCCCGTAGCCTGAAGACCAAAGCCTAATCCCAAAGGCGAAATCTTGAAGCTCGTAGACAGAAGGTCGAAGTCTAAAGGGTTAAGCATAAAGGTTGAAGCCCAAAGTCCCAAACCTGAACCCCAAAGCCTAAAGGCCTATCGCAAAAGCCCGCAGCCTGAGGGCTAAAGCCAAATCCCAAAGGCCAAATCCCAAAGCTCATAGCCTGAAGCCCGAAGCCTACAGACTAAAAACCTTAGTTAGAAGCACGAAAGCCGAAGGTCGAAGTCAGCAGGCCCAAGCCCAAAACCAAAAGGCCCGAGCCTAAAGCTAGTAGCTCAAACCCTTAAGCCCATAGCCCCAAAGTCCCAATGAGCCGATGCAAACTCGGGGTCTTTGAGGACACCGCAACAACACCGCGAGCGCAATCTCGAAATCCCCGTCTATCATTTGCATGATACTACGCGACACGAGATCCTCGTAGGCAGCTCAGGGGTTCACTTGAGGCCAAACAATCCCGAAGCCTCCTCGCATGAGATGCAATCCCGGGGGTCCTGAAGTCCCAGAAAATCCCACAGGCTAAAAACCTTAGTCAGTAATCCCGAAATTGGAAAACCAATGCCCAAACCACTAAAGACTAAGCCTAAATGCTAAAGATTGATGGCTAACTCCCAAAGCTAAAAGCTCGAATTCTTAAGCCTGAAGCCAAAAGCCCGAAGCCCATGCCCGAAGCCACAAGGCCTAAACTTGAAACCTGAAGGCAGAAGGCCGAAGCCCGAATCCCGAAGGCCCAAGCCCAAACAAAAAGCCCAAAGACCAAAGCCCAAACAAAAAGCCCAAAGACCAAAGCCCAAAGCCTGTAGCTCAAAGGCTGATGGCCAAAGCCAAAAGCCTAAAGACCTAATCTTGAAGCCAAAACCTTGAAGGCCTGAGCTCTAAGCCATAAGGCTTAACCTCGATGGCTCATGTAAAGCCTAAAGCCCGAAGGCCAAATGCTAACTGTTAGAAGGTCGAAGACCCAATACTGTCCTCAGAAGCCCGAAGATCAAAGCTCAAACCCAAAGCTCGAAGCCCCCAACATGAAGTCCCAAGCCTAAAGCCCGAAGCCCAAAGTCTGAAACTTGAAGTCCCAAGCTGGAAGCATGATGCACGAACCTCGATGGCCTAAGGTCTAAGCCGAAGCCGAAAGGCCCAAGCTCAAATGATTCTCGATGGCCTAAGGTCTAAGCTGAAGCCCTAAGGCCCAAAACCTAAAGCCGAAAGCTAGAAGAACTAAGCCCAAATCCCAAATGCCAAAGCCTAAAGCTCTATGCCGGAAGCCTCATCACCGAAACCCAAAACCCGACACTTGAAGCTTGAAGCTCAAATCCCAAAGCCTAAAACCCAAAATCTAAATGCCGAAGCCTAATGTGCGAAGGGCCAAGCCAGATGCCCAACCCTGAAGTCCTAAACTCGCCTCAAGCCCAAATCTAGAAGCCAAAAGTTGTAACCTGAACCCTAAATCTTGAAGCTCGATGATTGAAGATCGAAGGTCGAAGTTTGAATCCCAAAGGCTAAAGTCCGAAGCTGAAAGCTCTAACACAAAAAACCTCAACGCCTGAAGGTTGAAGACCAAAGTCCGAACCCGTAAGCTCGAAGGCAAGGCATAAGGCCCAAATCTCGTAGCTCAAGCACAATTAGCGAAGTTTGAAGCTCAAATCCTAAAGCCAAAGCCTGAACAACAAAGGCTGAAGACTCAAGCCGAAGAATGGAAGGCCTAAGCCCGAAAATCAAACCCCAAACCAGTAAAGACCAACCTTAATGGCCGAAGCCTGATGGCCTAAGCCAAAAGGCTAAAGCCCGACGGACGAATACCAAAGCCCAAAGCTTGAAGCCCGAAGCCCAAAGCTTGATGTCCTATGCCGAAGCTTGATGCCTAAATCCTAAAGCCCAGTGACTGAAATTGCAAAAATAAAGCTTGATGGTCCATGCCCAAAGTCTAGAACTCAAAGCCAAAGTTCAAAGACTAAAGCCCAAACCCCGAAGCCTAAAGCTTAAATCCCAAAGCCGGAAGGCCCAAGCTCGAAGTCCAAAGCTCGAAGCCTAAACATTGAAGGACCAGCCCCAAAGCCCAAAGCCAAAAGCCCAAGCCCTAGGCCCAAAGCCTAAAGCCGAAAGCATGAAACCAGAATCCGAAACTTATAGTAGGAAGCACAAAGTTCGAAGGCTAAAGGCCCACTACTAAAGCTTAAAACCTAAAGGCCTACAGCTCGAAAGCCCAAGCCCGAAGATCGAAACCCAATGACCAAAGGCCTAAGCTTTAATCCTGAATTCGAAAGTTTGAAGGCTCAAGCCAAAAGCCTGAACGCCAAATACTGTAAAACTAAGCCCGGAGATCGAAGCTCAAATCTGAAGCTTCAAAATTAAAGGCCAAAGTCCCAAGCCTAAAATACAAAGCATGAAGCCTAAATCTCAAATGCCTAAGCCCAAAGCTTGAAACCCAAAGCACAAAAGCACATGCCAGAAGCTCAAATCCTGATGGCCTAAGCATGAAGCTTGAACCCTCTATGTGCAAGCATGAAGACCAAAGCCCGAAGACTGTATCCCGAAGCCTGAAGCTTGAAGGCCGATGGCCGAAGTTAGAAGCCAAAATACTTAACCCTAAAGCCAAAATCCCAAAGCCCAAGCACGAACCCACAAGGCCTAAACTTGAAACTCGAAAGCCAAATGCAGAAACACAAAGGCCCAAGCATGAAGGCCCAAGCCCAACCAAAAAGACAGCCCAAAGCTCGAATCCCGAAACTCAAAGGCTGATGGCCAAAGCAAAAGCCTAAAGACCTAAGCTTGAAGGCAAAACCTTCAAGGCCTAAGCTATAAGCCAGAAGGCCTAAACTCGAAGGCCCAAGACTGAAGCTTGAATGTTGAAGCCCGAAGCCCAAAGGCCAAAAGCTCAACATCAAAAGGTCAAAGACACAAGACCAAGCCTGAAAGCATGAATGTCGAAGCTCAAACCTAATGTTTAAGGCCCAAATTCCAAAGACCAATCCTATAGCTTGAATACCCAAGCACAAATTTCCAAAGCCTAAAGCTTAAATCCCAAAGCCTGAATGCCCATGCTCAAATTTCGAAGCTCGAAGCCTAAACATTGATGGCCCAGGCCCAATGCCGAAGCCTAAAGCCAAAAGTTCTAAGCCAAAAGCTATAGCCTGAAGACCGAAGGTTGAAGCACGAAGTTCAAAGGCCAAAGCTCGAATCCTGAACCCCAAACACCAAAAGTCTAAGCTTGAAGCTCTAATCCCAAAGATTAAAACTCAAAGGCCAAAGGCCCAAGCCCAAAATACAAAGCATGAATTCTAAAACCCAAACCAAGCCTGAAACTTGAAGCCCAAAGTACAAAATCCCATGCCTGAAGCTCGAATCCCAATGGCCGATGCTTGAACTCTATTTGTGTAAGCATGAAGACTGAAGCCCGAAGACCGTTGCTCGAGGCCTGAAGCTGGAAGGCTGAAGGCCATTGGCCGAAGCTAAAAGCCCAAAGACTGAAGCCGGAAAACACAAGCCTGAAGATGAAAGGCCAAACCTTGAATCCCAAAGACTGAAGGCCTAACCTTGAATCCCAAAGCCCAAAGTTTGAAGGCTGAGGCCCGAAGCCTGAACCACAAATATCGAAAGACTAAGCCCGAAGGCCAACGCTCAAATTCCTAAGCTTCAAGCTCAAATCCTGAATCCTAAAAATACAAAGCATAAAGCATAAAGCCTAAAGCCTAAAGCATAAAGACTAAAGCCTAAGCCTAAGGCCTAAAGTCGAACACACAAGCCTGAAGTTCAATAGCACAAGCCCTAAGCTTGAAGCCCGATGTCCAAAAGCTCAACATCAGAATGTCGAAGACCCACAATCGAGCTTGGATGCTTGAAGGCCGAAGCACAAACCTAATGCTTAAGGCCCGAATCCCGAAGCCCAATCCTAAATCCCGATGGCCCAAGTACAGTTCTCAAACTTTAAAGCTTAAATCCTAAAGCCCAAAACCTGAACCACAAGGCTTAAGGCCCAAACCTCAAGCCCAAAATCGAAAGACTAAAGCCTAAAAATTGAAGCCCAAACTACTAAAGACCAAGCCTAAATGCTGAAGCCTGACAGCCTAGCCCGAAGGCCAAAGCCTGATGGACAAATGCCCATGCCCGAAGCCTGTTGCACGAAGCCCAAAGCCTGAAGGCCCATGCTGGAAGCTTGAAGCTTGAAGTCTAAAGACCAAAGCTCGGCGGCCAAAAACCCAAGCCCGTAATTGGATGGCCCAAGCTTGATCTATGAATCCTAAGCTCAACGCTAAATACTTGAAGGTCCATGCCCAAAGCTCCAAGCCAGAGCCCAAAGCCGAAAGCCCAATGACCAATGCCTAATGCCCAATGCCTGAAGCTCGAATCCAGAATCTTATAGCTCGAAACACACAGTGCGAATGCCAAAGTCCCAATGTCGAAGACTAAAGCCTAAAGCCTAAAACTTAAAGGCCCAACTATTGAAGGCCTAAACTCGAATCCTGAAGCCCGAAGTTTGAAGGTGCAAACCCGAAGCCTGAACCCCATAAACTAAAAGACTATGCTCAAATCCCGAAGCTCAAGTCTTGAAGGTTAAAACTCAAAGGCCAAAGGCCCAAAGCGTAAAGCCCAAATGCCCAAGCCTAAAGCCCAAATGCCCAAGCATAAAGCTTAAAGCCCAAAGCGCAAACGCCCATGTCTGAAGCTCAAATACTAATGGCCTAAGCCTGAAGCGTGAACCCACTATGTGCAAGCTTGAAAACCAACGCCCGAAGACTAAAGCTCGTAGCTTGAAGCTTGAAGGCCAAAGGCCCATGGCCGAAGCTAGAAGCCCAAATTCTTAAACTTGAAGCCAAAAGTCCGAATGCCCAAGCCACTGGCCTAAACTTGAATCCTGAAACCCAAAGCCAAAAGGTCAAAAGCTTGATGGCCCAAGCCTAATATTTGACATCAGAAGGACCAGGCCCAATGCCCAGGCCCAAAGTTCAAAGACCAAAGCCCCAAGGGCGAAGCCTGAAGCCCAAAGCTCGAAGCTCAAAGACTGATGGTCAAAACCAAAAGCTTAAAGGCCCAAGCTTGAAGCCAAAAGCTCAAAGGCTAAAAATCAAAGCTTGAATGGTCATTCGCGAAGAGCAAAGCCTGAAGCCTGAAGCCCTAAAGCTCAACGCCAAAAGGTCGAAGACCCAAGATCGATCCTGAAAGCTTGAAGGTCGAAATATGAACCCAAATCTTAAAGCCTGAATCCCGATGCCAAATCCCAAAGCCCAAAGGCCCAAGCACAATTCCCGAACTCTAAAGCTCAAATCCTAAAGCCCAATACCCGAACCATGAAGCTTAAAGGCTGAAGCCTCAAGCCCAAAATTGGAAGGCCAAAGCCCAAAAATCGAAGCCCAAACCACTAAGGACAAAGACTTAATGCTGAAGCCTGATGGCTTAAGCCCAATGGATGAATGCCCGAAGCCCAAAGCCTAAAGCCCAAAATCCAAAGCCAAAGGGTCATGCCCAAAGCTCGAAGGCCAATGCTGGAAGCCTGAAGCCTGAAGCTTGAAGTGCAAAGCGCAAAGTCCGATGGCCAAAGGCCGAAGCCTGTAACCTGATGGCCTAAGCTTGATGCCCGAATCATAAAGCCCGAAGACCGAAGTTGCAATACAAAAGCTGGAAGGTCCATGCCCAATGCCTAGAACTCGAACCCGAAGCCTGAAGCTTAAACCTCAAATCCTAAAGGCTCAAGCTCGAAGTCATAAGCTTGAAGCCTAAACATCGAAAGGCGAGGCCCAAAGACAATGCCCAAAGATCAATATGCCCAAAGCCCAATGCCTAATGTGTAATGCCCAATGCCCAATGCCCAATGCCCAATGCCCAATACCCAATGCCCAATGCCCAATACCCAATGCCCAATGCCCAATGCCCAATGCCCGAAGTTGAAAGTCCAAAGCCTAATGTCTGAAGCTCGAATCCAGAATCTTATAGCCCGAAGCACTGAGTGCGAAGGCCAAAGGGCTAATGTCGAAGCCGAAATCCTAAAAGCCCAAAGCCTGAAGCTCGAATGCCCAAGCCCGAAGATCGAAGCCTAACGACCGAAGGCCTAAGCTTGAATCTTGAAGCTCGAAGTTCAAAGGCCCAAGCCCAATGCCTAAATCCCAAATAATAAAATTCCCGGAGCTCGAGGCTCAAATCCAGAAGCTTGAACCTCAAAGGCCGAAGTCCCAAGACTAAAACACAAAGCATGAAGCCTAAAGCCCAAAGCCCAAGCAGGGAACTTGGAGCCAAAAGCGCATAAGCCCATGCCTGAAGCACGAATCCTGATGGCCTAAGCCTGAAGCTTGAACACTCTATATGCAAACTAGAATACCGAAGCCCGAGGACCATTTCTAGAAACTTGAAGCTCGAATACTGGAGCCTGATGGCCGAAGCTAGAAGCCCAAATCTTAATCCTAAAGCCAAAACCCCGAAGCCCAAGCCCGAAGACACAAGGCCTAAACTTAAAACCTGACGGCCGAATCTCGAAGCCCAAAGGCCCAAGCATGAAGGACCAAGCCCAACCTGAAAGTCGAAGCCTAAAGCCCGAAGCTCAAAGGTTGATTGCCAAAGCATAAAGCCTAAAGGCCTCATCTTGAAGCCAAAACCTTGAAAGCCCGAGCTCTAAGCCAGAACGCCTAAACTCGAAGGCTCATGTCTGAAGCTTGAATGCTGAAGCGCGAAGCCAGAAGCCCGAAGGCCATAAGCTAATTTTCAGAAGGTCGAAGACCCAATGCCAAGCCCTAAAGCCTTAAGATCAAAGCTCAAACCCAAAGCCCAAAGCCCTAAATCTGAAGTCCCAAACCTAAAGCTCCAAGCCTGAAGCCTGAAGCCTAAAGGCCCAAGCCGAAAGCATGAAGCACGAACCTCAATGGCTTATGGTCCAAGTTGAAGCAGAAAACCTAAATCCCAAGGCATGAAGCCTGAAGCCCAAAGCCCGAATGCCAAAGCTTGAAGCTTCATGCCCAAAGCCTCATCTCCGAAACCCAAAGCCCCAAGCTCAAATCCCAAAGACTGAAGCCTAAAACATGAAGGCTCACGCTTGAAGCCCAAAACCCAAATCCTGAAGCCCAAAGTGCGAAGGGACAAGCTAAAAGCCCAATGCTTGACATCCTAAACTCAAAGCCTCAAGCCCCAATCCTGAAGCCAAAAGGTGTAACCTGAAGCCTAGATCCTGAAGCTCGCTCGAAGCTCAATGATTAAAGATCGAAGCTCGAAGCTCTAAGATTGAATCTAGAAGGCTCAAGTCCAAAGCCCGAAGCCTGAAGCTCAAACGCAAAAACCTCAAAGCTTGAAGATTGAAGACCAAAATTTGAACCCGCAAGCTCGAAGGCCGAAGCTTGAATCGAATGCTTAAGGCCTGAATCCCGAAGCCACAATTAGCAAAGTCTGAAGCTCAAATCCTAAAGCCAAAGCCCGAACAACTGAACCCCAAACCACTAAAGTCTAAAGCCTTAAGGCCGAAGCCTGATGGCCCAAGCATAAAGGCCAAAGCCCGACGGACGAATGCCTAAGGCTGAAGCCTAAAGCCCAAAAGCCAAAGCCTAAGCACAAAGGGTCATGCCTAAAGCCCGAAGGCCCATGCTAGATGCCTGAAACTTGAAGTCCCAAGCCCAAAGTCTGACGGCCAAAGCCAAAGCCTGATGCCAGAATTCCAAAGCCCAAAAACAGAAATTGCAAAACCAAAGCTTGAAGGTCCATGCCTAAAGCCTAGAACATGTAGCCCAAAGTTCAAAGACTAAATCCCAAACCCTGAAGCTTGAAGGTCCTTGCCCAAAGCTTAAGGCATGGGCTTTTGAGCTCTAGGCTTCAAACTTCAACCTTGGGCATTTAGGCTGAGGTTCGAAGCTTAATGCCTCTAAGCCAAAGCCTGAGGCTTGAAGCCTGAGAGCCCAAGCCTGAATTCCTAACCCCAATGATCAAAGCCTATTGGCACTAGCCTAAAGCCTAAAGCCTAAAGCCTGAAAGCCTGAAAGCCAAAGCCTGAAGCCTAAAGGCTCAAACCTTTAGAGCCTGAAGCCTGAATGCCCAACGCTAAAGCTCAAAGCTTGACAATCAAGTTCGAAGCTTGAAGCTCGAGGCCCAAGTTTGATGTTCGATGCTCGTGTCATGAAGACCAAAGGTCCAAGCGTGTAGCCCAAAGTCCCAAACTATACGAACCTTAATGGCCCATGCCTAAAGCCTAAAGCCCAAAATCTGAAGACCTCAAAATCCATGGCCCAATTTGGAAGCCTAAAGGTCTAAGCCTGTAGCCCAAATCTTGATGCGTATAGTTGAATCCCAATGTCCCTGGCCCAAAGCCCGAAGCCCAAAGACACAAGCTTCAAGCACAAAGCTCGATGGGCTAAGCCTTAAGCTCAAAGCTTGAAGGCCCATATTACAAGATCAAAGCTTGAAGCCCGAAGCCAGGCTCAATCCCAAAGCTAGATACATGAAGCCTAAAGCCTGATGTCCCAAGCTCCAAGCCCAAGTTCCAAGCGTGAAGCCCGAATGCCCAGGCTCAGTGCCCAAATCATGAAGCCCAAACGCCCAAAGTCCTAAGCCTGAAGTCTGATGTCCCAAGCTCGAAGACCAAAGGTCCAAGCTCAATTTTGAAAGCATGAAGCCCGAACGTTGAAGCCCGGTGTTTGAAGTTTTAAGCCTGAATCACGAAGCTTGCATCTATTTTTTTGATTTTATGATTTAGCTCCCCCTCAACATAGGCTTTATTTTGATTTTTTATTTGAAGCTCATAAAGCCGTCATAATATGTGTTGCAATTGATGCCTTCATAAAATATTATGTTGCTTCAATTACCATCACATATTTATGTTGCATTTATGC
>KZ451899.1:1279897-1333151 GCA_002786265.1 Apostasia shenzhenica | reverse complement strand
CAATCTTGATCAACTTCATTTCTTTATCTTCTTGGCTCGATTTCATCAATCTTGAGTCAAAATTATCTCGACGATCATCCTTCTTGATCCTGAAAAGCTTAAGTACAATATATACTAATATTTTTAAAAAATAATTAACGTGTTTGTTTTCATCAAAATCGATAAGAGTTCAACAAAGCTTTGGGTTTGAGCTTCAACCTTCAAGCTTCTGGGCATGGTCTTGGGCCTTCGACCTTCTAGCATTGAGCTTTTGGCCTTCGGGCTTCGAGCTTCGGGCTTGAGCATTCGAGCTTCTGACTTGAGCCTTCGAGTTTAGGCCTTCTGGCTTAGAGCTCAGGCCTTCAAGATTTTGGCTTCAAGCTTAGGTCTTTAGGCTTCTGGCTTTAGCCATTAGGCTTTGAGCTTTGGGGTTTGGGCTTTGGGCTTTTGGATGGGGCCTTGGGCTCACACATTAGGCTTGCGCCTTCAAGATTGGGGCTTGGGGATTTGGGCTTCGAGTTTTGGTCTTGTGGCTACGGGCTTGGGCTTTTGGGCTTTTTGCTTCAGGCTTAAGAATTTGGGCTTGTAGCTTCGGCCAATGGCCTTTGGCCATCCAGCTTCAGGCCTTGAGCGACGGTCTTCGGGCTTCAGTCTTCAAGCTTGCACAAATAGAGTTCAAGCATCCATCGGGATTTGAGCTTTAGGCATGGGTTTTTGCCCATTGGGCTTCGAGCTTCAGGCTTGGGCGTCTGGGCTTTAGGCTTCATGCTTTGTATTTTGGGCTTGGGCCTTTGGCCTTTGAGTTTGAACCCTTCGGATTAAAGCTTTGGGCTTTGGGCTTAGACTTTTGGTGTTTGGGGTTTAGGATTTGGGGTTCAACCTTTAAACTTCATGCTTCAAGATTCAAGCTTAGGCCTTTGATAATTCAGCTTTAGTCTTTGGGCTAAGGCTTTGGGCTTAGACCTTTTGGCTTTATGCTTCGGCATTGGGCCTTTGGCCTTTGGCCTTTCGTCTTCAGACCTTTAAGCTTTGGGCTTTAGGCTTGACATTGTGACTTTGGCCTTTGCACTTTCTACTTCGGGCTTCAAGCATTGGGTTTGGGATTTGGTCATTGAGCTTTGGGCCTGTTGTTTTGGCTTTGAGCTTAAGCATTGGGGTTTTGATATTTAAGCTGGCTTCATGCTTAGGTGTTTAGTCTTCTGGCTTTGGCCATCAGCCATTGACTTTCGGGCTTGGATCTTTGGGTTTTGAGCTTTGGCTGTCAGGTTAGACTTGGGCCTTTGGACTTCAGGTTTCCAGTTTAGGCCTTGTGCTTCGGGCTTCGGCCTTTGGGGCCTCTTTGACAGTAGATTTAGGTTCAAAATAAATAGAATCGGATTCAAAGTTTAAAGCGGTTTCAAATAAATGAAGCAGTTTCAAACTTAAATTTTATTTGGATGAAAAGTAACTTGAAACTAGTTTTGAATCTACTTTAATTTTTTTGTTTGAATGAATATTAATTTAGAAATCACTTCATCTGACAATAAAATCTCAAAAATAATAAAAATACATAAATTTTATAATAAAAATAAATAAATAAATATTTATTTAAAATTTTATAATTTATTTGAATATTATTAATTTAAAAGTTTCACGAGGAAATATATCAAAATTTAAGATATTTAAGAGATGTGGTTATGGGTCAAAAGATGATTTTGGTTTCGTATCCTTGAAGTCGTTTCATGCTTCTAAAACAGATTCAGATTTATGAGATAAATTTAAATTATTTGGCTAATTAATTTTATTAAATCGGCTTTGCCCCGCTTGAAACTGCTTGAAGCGGACAGGCCCTTGGACTTTTGGTTTTAGGCTTAAGAATTTGGGCTTCTAGCTTCGGCGTTCGGCCTTCTAGCTTTAAGCTTCGGGCTATGGTCTTCGAGCTTTGGTCTCCAAGCTTGCACATAGAGGGCTTGAAGCTTCAGGCTTAGGCCATCAGGCTTTAGGCTTCGGCATTTGTCCATTAGGCTTTGGCCTTCGGGCTTAGGCCATCAGGATTCAGTATTTGGGCTTGGTCTTTAGTGGTTTGGGATTTGTCCTTCCATCAGACTTTAGGCTTCGGGCTTCGGGCTTGGGACTTCTAATCTCAAACATTAGGCTTTGGGCCTTCGGGCTTTGGCTTCAGGCCTAAGATTTTGGGCTTCTAGGTTAGGTGATGCGGGACAATATACAAGATGCATTCTAAATTAAAGATCAGTAAATAATTCTAGTGGATGAGCATAAAATAGTTCAAGAATATCTCTAATGAAATAATGTAATAATCAAGAAACTATAAATCCATGAAGCCTGTTAATTTTAAATATCTAGAAACAAGACCAAATGATATCTAATAAATTTATCAAATAATATTGGGCAATTATATCTCAACAAGTCAGAGCTAGGGTATGCAGTAAAGGGTGTTCTCACAATTAATTATTACCCAATAGTAATTTAATCTCACAGTAATATCCAAGTCACACAGGTGAGTAGATCAAACAGTCCCAATGACAGATGCTACTACAAGATCTCGCAAGATATTCGAAGTATTCAGTGATGTTCAGATTTACCTCGACAAAAGATTGCGGACCTTAAGGCTGAATTGTAGCAACCCGCGGATAGTACTGTGGGTCGAGCAGAGCGAGCGAGTCTGTTCACAAGTGATGTTGAGGCAAAACCGAGTGGAGTTTGCGGAGCTGCAGAATGACAAGACCAAGGCAGTGGAGCTGGGCGGTCAGGACGGGGCGGCAACGGGGTCGCCGACACACTCCAGTGGCCGGTGGATCACTTGGAAGTGGCAAAGGCGGACGAGTAAAGCGAGGGCGGGCCTCGACTCTGTTCGCACAGATCTCGGCTTGAGTGTGTGTGGCGAGACAGCGATCGACTGAGGGTGCTACTAACAGTGGAATGGAGGGACAAGAGTAGCGGCACTGGGGTCGCTGGCATCACCGCATGGATGGCGGGTCAACTGGGCGGAGATGGTGGCGGCCGAGCGCTCGTAGGTGATGCTCGGACTCAGCGAGAGGTGCAATCAGCGGTGGGCGGGCCGATCGGAGCGGCAACAGTGTCGCCGGCGCTCGCCGGTGATTGGCGGACCGGTTGTGGGGTGGAGACGAGGCAGTCAGTGGAGGTGAGGCGGGCGAACGAGCGAGCGTCACTCTGCTGATCAGTTCCATAGAGAATGAATGAAGCTTAGGACAGAAAATTGCATTAACGGGCCTGGAAGTTTGAAGAGTTTAACTTGTGATTTAAATGCGGAAAAAGTTGGAAAAATACCTTAAATTTCTTTATGGTATTTAAGAATTTTCATCCAAGGCCCCAATCTTTTCCTTCACTAGGATATAACACACAATAGTCAAACTCATAATAATTTCATTCCAGGATTAAGAAAAAATAGTACAAGTTTTTGCTCTTATATAGGCGATTACAATCAAATTTTAAATTGCAAAGATAAATACAAAAATAAAAATTGATTACAACATGCCAAATGCGAATAACTAAAAATAGAAGAAAATAAACGAGATCAGCCCAAAATTTAGAATATTCTCATTCAAATAAATAAATTAATTTAAATAGAGATTTTCAATCCACTGATCAGCCACCAATCATGCCTGCTGCCAAATTTGCAAATCAATCCTCCATCCAGATTGACGCCACTTGATGAAATCTTGGTAGTCGAGTGTAGACTTTGTCTGGAATAAATCAATGGTTCGATGTTGTCGTGTCCCCACCAACTCTCCCTGGGTGTGAAGAACTCGACCTTGTCGAGTAAAGGTCAACTCCACTGCAATACCTCTCAAGCAAGTCTGGATCAAGCTGCTGCAACTCATCTCTAGTGATTCAAGAATCCTCTAATGATAACAAACCTTTCTATCTGACCAAATATCTCTGATATCTGTGATTTCTAGTCGAGACTATCTGATAATCAAGAATCTGCTCAATTTGCTCTTTTTTTGTGGAAGACTGTGAAAGTGGATACTCAGGAGTAGGTTCTCTCTCAATGGGAGAAGAAGACTCAAATGAATCACTGGGAATTGTTGTTGGTTCTTTGTATGCCACCAGATTTGAAATATTAAATATAGTACTGATCCCAAAATCTGACGGTAAATCAACCACATATGCATTTGATCCAAGCTTCTTTAATATTTTAAATGGACCTGCCCCACGAGCTTGAATGGAATCACTTAGGATTAACTCGAATCATCACATAATCACCTTCAGAAAATTCTTGTGATCTTTTATGAGCATCTGCTAATTTTTTATAAGCCTTATTGCTGAGACTTATTCTTTTACTGATCTCTTGATGCAAATACCTAATATGCTCGGGAAATGATTGTATAGACTCGAAAACTCTATGGTGCAGTGGTAAGAGAATAAAGTCAGTGGGGGTCCTTGGTTTATAAACATGAACGATCTCAAATGGACTCATACCAATGGACCTATTAACAGAATTATTATATGCAAACTCAGCCCTAGGTATGATCAGATCCCAATTCTTATCATTTTCTCCTACCAAACACCTAAGAAGGTTTCTTAGACTCCTATTGACCATCTCAGTCTGGCCATCAGTCTGAGGATGATAAGCGTTGAGAATTTTAACTTAGTTCCTAGGAGATTCCATAGAGTCTTGCAAAAATAGCTTATAAATTTTATGTCCCTATCCGAAACCTTACTTTAAGTTAGCCCATGCAAGCGAACAACCCCATCAAAGAAGAGGCGAGCTATCCTAGAAGCGTCAGAGGTCTTCGAACAGAGAAGAAAATGCGCTATTTTAGAAAACCTATCCACGACAACACAAATTGAGTCGTGTCGGGCAACCGTTCGAGGCAGACCTAGAATGAAGTCAATACTCAGGTGCTGCCAAGGTCAATCAGGAATAGGTAAGGGTGTGTATAACCAGTGTTCTGCTTTTGCAGTTTTGCAACAGCGCAAGTCTGACACTGTGCAACGATCTGAGCTACATCTTTCTTTAAACTTGGCCAATAAAATTGACTCTCAACTGCTTTGATGGTCTTATTTTGCCCGAAGTGACAGGCAAGACCACCAGCATGAAGTTCCTAGACCATAAAATCTCTCATAGAAGTTTGGGGAAACCTAAGTGATGACCACAAAAGAGGTAACCATCGTGGACGAGATAATCTGGGTACTCACTAGTCGGCCCCGAGCTCACCATCATGTAAATAACTCCAAAATCGGGGGAATCAACATAAGTCTCCTTTAGCCTGTCAAACCTGACAACCTCAATGCTCATCGTAGTCAACAAAGAGACTCGACGACTCAAAGCGTCTGCTACTTTGTTCTCAATTCCTGGTTTATGCCTGAGTACAAAAGTGTATTCTTGAATATATTCAACCCACTTGGCATGTCTTGGGTTGAGCTTCTTCTGTGAATTCAGGTATCTCAAAGCTTCGTGGTCGGAATAAAGGGTAAACTCTTGGGATAGGAGATAATGCCTCCAATGTCTAAGAGCCTAAATCATGGCATAAAATTCTTTATCATAGGTAGAGTATCGTTGCCTAATGTCATTTAATTTCTCACTAAAGAAGGCTACAGGATGACATTCTTGACTTAGGACTCCACCTATACCAACTCCTGAGGTGTCACAAAATACCTCAAAGACTTTGGAAAAGTCTGGGCATCGTAAAACAGAAGCTGCAAACATGCAAGCCTTAATTTCAATGAAAGCTCTTGCTGCTGGCTTCGTCCACTCAAAAGCTCCTTTCTGAATATAGTCCGTAATAGGAGCAGTGATGGTGCTAAACCCCTGTATGAATCGTCGATAGAATGTAGCTAGGCCATGAAAGCTATGAACGTCATGGATGTTCTGAGGTTCTGGCCATTCAGATATGGTGCGAACCTTCTCAGGGTCAGCTGAGACACCATCCGGGGAGACAACAAATCCCAGGAAGACTACACGGTCAGTGAAAAATGCACACTTCTTAGGATTCACAAATAAACTTTCTGCTCTTAAGACTTGAAAGATTTGGCGAAGATGGTCTAAGTGGTCCTCCCTAGTCCGGCTATATATCAAGATGTCATCAAAGTATACGACAGCAAAGATGCCAATAAAAGATCATAATACTTGCATCACTAAACACATGAACGTACTAGGGGCATTGGATAGCCCAAAGGGCATGACCATCCACTCATATAGCCCATCTTTCATCTTAAAGGTCGTCTTTCACTCGTCCCCAGGCCTAACTCGAACCTAATGGTAACCACTCTTTGAATCAATCTTCAAAAAGATAGTGGCTCCAGCCATCATATCTAACATATCATCTAGGCAGGGAATGGGAAAGCGGTACTTCACAGTAATCTTATTGATGACGCGCCATAAGTCATCCTTCTTGGGAGTAAGAAGGGCTGGAATGGCACATGGGCTAAGACTCTCTTTAACGAGCCTTTTTCGTAACAGATCATCAACTTGCCTCTTTAATTC
Source organism: Apostasia shenzhenica (assembly GCA_002786265.1). Taxonomy (NCBI): domain Eukaryota; kingdom Viridiplantae; phylum Streptophyta; class Magnoliopsida; order Asparagales; family Orchidaceae; genus Apostasia; species Apostasia shenzhenica. Next base: position 1,326,721 of record KZ451899.1, on the reverse strand, counting down.
CATATGTTTAGTAGGATTAAGGAGGTAATGAGGCAAGTTCAGAAGGGTGGATCCCAGAACAAGGTCTATAGCATGGTAAATGTCATGCATTGGAGGGAGACTATCTGGGAGATCGTCAGGAAAGATCTCAGTGAACTTACTTAACAGTGGGATCACCTCAAGTGGGTGTTCAATAGTGGGGGCCTCTTGAAGTTCATGAATGGCAATGACCCAACCAAACCCTCCTGATGTGATCTCTCTCTCGACCTCACTAGCGCTAATCAGGTGGAGTTCTTTCTTCTTATTAGGCTTCTTTAGTGTGACTGTCGCTCACTTTGAAGTCAATCATGGTGGCGATGGGCCGATCACGATACGATCATCCTTGTACTTTAAAGCACAAGAGTTCGAGTGATCGAAAAATGTAACATCCGGGTCATATAGCCAAGGCTGACCTAGAATCACACTTCTTACCTCCATGGGTAGTACATCACATCAAATTTCCTCCTGTACATCACACTTCCTAAATCATTTTCTGGAAAATCGGCGCAACGCAACGGCTTCCCAGCGCATCGCCCATCCCATCACCGCTCCCACCCAAGTACACTTAACTCACGTGATTTTTTCCAAAATAGAATATAGCATGAGAACTTCCCAGATGGACACCCATCCTTGTATTATCTCACCTAAGCATGCTTAACTGCAGAGTTCTGATGGGATCTGTTACTTTAGTGCCGGTATGGACGCACCCGGTACTCTCTCACGCATCCTAGCACTACCCTCGCTAAGGATGCTTAACTGCGGATTACTGATGAGATCCGGTACTTTAGTGATGGTATGGTCGCACCAATAAAATTTGCTTGTCAAATTCTATTTAGATCACCTGAGACGCTGCCGCCCGATTTCAGCTTTGTAATCTCTGGATGGAGCTCAGAAATAAAATTTATTTTTTCATAAATAATTTTTTGGAAAATCGATGTAATGCAAAGGCTTCCCAGTGCGTCGCCCATTCCTTCGCTGCTCCCGCCCAAGAACACTTAACTCACGTGATTTTTTCAAAAAAAGAATACAGTACGAGAACTTCTAAGGTGGACACCCATCCTTGTATTATCTCGCCCAAGCATGCTTAACTGCCACCTGATTTCAATTTTCTATTGTACTGACAAAGTTCAAGCCCTAAAAACAGGCACAACGCGATGGTTTCGCAGCGCGTCGCCCATCCCTGTGCCGCTTTTGCCCAAGCACGCTTGCCTCACGTGATTCTTTCCAAAAAAAATGCAACAAAAGACTTCCCAGTAGGTCACCTATCCTAGTACTACTCTAACAAAAGCACGCTTAACTGCAAAATTTTGGTGAGATTTGTTGCTTTAGTGCTAGTATGACCAGACCCTCCATTTGCTTCTTGAATTCTACTTAGATCACCCAGGACGCTGCCGCCCGATGTCGGCTTTCTACTCTCCTAACGTAGTTCAAGCCCTAAAAGAAAATGTTTTTTTCCTAAATGATTTTCTGAAAAATCGCGCCGGCTTCCCAGTGAAACTCGGATTGAGTCAAACTATGATCCGACATGATTCGGTTGATGGACAGGCATGTGAACTTTAATTGTAATTTGTTTTTGTGATTGGAGTCGGTCATTAGAGGAACCCTTAATCTATGAAGGCGTCACCCATCCCTTCATCACTCCTGCCCAAGCACGCTTAATTCACGTTATTTGTTTCAAAAAAGAAAGCAACACGAGGACTTTCTAAGTGGTCACCAATCATAGTGCTACTCTCGCATAAGCACGCTTAACTGCAGAGTTCTGACGGGATTTGTTGATTTTGTGCTGGTATGGGCACACCCGTAAAGTTTGCTTCCCAAATTCTCCCAGGATGCTGCTACCCGATTTCGGCTTTCTATTCTCTTGACGGAGTTCATCACCCATCCCAGTACTACTCTCACCCAAGCACACTTAATTGCAGAGTTCTGATGGAATCTAGTGCTTTAGTGATGGTATGGTAGCACCCATAAGATTTGTTTGTCGAATTCTATTTAGATCACCCGGAACGTTACCGCCCGATTTTGGCTTTCTAATCTCTTGATAGAGTTAAAAGTCCGAAATAAAATTTATTTCTTCCTAAATAATTTTCTGGAAAATCAGCACAACGTGACTGCTTCCCAGCACTTCGCCCATCCTTTCACCGCTCTCGCCCAAGCATGCTTAACTCACGTGATTTTTTCCAAAAAAAAATAGAACACGAGTAGGACTTTCCAGGTGGTCAACCATCTTAGTACTACTCTCACCCAAACACGCTTGACTGCATAGTTCTAATGTGATTCGTTGCTTTTGTGCTGGTATGGTCGCACCCGTAAAGTTTGCTTCCCAAATTATATTTAGATCATGCGGGATGCTGCCGCCTGATTTCAATTTTCTATTCCCTTGACGGAGTTCAAGCCCCAAAATAAAATTTATTTCTTCCCAAATAATTTTCTAGAAAATCGGCGCAACGCGACGACTTCCTATCCCGTCGCCCGTCCCAGCGCCGCTCCTGCCCAAGCACACTTAACTCAGGTGTTTTTTTTCCAAAAATGAATGCAACACGAGGATTTCCCGGTTGATCACCCATCCTAGTACTACTCTAGCCCAAGCACGGTTATTTGCATAGTTTTGATGTGATCCATTGCTTTTGTGATGGTGTGGTCACACCCATAAAATTTGCTTCCCGAATTTTATTTAGATCACTTGGGACGTTGCAGCCCGATTTCGCCTTTCTATTCACCTAACGGAGTTCAAGCCTAGAAAAAAAATTTAATTTCTTCCTAAATCATTTTCTGGAAAACCGGCGCAACGCAACGGCTTCCCCGTGCGTCGCCCATCCCAGCGCCTCTCCCACCCAAGCACGATTAACTTATGTGATTTTTTCGAAAAAAAAATGCAGCACGAGAACTTCACAGGAGTCACCCATCCTAGTAGCAACCTCACCCTCGCACGCTTAACTACAAAGTTCTGATAGGATCCAGTGCTTTAGTGATAGTCTGGTTTCACTCATCCTAGTACTACTCTCGCCCAAACACGCTTAATTGCAGAGTTCTGATGGAATCCGATGCTTTAGTGATGGTATGATCGCACTCGTAAGATTTATTTGTCGAATTCTATATAGATCACCCGGAATGCTGCCGCTCGATTTTGACTTTCTATTCTCTTGACGAAGTTAAAGCTCCGAAATAAAATTTATTTTTTTATAAATAATTTTCTAAAAAACCAACGCAACGTGACGGCTTCTCACTGCAACGCCCTTCACTTCACCGCTTCCGCCCAAGCAAATGTTGACGTGAAAAGAAGGAAGTCTCAAGAGACAGCAGAACGCAGAAGACTAAGTCTTATAATTATGGCTTAATTGAGAAAGAAAAGAATCCAGAAAAATGATTTTTTAATTGGTGCATTTTTTATCAAATAATTAATAATATAAGCGTAATTAAAAAAAAATTAGCAAAAGAAGCATATTTCGGACGACGTTAAGTTTGTCGTTAGTTGGCAGAAGTCGCGCGTCGGGCGGGCGACTTCTGTTAACCATTTTATTATTAACATTTAGGGTCTGTTTGTTTGTAAGTTTAAATTTAATAAAGTTAAAATTAAATTTAGATAGAGATATTTTTTATTTAAAGTTACAAATAATAATAAATAAAGTTAATTATTATGTTGAGATATGTCAGGGATGTTATATAAAGTTAATTATTATGTTTGGATATGTAAGGGATGTGATATAAATTAGTTATTATTTTAGAAATGTGTGTAGGATGTGAAATAAAGTTAATTTTTAATATTAAATTTTATATATAATGTGATATGCCAGATTAAAATTAAACCAAGTTAATTTTTAACTTCAAAACAAACGGGGCCAGAGTTCTCCGCCTTGTTCCAAATAACCCTGTTGACAAAAATACAAAAACTATTAAAACATATACTTGATAAAATTGTTAAACATAAATTTTTTGCTCTCTTTTTCAGCCTCGTTATCATCGCAAAATATTTAAAAAATAAATATTAAATATATTCTGTTTGTTAATTATTTGAGAATTTTGAGGTTTCACAATTTTACACATGAAAAATTATTAATAAGAAAATAATGTTTGCTTTACTACGAGTTTATAAATGTTTTTTTTTATCACATTTGATTATTTCAAAAGTTATGGCTACTCTATAAATTAACGGTATTATTACTTTTTAAATGTTTATGAGATAAAATTAACTAATTGATGCTTTTAATTTTACCATTAAATATTATAATTATAATTTTAAAATTTTAAGAATATTTTTAATTCTTCGTCTTACTCCAAATAACAAAGTTATTAACAAAAATATAAAATTATTAAAACAAATAATTGATAAAACTATTATAGAGTAGCTATAATTTTTGAAATAATCAAATGGGATGAAAAAAAAAAATTATAAGCTCGCAATAATGCGAACATTATTTTTTTTATGGATCTAATAAATAATTTTTCATGTGCGGAATTGTGAAATCTCAAAATTCTCAAATAATTAACAAGCAGAATATATTTAATATTTTATTTTTTATTTTTTTAATATGTTAGGATGACAATGAGACTAAGAAAGAGAGCAAAAAATTTATGTTTAATAATTTTATCAATTATATATTTTAATAGTTTTGTATTTTTGTCAACAACATTTTATTTGGAATAAGACAGAAAAATGTTAATAATAAAATTATAAATTTTTGTAATAATTTTTGGGCAAATTATGCTCAGGTCCTTGAGTTTAACGCTTAATATAGCGCCGGTCCACGTTTTTAAAATTATAACATCGGGGTCCCTGAGTTTTAACAAAATATCAAATGGGTCCTTTATTTACTTATTTATTATTAAAAATTTTTAAAATTACTATTTTACCCCTGCCATTCTGTCTCTCCACCTGATCTGGCGCACGTGCACAGTGCGAGCGCGACTGTCGGTGTCTGCGCGGCTCGCACACGAGGGGCAGATCGGGAGGAGAGAGAGGCGGCCTCTCTCTCCTCCTGATCCGACGCACGGGGGCGGGCCGAGTAGCCACGGTGGGTCGCGCAGCCACCTGCGTGTTGAATGGCGGCCTTTCTCTCTCCTCCCCATCCGACGCACGGGCGCGGCCGCCAGCGGTCACGCTAGCGGCGCTCGCGTGCGCAGGATCAAGAGGGGAGAGAGAGAGAGAGGCCGCCTATCTCTCTCTCCTCCTAATCAGACGCACGCGTGTGGGCCCGCTGCTACTGGCAGTTCATGCGGCTGTTGGCGGTCATGCACCGCCGGTGGGTGGCGTTGGCGCCGCTCGTGCGCTGGATTGGGAGGAGAGTGAGAGGGGCAGGGGTAAAATGGTAATTTTAAAAAAATTAATATAAAAAAGTAAAAAAAGACCCATTTGATAATTTATTAAAACTCAGGGACCCGATGTCATAATTTTAAAAATGTGTACCTGCACAATATTAAGCGTTAAACTCAGAGACCTGGGCGTAATTTGCCCATAATTGTTTTAGGAGTAAATTGCAAGTAGGTCCCTATTGTTTGATCATATGTGCAAGTAGGTCCAATTTTTTCAAAATTTCTCAAATTGGTCCATTAGTTTTAGGTAATGTGCAACTGATCTAAAATTTAGATTTAACAATAAAAAAATATATGAAATGATATTTTTACCCTTAGGATTTTCTCTCTATTTCTCTTTCTCTCTCTGGTAGTATCGCAGGTAGGGTCTTGCCGGCACCGCGCGCACCGCCGATACCGTCTACCCTGATTCCATGTTTGCCAACTCCACATCCAGCAACGGCAACGGCAATGCTCCCCTGCACCTGCGTCGTCATCATGTTTCCCTACACCTGCGCTAACCCCGCCGACCCCGCCGACCTCGCCGGCCCTACCGTCACGCTTCCCTGCACCTGTGTCGCTATCATGCTCCCCTGCACCTGCGCCGTTATCACGCTCCCCTGCACCTGCGCCGCCATCACTTTCTCCTGCACCTGCGCTAGCATCACGCTCCCCTGCAAATGCGAAAGAGAGAGAGAAGAGAAGACAAAGAAAATCTTAAGAATAAAAATGTCATTTCATACATTTTTTTACTGTTAAATTTGAATTTTGGACCTAGTTGCACATTACCAAAAACTAATGGACCAATCTGAGCAATTTTGAAAAAATTAGACCTACTTGCACATATGATCAAACAATCGGGACCTACTTGCAATTTACCCTTTTTTATTTTTTTATTTTAAAAAGAAGTTGCCCAGGAGGTGGGCGACTTCTGTTGAGAAGAAGTTGTTCTTGCGCTGGGCGACTTCTGCAAACAAACGACAAACTTAATGTCGTCCGAAATATGCTCCCTTTGTTAATTTTTTCTTAATTATGCTTATATTATTAATTAATTAATTAAACATACTCCAATTAAAAAAATCATCCATTCAGAAAAGCACACAAAATTTAAGGTGGTTCAAGGATTCCACCGGATCAGCTTGGAGTCTCACTATATCTCAGAAAGAAAGGCCGCGTTGGCTCAGTACAGAAGTAAAAATAATGGAAAAAAGATCTAGAAGATCCTCCTTGAAGCTTCGTTCAAGAGTATTTATAGACAAATTGTAGTGGGTTCAGCCCGAGTCTTCTGAAACAGGATAATGTATTCAACTCTGAACCCACACTAGTGGTCCGACTACTATCGGCCACTGGAGAAGCTGAAAGTATCGGGTGGAGATCTTGGCTTCTTGATTTTCGCATTTCTCCTAGGAATATTTAATAGCTGGAGCATGCAGATTCTTGATTTGTGTAACTGGAGGGAGCATGCGCCGTTGGAAATAGTGCGGTTATGGTATTCGGACAGCGACAGCCATAACTGGACAATATCGTCCCCAATGATGTTTGGGGGAGTTTTGTATATTGTAGCTGATGTCTGGAGAAAGTTGGGATATGTCACCTCCGATGCTATGGGGCTTCTGTAGCTTAATCCTTGCCGATGAGGTTTGTGAGAGTTTGAATTATCAGGATCGAGGCTCAAGATCTGCAAGAAAAACATTAATTGTTATCATAATAGATGGTTAGCGTGCCCCCCCAAGGCGCCATGTGTATGGCTGAGATGTAGCACTGGAACTAGGCGTTAACATTAGCCCCCCACATGTTAGGGCGCGAACATTAATGTGAATCCTGGAATGCAAACCATCGCAGTGGTGCACACGTTGCCCAAGGCCTGCCAGGATAAAGCCGGAGTAACGCCCCACTGATTCGCATTCTTCCCCACTAGCCCTTGAAGATCCTGCATGGAAAGGAGCAGAGAGGTAGAGAGATGGCGGAGGAAAGCAAGTGGAAAATCCTGTCGGGTTTTCTAGTGAAGAAGAAGAGGGCTAATAGCTCCCCGGCCGTCGTCCCTCCTCCTGAGAAGAAGATGGCCCTAGAATCGCTTCTAGAGGCTGAAGTGTCGCCAGAATCGGCGGCTGCAAGAGTGGTCTCGATGCATCAGCAAGAAGGAGTGGGGACCCTAACTGTTGAGGTGGAGGAGGAGACACCACTAGCCAAGGTCGCCAGGGTTCTGGTTCGGACTCTGGAATCTGCACAGGAACCTGAAGAGAAGAAGGAAAGGGAAGCTAACGTGGTTAACATCTCTGACTCCACAGTCAAGGCTCTTCCGAAGGCGAGAGGGCGAAAGGAGTTGGGTGTCATACGACAGACACTCATAGAGGAAAGCCTTCCTCTAGGGAATATTCTGCTCAAAGATGAAGACATTGAGCAACTCTTCCCTAAGGCAGGTGTTCCACCCGCAGGAGGGTTGATGAAGACACCCCTGGTGGTGTGCGGTCCTGCTCCTCCTAGTAAGCCAATGTCCCCTCCTCTTGCTAAGAGAGGAGGAACTTCTTTTCTTTCTCTTCCCTTAATGAGTGCTAAGGATGACAAGAAGAAGAAAGAAGAAAAGGAAAATAAGGGAGAGGGTGAAAAAGAAAAGAAGAAGGAGAGGAAGGAGGGAGTCTCCCAGGTTGCCCCTAAGACAGCACTTGGCATTGAAGGGCAAGAGGCAGCCTGGGGGAGAGATTATATGAAATAAGGAGAGGAAAGGAAAAAATTCTAAGAGACACCTCCCAGGTCGTAGAGGTGGTAAAAAATTTATATAAGTGTCAAGAGGAGGGGAAGTGCTCTACCTTAAGAGGATAGCAGAACTAGAGGGTGCTTTGTTGGAAGCTTTAAAGTACTCTCTAGCTGGCCAGGGAGAGGAGCTAAGGAAGTTGTACAACTTAGAGGAGAAGTTGGCTTCCTTAACTCTCAGTAATGCTGAGTGGGCAGGCAAGGCTGAGGTTGCGAGGGGGGAATTCCACCGCACTACCTCGGAAGTGAGCCAAGCCCATTCTGCCTATGTGAAGGACCTCCAAAAAAAAATAAAGGAGTTGGATAATGAAAAAGGAGGTCTAGAGAATAGTGAGGAACAAGCTCAACGTTGAGGTGGCGGAGTCTAGGGAGGCAGAGTCTAAAGCAAAGGAGGCTGCCTTCGACATGAGTTGCTGAAGTCTAAAATATGCTCCATGCGCACCCTAATAGATAATGGCCTGGTTTGGAGGGGGCAAAGCGTGGAGGACCTGGAGGAGGAGTGGGGAGAGCCGCGAACATCATCATCTCCTCAGCCGTAGGTCACCATGTGAATAGTCAAGCAGCCTTCGATGTACTCCTGCAAACATTGGTAGATGTAAGTATTCTGAACTAGGAGAACATCAAAGGTCCAGTTGTTCTTCCTTTTTATGGTCCCAAAAGTCTAGACTGATTTTTCGAAAGTGGAAGCCACGGCTCAGGGGGGTTCCCCTTTCAGGTGCTTATGTTGGCTAGGAATATCAGCCTGCTTCTCCTGGTAGAGGTCCTGGTGAGGGCCAAAGTGCTCTTCTTGATGTGCAGCGGTAGGCTCCTCCTAAGAATTGGGAATAACTTGCTTGCTTCCTCTTCTTCTCATCCTGAGTCAATCAAGGAGCCTCAAATTTGATGGAACAACAGGAGAAAAGAAGTCTTCTAACAATCTTCTAAGGGCACGCTGCTAGTTAGTGAGGAGAGGTATAGGTCAATCTGGAGAGAGGTTCTCCTCTATTTCGAATTGACATTGTAATGGTAGTTGTCCATGTTTTGAAGCCTTGTATTTTTCTTTGACTCCATTGTTTATCTTGTATTCAGAAAGAAATTTGTAAAGTATGAAGGAATGAAAATTGTATGAAATTTTGCCATGAATGAAAATGTATTCTTTAAAAACTTATTCTTTGGATGAATTCTGTAATGCATTTTCCTTCTTTCGTCTCTCTTTCTTTTTTGAGAAAAGAAATTATCAGAAGGAAAAAAGAACAAGGATTCATAAGTAATGAAGATATAAAGTACATGATAAAATTCTTGAATTACAAGTAAAAGTTAAGAAAATAAGGATTTCTGCAAGACAAAATAAATTATCATCATCCACGATATTGTGTTAAACAGATGAAGCATCGAGAAACGATAATTGAGAAATAAGACGAACAGTGCACTCGATATCTCAAAACATCATGCACAATCTCAAGAAGAGTGCAAATGAAAGGGCGCTTTGATATCTGCATGCAGCTTCAGATTTTGAAGCTGTCAGAAAATGGATGGTTAGATTAGGCCTGTGCGTCGATCGATAAGATCAGATAGTCTGAAGATGAAAAAACACAATAGTTCCCCATAAAGCCTTAGCTTAAGGGGGAAAGTTGAAACGCTGGCCTTCAATCTCATAATCCTGAAAACCTCCCTTCTGCGTACACTCTTGTTGCAGAGCTTCATCATGGGAGTGAGAGAGATCGAATGGGCCAAGCTAGCTGAACAGTTCCTAGGCGACTTTAGTTATCAGGAGAGCCTAATGATAGAGCACGAGGTGCTCAACACCACCAAAGGGTTTAGAAGGAACCCCAGCCACATCGTCATCCATCCCTCTGCCGAGCTCCATCCAAACAAGTCCCCTAAAGGTGCGGTGTGCGCTTATCGGGCGCAAATGGAGTATGGCATGATGCTTCCTCCTTAACTGGAGTTCAGGGAGATTCTGAACTCCTATCAGATTGTCCCGGTGCAGCTCCCCCCTAATGCCATCGCGTGCATATACTCCTACATCAAGCTATTGCAGGCCCAGGAGATACCATGGAACTTGACATTGTTTAGGGGTTTGTTCAGCTGGATGGTGGTACCTAGGTACAGAGGATGTTTGGCTCTTCAGTTGAAGTCAAAGCAGGCGATGTTCTCCGAGGCGAGTAGTTCCCACTCTAATTGGAGGGACTACTACTTCTTCGCAGGGGGTGATTTGAGCATTCCTCTAAAGCCCGGAGTGTGTCCACCTAAATTCATAGGGGATTCTAGGTGGATGGCTAGGGAAGGGACCCTAAAAAGCCTGGAGAAGTTGAAGGGGCAAACTGGCCCCTGAAGGATTTCCTCAGACATGTGAGGAACAATATATCCTTGTATGCCAGCGCACTGGAATATACCATCTTCAAGGAGATAACCCCCCCATGCCATGGTTCAGATGAAGAGGGCTAGGAAAGGACAACCCTCAACCGCCCAGCTCAGCAAAGAAGTTACTAACATGGTGGAAGAGCAGGGAGAGATAGAGGTTCCAAAGCCAGTCTGTGGTGAAGCCTCTGCAGATGCGGTATCTTCTGGAGAAGATACCTGAGGATGGTATACCCTTGGCCCAATTGTTTGAATAAGTAGGCAAGGGAAAGGGGCTTGTGTCGGCGGCCAAGCCCAAGACAATCCCTAAAGGTAGTAAGGAGATTGTCCTTGGGGGAGGAAAAAGAGAAGAAAAAGGAGAAGAGAAGGTCCAAGAGAAGGGCCAAAACAAAGAACAGGAGAAGGGAGCAGAGGAGGCCACCATAGGTCCCTGCCTGGACGTAGTGCTAAAGGAGATCCCTAAGAGAAAGAGGGTTCTCCCAGATAGGAAAAACCCAAAGCCCCCTTCAAAGAAGGGGAAGACCAATGAGGAAGGGCAGCTGCCAGCTGAGGAAGCACATGAATAGCAGCATAGTATGGAGCCCCCTTACTGTGTTAGCTTTGTTGGGGGTTATGGAGATGAAAGGATGAAGATTGCTGTGGAGACACAAGCGGACAAGAGAAAATTAATAGTGTTCTCCCAGTAATCTTTGGGCTTTGGATTTTGGTTGACGGGAGTTATAATAGTCTGGGACTTTGGTCTACGGGCTAGGGCCTCAGGCTTTGGGATTTTGGCTTGGGTTTTAGGTTCAGGCTTCAGGCTATTGGCTTGGGCCATTAGGCTATATGTTTTAGGGGTTAGGCTAGTGATGATAGGCTTTGATCTTTGGGGTTAGGGATTCAGGCTTGACTCTCAGGCTTCAAGCCTCAGGCTTTGGCTTAGAGGCATTAGGCTTTGAGCTTTAGACTAGAGGCATTGGGCTTTACACTTTGGCTTTCGAGCTTGAGATTTTAGGCTTCAGGCTAGTGCCTTCGGGCTTCGAACTTCTTGGTTTTCTGGTTAGGCTTCAGGCTTCGAGCTTTTGGCTTCGAGATTCTGGCTTCAAGCTTCGAGTTTCGGGCTTTGGGCTTCATGTTTTGGCCTTCGGGATGCAGGCTTCATGCTTAAGGTTCCAAGGATCCAGCTTCGTGCTTTGGTCTTGGGCCTTCTGGCTTGGGGCATGGGCCTTTGTGCTTTGGGCTTCGAGCTTCAGACATTGACCTTCAAGGTTTAGGGTTCAGGCCTTAGACATCATGCATCAGGTATCATGATTTGGGATTCAAACTTTGGGCTAGGGGAATCAGGCTTCAGACATTGACCTTCGAGGTTTAGGGTTTAGACTTAAGGCTTCATGCTTCGGCCTTGGGCCTTTTGGATTTGGGCTTGGGTTTCCGGACTTCAAACTTTAGCCTCGAGCATTCAGGCTTTGTGTTGTAACCACTCAACTCGAGCCCTCATAATTTGAGATGGGGACTTTGGGATTCGAGCTTGGGCTTCCGGGCCTTTTGATCATCGAGCTTCAAACTTTGATCTTCGACAATCTAGCTTTGTTCATCAAGCTGCGAGCTTCGATCTTCGATCATCGAGCTTTGGGCTTCAGGCTTCAGGCTTCAGGCTTCAGCTTTCTGGTTGGGCTTAGGCCATCTGCTTGGGCCTTTGGGCTTCACGATTCGGCCCTTAGGTTTCAACTTTAGGCCTTATGGCTTTAGGCTTGGGCTTTGGGCTTTTAGCTTTAGGCTTAAGAATTCAGGCTTCTAGCTTGGGGCTTCTAGCTTCGGCCATCAGTCTTCAGCCTTCGAGCTTCCAGTTTTCGGAAATAGTCTTCGGGCTTCGGTCTTCTAGTTTGCCTATAGAGGGTTCAAGCTTCAGGCATGGGCCTTTGCGCTTTGTGCTTCAAGATTTGGGTTTGGGCATTTGGGTTTTTGGTTTCATGCTTTATGTTTAGTCTTGGAAGTTCGGCCTTTGAGGTTGAAGCATTGGGATTTGAGCCTCAGGCTTCGAGTTTTTTCCTTAAGTATTTGGGGTTTAGGCTTTGGGCTTGGGCTTCGAACTTCGAGCTTCAGGATTTAAGCTTAGGCCATCGGTCGCAGGGCTTTGATCTTCAGGCTTGGGCTTTCGACTTTCAGGCTTTTGGCCTTTAGGTTTTAGGCTTCAACATTTAGGCTTTAGGCCTTCGAACTTGTGGCTATGGGCATGATCCTTTGGACTTTTGGCTTCAGGCTTAAGAATTTGGGCTTCTATCTTTAGCCATCGGCCTTCGGCCTTCAAGCTTCAAGCTTCGGGCTACGGTCTTCAGGGTTCAGTCTTTAAGCTTGCACATAAAGGTTTCAAGCTTCAAGGTTAGATCATCAGGATTCAAACTTTAGGCATGGGCTTTTAGGCTTTAGGCTTCAAATTTAAGGCTTAGGCTTTTTAGCATTTGGCTTCATGCTTTGTATTTTAGGCTTTGGCTTTTGGCCTTAGAGTTTGAAGCTTTGGGAATTGAACTTCGGGCTTCAGGCATAGGGTTTTAGGCCTTGGGCCTGGACCTTTAGGCTTTGGTATTGTAATTTCGGTGTTCGGGCTTTAGGATTCATGCATCTAAGCTTGGGCCTTCAGGTTGCGGATTTAGGCTTTCTGTCATCAGATTTGGGCTAGGACTTCAAGATTTAGGCTTCCAGCATGGGCGTTTGAGCTTGGGGCCTCGGGCGTGACCCTTTGGCTTTGGGCTTTAGCCTTCGGGCTTCGGGCTTAGGCATTCATCCATGGGGCTTTGGCTTATGGACCTAGGCCATCAGGCTTCAGAATTTAGGCTTGGTCTTTAGTAGTTTGGGCATCCATTTTTGGGCTTTGGCTTTGGATTTCAGTCTTGACACTTCAGCCTTCGGGCTTCATGCTTCGGGTTTTAGGACTTAAGCCTTTGGGCATCGTGCTTCGTGCTTCAGGTTTTGGAATTGGGCTTCAGGATTTGGGACTTAAGCTTTTAGTTTGAGCTTCGACCTTCAGGCTTTCAGGCTCAATCTTGGTTTTTGACCTTTTGCCATTGTGCTTTTGGTCTTCGGGTTTCAGGATTCGGGCTTGAGAGTTCGAGCTTCAGACTTGAGCCTTTAAGTTTAGGCCTTCCAGCTTGGAGCTCAGACCTTTTAGGCCTCTGGCTTTGGCCATCACCCTTAAAACTTCTGGCTTCGTATGGAGTGGCAACCTTAATTCGAATGCTGCTCACCTTGTAGCATGGGAGCAAGTGACCAAACCGAATGCTGCTCAACCTTAATTCGTATGGGGTTCAGGCATCCACTATTTGGAGGAGTGGCGCTCCATTATCGTGGCCAAACTTGCCTTCAAATTTCTTAATAATGAGAACACTCTTTGGGTTAGATGCTTCCAGGCCAAGTACGGGAACAGAGAAAGTATCTTCTCGACCAAAAGGGGATTCTTGGGCATGGAAGCTTATTTATCTGGGAGGAACAACAGCCATGCAAAACTCCATGTGGAAGATTGGCAATGGAAGCAATACCAGGGTTATGGAGGATGCTTGGGTTGATTCCAACCCTTTTATGAGGTGGCCTACCTTCGTCAATACTATTGAATCGCCCCCCTTCACCGTTGAACAGTTCCTCAGTGAGAACGGTGAATGGAACCAAGCAGAGCTCCATAGATTCTTTGGCTCAGAGCTAGCATCGAGAATAGGTAGACTGCCAAGGCTCCACAAAGAGAAGGACAGTCTAGTTTGGCTTAAATCTGATTCTAGCAAATCCCCCACCACAACTCTATACAGAGATCTCTTCTGCGGCAGAGAACTTCCATTTAGTTGGGTCTGGAAGATGCGCGCCCAGCCCCGCTTTATCACATTTCTCTGGAGGATTTGTTGCGATGCTATCCCCACATTTGGTTGGCTCAAACGACGGCATTTGCGAGAGTCTAATAGATGCCCTTAGGGCTGCCCTGCTGAAGAGGACCTGTAGCACTTTGTCTGTGAATGCAGCTTCACTTGTGCAGTCTTTAATGCCTTACAGAAGCAGCAGGCTGAATCAGCAACAGGGAGTGATGTTGGGTTGCCAGAAGAAGCTATTTTTGAGTTGTAGACTAGCCACTCGTCTCCCTCTAAGCATTCTCAACCCTGCCTAGTCAGTTGCCATTACAGGAAACGAAAGGCTCCCACCAGAGATTTGACGAATGCGAAAGAGCAGAAAAGGCAACTTGTATGTCCCATTCTTTCTGCAAATCTTTGCCTCGCAAGCACGACTATGCTCCCTTCTTTGAAAGATTCGGGTCGGAACCAATCTAAGAGGAAGTACGATGGTGATGGAGCGCCCTTGCTACAAAAAAAACCCAAACCTGCTGGTTGCAGTAGGGACCCTTTTTTTACTAACCTTTTTCCTGCAGGTTTCACTACCGACGGTGAATTCAGTGCAAGATCGGGGCTACAGTATCAACACCCAGCAGCTAACTTTAGGGGACTGCAACCCCGGGAACCTGCAGTAGCAGGTTTGGCTGCGGCCACAGCAGCAGCTGCTGCTGTAGCAGCACATTCTGCTGTTGCTACAGCAGCAGGTCAGCATTCTGCTGCTGTCGTTATGCTGTCATTGCTGCTGTTGTAGCAGCAACAGCAGATGAACCTGCTGCCGGTGTTACAGCAGAAAAATCTGCTGCTGTAACACCAGCATCAACCCCTGCTGCTGCAGCAGCAGAGAACAATTCTGCTATTGCAGCAGCAATGCATGCTCCTAATGTAGCAGTAGTCGTGCCTGTTGTAGCAGCAGCAGAATGCAATTATGCTACTGCTACAACAGCATTTTCTGCTGCGGTAGCAGCCAAATCAGTCCCCGACGACGCCACAGCAGCAGCAACAGCTGCGCTCCCTACAGCCGTTACAACAGGAAACATTCTTGCAGCGCATCCAGCAACAATGGCTGGTTCGATTGAGGGAAATCTTCCATTACCCTCTCGCAATACTCATTTGTTGAAGCTCTTCCTCGGCAACCTGCAATCAAGAGTCAAGAAAAATCCAGCTGACCCTCAGGCAATTAAATGGGTGGCGGCCTTGTACCACTCATAGAGAGCTCACAACGGTCGCGTCCATAAAAAACCTTTCCCGTTGCCTAGAGTTATCACTGCACTTGTTTCTTTTAGCGAGGCCCAAGAACAACCTTCATCCAACGTGGGGAACTGGGATCCCAACAGCCTTAAAGGCTGTTGTTACCCCTTTGCATCCCAATGGGATCCCCCACCCCCACGATGGATTAAGGTGAACTCTGACGACTCTGTTAAGCAGAACGGCGCGGCAGGCGCAGGGGGGGTTTTGCGGGATCATTGTGGCAAACTCCTACTAGCGACTGGCTACAAGCTCTAAACTCATGCCACTACTACAGCAGAAGCGACGGGAGCACTCATCGCGATGACAGCCGCCCAAAAGTGGGCGGATATGGCAGACGGGATTTGGATAGAGGGCGACTCTGCCATCACTATTGCGGACCTTCACCGGACAGCCAGAGGACACCCTCCCTACAAGACCATGGCCCAGATTGCTGAACTTTTTTGTGCCTTCAAGGCATATAGGATATCTCATGTTTATAGAGCCGCTAATAGAGCGGCAGACTTTGTAGCTTTCTTTTCTTGTTTCGATGACACAGAGTGGCATAGGGGCATGTCTCTCCCACTCGATTTTTGTGCGATCCTCAACTAGGATCGAACTTTTTATACCTGATGTATCTTTTTATTGTTATAGTATTATAGGCTACGGCCGAATTTCAAAAAAAAAATAAAACTTCAGGCTTCGACCTTTGAGCCAAGGCTTTCATGTTGGCATTGGGCCATTTAATCTCGGGCATTAAGCTTAGGTTTCAAGCTTCACATTTAGGCCTGTGGCTTGGGCCTTCCGACTTTTGACTTCAGGCTTAAGACTTTGAGCTTCTAGCTTCGGCCATCATGCTTCGGGGTCTTCGGGCTTTGGTCTTTAAGCTTGCACATAAAGGGTTCAAGCTTTTTCGAATTTTAGGCATGGGTTTTTATGCTTTGGGTTTCAAATTTCAGGCTTGTGCATTTGAGCATTAAGCTTCTTGCTTTGTATTTTAGGTTTGGCCTTTGGCCTTAGTGTTTGAAGCTTTGGGATTTGAGCTTCAGGCATTGGGCCTTCAAACTTCGGACTTCAGGATTCAAGCTTAAGAGTTCGAGCGTTGGGATCCGGTCTTTGGGCTTAGGCTTCCAAGCTTCAGGCTTCGGGCCTTTAGGCTTTAGGCCTCGACATTGGCCCATTCGCCTTCGCACTCTATGCTTCGGGCTGTAAGATTCTGTATTCAAAAAAACTATTCCATATCAAATAAGGGTAAAGTGAAATAGTTATTCCATTTAAGTAAATGCATCTTGATTCTGCTAATGAACTTACTTGAGCTACATTCTACACCTTTACAAAAACACAAAAGAAATTTAGTATTTTGAACATTGATTTTTCGGACAATATGATTTTCTATTCGAGCTTCAAGCATTGGGCGTTGGGTTTGATCTTTGGACCTGGGCCTTTGATGTTTAGCTTTGAGTTTCGGACTTTGAGCATCAGGCTTTGGGGTTTAGGCTTTGGCCTTCGATCTTTGGGCATCGTGTTCTTGGCTTTGGGCATGGACCTTCGAGCTTTTGTATTGCAACTTCGGTCTTTGGACTTTGTGATACCGGCATCATGCTTGGCCCATCAGGTTGCGGGCTTGGGCCTTTGGCCGTTGGGCTTTAAGCTTAGGACTTTGGTCTTAGAGCTTGGGCCATGAGGCTACAGCATTGCTTTGGGCTTCGGCTTTTTGGTTGGGCTTGGGCCTTCATGATTGGGTCTTTAGGCTTTGGACTTCATCCTTCGGGTTTCAAGTTTAGGCCTTGTAGCTTTGGGCATGGGCTTCGGGCTTTTGGCTTCAGCCATCGGCCTTTGGCCTTCGAGCTTCAGGCTTCAGGATATGGTCTTCGGGCTTCGAGGTTCATGCTTGCACATCGAGGCTTCAAGCATCAACCTTAGGCCATCAGGATTCAAGCTTCGGGCATAGGCTTTTGCACTTTGGGCTTCAAGCTTCAGGCTTGGGCCTTTTGGCTTTAAGATTCATGCTTTGTATTTTAGGCTTGGGACTTTGGCCTTTGAGTTTGAAGCTTCGAGAATTGAGCTTTGAGCTCCACGGTTAGTCTTTCAGTACTTAAGGTTCTGGCTTCGGGCTTGGGACTTCAAACCTTCCGTTTCAGGATTCAAGCTTAGGTCTTCGGTTATTGGGCTTCGACTATCGGGCATCAGGCCTTTAGGCTTCAACATTGGGCCTTTGACCATCGGACATTGTGCTTCGAGCTATAAGTTTTGGATTTAGGCATAAGGCATTTGGCTTTGGGATGCGGGCCGTGGGATGTGGTCTTTGAGCTTTGGACTTTGAGCTTTAGGCCTGGACCTTCGATGTTTTGGCTTCGAGCTTCGAACTTTGAGCTTGGGCCTTCGAGCTTTGGGATTTAAGCTTTAGGCTTTGGGGTTTTGGCTTTAGCCTTTGAACTTTGGGCTTCTGGTTCTAGGCTTTGGGCATGGACCATTGAGCTTTGGTTTTGCAATTTCGGTCTTTGGGCTTTAGGATTCAGGCGTCAAGCTTGGTCTTTGGCGTTAGGCTTTGGGCTTGGGACTTCAAGTTTCAGGCTTCCGGCATGGGCTTTCAGGCTTTGGGCATGACACTTTGTGCTTGTGCTTTGGGCTTTGGGCATTAGGCTTCAGGCTTGTGCATTCGTCCGTCGAGCTTTGGCCTTCATGCTTAGGCCATCAGGCTTCAGCCTTTAGGCTTTGTCTTTAGTGATTTGGGATTCAGTTTTCGGGCTTTGGCCTTTCGATCTCAGGCATGAGGCTTCAGCCATTTGCCTTCATTGTCTAAGCTTTGGCTTTAGAATTTGAGCTTTAGACGTCTCTAGTTGTGCTTGGGTAAAGGCTTAGGCCTTCGAGGCTTCAGCTTTGACCTTATGCCTTCTGGTTGTGGGCCATCAGATTGTTGCTTCAAGCTTCCAGTTTGAGCCTTCAAACTTTGGCCTTTTGGCATGGGCTTCTGGTATGGGCTTTAAATTTAAACATTGGACTTCAGGCTAAGGCCTTTGGGCTTTAGTGTTCATGACCTTTGGGCTACAGACTTCTGGCTTAGGCCTTTGGGCTTCAGCTTTGACCTTAGGCCATTCGGTTGTTAGCCGTCTGGGTCATGCTTTATGCTTCCAGTTTGAGCCTTCGAGTTTTAGCCTTTGGCATGGGCTTCTGGCATGGGCTTTAAATTTAAATATTGGACATCAAGCTAAGGACATTGAGCTTTAGTGTTCATAGACTTCGGGCAAGAGACTTCTGGCTTAGCTCTTTGGGCTTCGGCTTTGACGTTAGGCCATCCAGTTGTGGGCCGTCTGGGTCATACTTCATGCTTTAGCCTTCAAGTTTAGTTTTTTATGGTTTGGGCTAAAGGCTTTAGGCTTCTAGCTTCAGGCTTCGGGCTTCAAGCTTCGGGCTTTAGGCTTTGGCTTTAGGGCTTTGGGCCTCAGTTTTCACCCTTTGGCCTAGCACCATGTGGCTTCAGGCCTTGTGCATCGGCCTTCAGGCTTTTGGGTTCAGGTTTTGGCTTTCGTGCTTAGATCTGGGCTTCGCGTTTTGTGGTTTGAGTATATGTCTTCGGCTTTGAGATTTGAAGTTTGGCTTTTTTAACTGCGGGCTTTGAGCTTCGGGCTTGGGGATTTAGGTTTCGGGCCTAGGGCTTTGACTTTCGGCCTCTGAGCTTTGAGCTTTGGGTTTCGAGTTTTTTGAATCAGACTTTGACTTTCAGCCTTCAGGCTTCTGGCTTAGGCCTTCCAACTTAAGCTTTTGTGCTTTGAGTTTCAAGCATCGGGCTTGGAATTTTGTGTTTCAAACTTCAATTATTAGGCTTTGGTGTTGGGTCTTTCGGCTTTTGGCTTTTTGGTATTAGATATTGAGCTTCTAACTTCAGGCTTTAGATATAGGACCTTCATGCTTTGGGCTTTAAACTTGCTCTTTAGGGCTTTAAGCTTTGAACTTCGAGCTTGGGCTTCGGCTTTGAAATTCGGGCTTGAAGCTTTAGACATCGTGGCTTGGTCTTTGGGCTTTGTATTTTGAGCTTAGGTCTTTGTATTTTGGGCTTCGAGTTTTGAACTTCGAGCTTCGAGCTTTGGGCTACGAGTTTTAGGCTTCGTGCTTCACGCTTTTAGAAAAACATATAGGGCATTGAACTTCAGGTTTAGGCATTCTGCTTCAGGCTTCAGCTTTTGGGTTTCAGGCATCAGATTTTGACCTTCTGGTTGGGGTTGTGTGGCTTTAGGCTTTAGGCCTCATGTTTGGGATTTTGTGCTTAGGTCATTAGACTTCGGGTTACGGACTTTGAGGATATGTGTTTGGCCTTTGGCTTTCGGGCTTATGCTTGGGTTTTCAGACTTTGAGCTTCGACCTTCGGGCTTAGGCATTCAAACTTTGAGATTTAGGCTTTTGGGCAATATCCTTTTAGCTTTAGCCTTCGGGTGAAGCCTTACAATTTTGGGTTTCGGGATTCGACTTTTGTCCTTCGGGCTCTCGGCTTAGGCCTTCAGGCCTAGGCTTGAGCTTGAGCCTTCAAACATAGGGATTTGAGCTTGGACCTTCGAGCTTCGGGATTCGAACTAGTGCCTTCGGGCTTTTAGATTGGACCAAAGGGCCTTAGGCTTTAAGCTTCAAAGTTAGAGCTTCAAAATTTTGCTATCGTGCATTAGGATATAAGGCTTTTGCCTTCGGGCTTTGAGCACAGAGCTTTGGCCTTTGGGCTTTGAGCTTCCATTCAAGGACTTTGGGCTTAGATTTTTCAGACTCTGAACCCTAAACTTCGAACCTCGATGCCCTAAGCCCGAAGGCCCTAGTGCAAAGATTGAACTTAAAAGGCCCAAGCCCAAAGCCCGATGCTCAAGAGCGAAAGCCCAAAAGCTAAAGGGTGAAAGCCCAAGCCAGAAGCCTGAACATTTAAAGGCCCATGCTTAAATCCTGTAGCCTATAGCTTGAAGTCTGAAGTTCGAAGCTTGAAGCCCGAAGCCTAATGCCCAAATGCAAAATCCCAAAGCTTGTAGCAAGAAGTTCGAAGCCTAAAGGGTCAAGCATGTAGCCCGAAGCCCGAAGTCCCATGTCTTAAGCTTGAAGCCCGAAGCCTGCTTCCTAAAACTTGATGCATAAAGCATGAAGCTCATGGCCTGCCTGATGCCCAATACTCAAAAGTCCAAGCTTGATGCCTTCAGCTCAAAATCCAAAGCCCAAAGCGTGAAGGCACGTGCTTGAAGCCTAAAGCTAAAAGCTTGAAAGCCCAACCCCAAATCCCAAACTCTAAAGGCCCAAGGCTGAGTCACATAGCCAAAAATTTGTAGCCTAAAACTTAATGCCTGAAGGATTGAACTCAAAGTCCGAATGCCCAAGCCTAAATCCCAAGACTTTGGGCTTCGGGCTTTAGCATTCGAGCTTCGAACTTGAGCCTTCAAGTTTAGGTCTTCTGGCTTAGGGCTCAGGACTTCAAGCTTTTGGCTTTAAGTTTAGGTCTTTAGGCTTCTGGCTTTAGCCATCAGCCTTTGAGCTTCTGACTTCAGCCTTTGGGCTTCAGTTTTAAGGTTGGGCTTTGGCCTTTTAATCTCCGACATTAGGCTTGGGCCTTCGGCCTTCGGGCTTGCAGTTCAGGACTTGTGGCTACATGCATGGGCTTTCGAACTTTTAGCTTCAGGCTTATGAATTTGGGCTTTTAGCTTTGGCTTGAGGCCTTCGAGCTTTAGGCTTCGGGCTACGGTCTTCAAGCTCGCATATAAAGGGTTCAAGCATCAGGCTTAGGCCATCACGATTCAAACTTTAGGCATGGTCTTTTGCGCTTTAGGCTTTAAATTTTAGGCTTGGGCATTTTGGCATTTGGCTTCAGGCTGTATCTTTTAGGCATTAATTTGAAACTTCGGGATTTGAGCTTCGGACTTCGACAATAGTCTCTTAGTATTTGGGGTTCAAGCTTCGGGGTTGGGCCTTTGAACTTTGGGCTTCGGGATGCAAGCTTAGGCCTTCGAACTTGGGCTTCCAGGCTTCAGGCTTCGGGCCTTTATGCTTTTGGCTTTAGGCTTTAGGCTTCGACATTGGCCAAACATTGGCACAACATTGGCCCTTTGGTCTTCACACTTTGTGCTTAGGGGTATAAGATTCTGGATTCAGGCTTCAGGCATTTGGCTTTGAGCTTTGGGCATTGATCTTTAAGCATTAAGCTTTGGGCCTTGATCTTTAAGCATTAAGCTTTGGGCCTTCGACCTTTAGGCTTCTAGCTTCAGACATCGAGCTTGGGCATTCAAGCTTTGAGAAATAAGCATTAGGCTTCATGATTTAGGCTTTTGTTGAACTCTTTGATTTTGATGATGACAATTAATTTAGTTGTTATAGACTAATCCTCTTGTTCAGTGTGTTAACAGGTTGCATTATCTTATTTGAGGATTTAGTCTCAATTAAAGTCCAAAAAAAGTAGGATCTCACTAGAATTTTTACTATTTTCTTTTCTAGGACAATTATGTAAGCATGTGCATTTTTGCCAAGATTTTTACTTGAGTTTTTCCTTTTGGTTTTCTAGTTAGAAAATCTTATTTTTTCTTTCATATTTATTGTGATTGGTTGTTTAAGCAAAAATCTCTTCAACCTATTCATGTTAAGAAATTTGAATTGAGAGTGTAGCTCACTCAATCTATTGATTTGAGTTTGAAGCTTAACTCAAAGTTTAATACTTATCATATATTAGGTTAAAAGTTGGCCTATGATAGATGCCTACATGGTCATTAATTATTCTTGTATTTTGGTATATAGCAACACATAACCTATTGGTTAATACCCATGTATTTTCCAAAAGGTTGCATGAGCCACATCAATTCAAATCAAGAGCCATCATTCCTTCTCCTTGTAACTTGGGTTTTGTTTCTCCCATGATTTCTTGGCTTGTGTTTTTGATTTCTTGCAGCTTACCGTTTTTCTTGAAAAGCTTGATTTTATTTGTATGATGACCACCATGTTAAAATATTGAGGCATGCTTGTATATTTATTTTTTTATTCTTAATCCACTTGGCTTTGTCTCCTTCATAGTGGCTAAGTGCAATAAGCCTACAATCACAAAAGGACAAAATTGGGTTGTTTCCTTCTCTCTCTTTCCAACGGAAATAATTCTGCACTCTTAAGCCCATGCGATTTTTACTCCAAAACTAATTCTCTCCAACATTGTTTCATTATTTTGCATCTTCTGTTTTTGGAGAACAGTAACTCACCTTCTCCTCTCAAGCTCTCACTCAGTTTTTGCTCTCTCAAAGCTTTACTTGCAAAACATTTGAAGGAGATTTCAAAGAAGGAGACTGTGGTGTTTCTCAAAGTGAAAATAAGCTGAAATCTCTCTGGTTCTGTTTTATTTCCTGCTTCAGAATTTCATATTGTTGCTATTTTTTTTTGGCTTGCTGTGAATCTTGTTTCTTGAGTTATTACTTATTGAGATTCACCAAATTCTATTTTTCTTTTGTTCTTCCTGTTGAAGGCTTACATTGGGTGATATTTTTTAAATTATTTTGCTCACTGCTTTTACATCAACTTTCTCAGAATTATTCAAGTAGACCCTTGGCTAATTTGCATGTGCATAGAGTGCCTCATTGTAATATTGATTCTTGTATATGCATTGTAATTTAAGCTAGCTAGTCTAGCAAAACCTTTTCATTCCTTACTCTATCTCCCTAATGGAGGTTTGTAGGTTTGCTCAGCTTTAGTTCCTCCAAAAAGCTGTAGGATTGAAGGTTTGTTTGGCTTTGATTCCTTGAAAAAACCATAGGGTTGTATTGGGTTTGTTCGGCTTTGGTTCCCATAAAAAGCCGGGGTTATAGTGAAATTCTCATTTGAGGTGTGTGGGGAGTGGACTAGGCGGATGGCCGAACCACTATAAATTTTTTGTGTCTTTTGTGTGATATATTTATGCTGTTTGTTTTTCTCCTTTGTTAAATACGTTATTTCTGCACTGAGTCCTATTTCACAAATTGATCTCACTTTTTGGTGGTGCTCTCTGTTCTATTTCTTCTGCAGTCCGATTTGCTTAATCATCCTCTCAGTATTAATTGAATTATCTTTTAAGTTTATTGCCTTAATTTAAACTTATAAATTTTATTATTCTCAATTCACCCCCCTCTTGGGAAGTCTTTGGGCCAACAAGTGGTATCAGAGCACGTCTCTTTAATTGTGTGCTAAGTATTTTCAGAACTAATCGCCTAGAGTCGATCCATGGCTCTTCCCACTCATATTCCTGATGATGCCATATGTGAGGGGCTCTCGGCAAATCGTCCACCTCTCTTCAAAGGTTAATACTATAATTTCTGGAAGAGAAGGATGATGATCTACTTGCAAGGAATGGACATTGAATTATGGGAGATCACAAGAAAGCCCTTTGTGATTCCCATAAAAGAAGACAATATCACTCCTAAAGAATTTGCCGATTTAGAGGTTGAAGAAAAGATATTGGCACAACTAAATGCCAAAGCACTCAACAATCTTCAATGCGATTTTATTCTGACAGGCCTTGAGCAGAACATCCACTATCACAATGGTTCACATTCTAGGACCCACATTAATGTTCATGCCCTAATAATATGAGGAGCTAATGTTAACACATGGTTCCAGCGCTGTATCTCGGTCATACATGTAGTGCCATGGGTATTAACCTCTTTATCATTTTTATTATTTTTCCTGCAGGTCGCCAGTCTCGACCACAAGGATATGGTCAAATCTCGATCCCGATGATTCATGGCCATTTCCTTACAAATATCGATAATGATGTGTCTTAGCTACATCTGTCAGCGTGCAATGATCTCATTATTTCCAACACAACATACTTCTTCAGGCACACAAACCAAAGATCCGCATGCTTCAGCCATCACAAACTCCTAGAAGAATTACTAGAATCAAGAAATAAAGTTCTCCTTCCACTACTTCCAGCACCTTTAGTGACTGATAACAGTAGGACCACCAATGTGGACTCAGCAATTGAATATTTCACTCTCTTCTGGCAAACCCGGGCTAAGCTCTACTACCTTCTGCCTATAAAAGCCTTTGAACAGACTTTAGGAGGGAAGGAAGAGGAGACAGGAAAAATGTTTGGATCAGCCACGTCTTTATCCTTCAATCATACTTGTACTAGATCTTGAGATAAGAAAACTCTTTCTCTCACTAGAAGAAAATATGCATTATATAGCGAATATTACAAAGCGATTGATCAAATCAACTGCTTTAAAAAAGGATGGCGAGATCTTTTACAGCGGTTGCCTAAAGCAATCGCTGTAAAGTAGTTATGTTTTATAGAGGTTGACTTGGTCAATCGCTGTGAAAGATCTTTTACAGCGGTTGATTTAGTCAACCGCTATAAAAGAGTATAATCTTTTACAGCAGTTGTTTTAGTCAACCGCTGTAAAAGATTGTTAACAGCAGTTGACCAAGTCAACCACTATAAAAAACTGCCCTAAAAAGCAAATCTGGCCCTGTTGATCGGGTCCGTCTGTCACTCTCTATTCTTTGCACTAGCATAGCTTGCTGACGATCGAGTGGCCTCCTCTTCGCTGTTGATTGTTCCTCATCGACGACTCCATTTCGTTGTTCATCATTCCTCGCCGACGAGTCCACTTCGTTGTTCATCGTTCCTCGCCGATGACTCCATCTCATTGTCGACTTCACACCACCGACAGTCACTTCATTTCTTCAATAAATCTTTTAACTCACTGTCATTCCCTTGTGTCCTTTGATCTTTGCACTAGTGCAGCTAGTCGACGAGTGGCCTACTCACTGAGGACTCCACTTCGCTGTTGATCCTTCCTCGCCGACGACTCCACACCGTCGACAGTTGCTTCATTTCTTTGGTAAATCTTGAAACTCACTGTTGTTCCCTCATGTAACATGTTGATATTTTTTGAGTTTCTTTCTTCATTTATTATTGTTCTACTTCTTTTTACTTCCTCTCAACCCTGCTCCCATAGACTTCAATAGAATCATGCATTTGATCTTAGTGAATGAATAGCCTGATGATCAGTTATGTTCAGTGAGCCTTTTAATTGCTGCTAACAGATGTTTCAGTGTTTATATCACTAGATTCCGGGCTCAGTTCAACCCAACAATAGTCGATCGACTAGATTCAAGTTGAAGTTTGAACCACTTACTAAGTTTGATGAGTTAGATTTGTATGGTAGCAAAGTAGTTTGGGTTAGAGTTGACCTGAGTAGACAACTTCTTATTTTTTTTAGAAGATTAAGTCCTTTAAATAGATTATGTGATGACCCGTGATAAAACATAGTAAAGAGTGACTGCCAAGTGATGTTTGAATATATTTTTTAATTTTGTGTTCTTTTTATTTAAAATATATTTTTAAAATTTATCATCTTTAAAAGTAATAATCTAGATTATGTTATATATGTGTATATGTGTGTAATTATTACAGGAAATTAATCAATGGATCGGTCATGGATGAGAATGGATAGACGATCATTTGAATATAGCAATGGAGTCAAAAAATTCATAGAGTTTGCATTGAATAATTCAATTTCTTCTCAAGAAAATATGAGATGTCCGTGTTTGAAATGTAGTAATATGAAACTTTTTAGTGCATCTACAGTGAAAGATCACCTTTTCTTTTACGGAATTGACGTGACCTATGAACAGTGGATTTGGCATGGGGAAGCTCCAAGAATTGAAAATATTAACAGGCCAAGAAGTTCTTCAACAGTTAATCCGGATATTGATATGAACGTTGAAGACACAATAGAAGAGGATAGACTGGATGATTTAATTAAGAATATTGAAGATAATTTTACTCATAAACCTGAACAATTTGAAGAATTTTTAGAAGATGCTAGAACACTTTTATTTCCCGGCTGCAATAACTTCACCAAACTTTCAGCATTAATGCGATTGTATAATTTGAAGGCAGCTAATGAATGTAGCAATAAGGGTTTTTCTGATTTATTATAGTTATTGAAAGAAATGTTACCTGCACCAAATCAACTTCCGATTTCAACATATGAGGCAAAGAAGATAATTTGTAAATTAGGGATGAACTACGAAAAAAATCAGTGCATGCCCTAACAATTGTGTTTTATACAAAAATGAATATATTGATTTAAATCAGTGTCCACAATGTGGAAAATCAAGATTGAAGTTATGTGCAGATGGCACTAAGGAAAAGCATAGTGTTCCAGCAAAGGTTATGTGGTATTTGTCACCTATACCACATTTTATGCGATTATTTCGTAATAAAGAACATGCAAAGAATCTTACATGGCACGATGATGGTGAAGGTCGCATATGTGATCGGATGATGCGGCACCTGACAAACTCAGCGCAATGGAAATCTTTTGATTTTATGTATGAAAATTTTGCCGAAGATCCTAGAAACTTAAGACTTGGGCTGTGTACTGATGGATTTAATCCACATAGTATTCAAAGTAGTCGGCACAGTTGTTGGCCAGTTCTTTTAATTATATATAATTTGCCACCCAATTTATGTATGAAGCGCAAATTCATTATGCTAACTACGTTAATATCTGGACCAAAGCAGCCTGGTTGTAAAATTGATATTTATCTTGCACCTCTGATTGATGATTTGAAAAAATTATGAAAAGAAAGTGTAGAAACATATGATGCTTATCGTCATGAGACATTCATATTAAGAGCAGCACTTATGTGGACTGTGAATGATTATCCTGCTTATGGTAATTTGGCAGGTTGTACTGTTAAAGGTTATTATGTATGTGTTATTTGTGATGATAAAACTAATGCAGAATATCTAAAATATTGCCGAAAAATATGCTACATGTTCCATAGAAAGTGATTGCCTATGGAACATCCTTTTTGGAAAAAAAAAAGGCGTTTAATGGTTATGTTGAGTTTGAAAAGCCGCCACGTCCACTTAGTGGAAAAGAATTAGTACAACTACTTGATACTATAGCTGATGGACTGCCAGCAACAAACTGTTGGAAAAGAAAATTTATACTATTTGAACTTGAGTATTGAGAGTCTTTATATATACGACATAATTTAGATATTATTCATATAAAGAGAAATATATGCGATAATATTATTGAAACTTTGTTGAATATTTCAGGTAAAAGTAAAGATGGCCTCAATACACGATTAGACATGATGGATATGGGGATTAGACAGTAACTTACTCCTAAAGTCCAAGAAAATAGAATATTTCTTCCACATGCTTGTTACACTCTGACTAAAGAGGAGAGAAAAAGATTCTATAGATCTTTGTATGAATTAAAGGTGCCTGAAGGATGCTCCTCAAATATTAGAAGTCGTATAAATCTGAAGGATTGTAAGTTGATTAATTTGAAATCGCATGATTGTCACGTTTTAATGCAATAGTTGTTACCCATTGCTATCAGAGGCAGTTTAGATGTCCGTCTTCGAAATGCAATTACAAAAATATGCATATTCTTCAATTCGTTATGTGCAAAAGTGGTGGATCCCTGTAATTTAGATGCTCTTCAAAGTAATTTAATTGAAACTTTATGTGAGTTAGAGATGTTTTTTCCTCCACATCTTTTTGACGTCATGGTACATTTGACTGTCCACTTAGTAAGAGAGGTAAAATTATGTAGGCCTATTTTTATGCGATGGATGTATCCTTTTGAGCGTTACATGAAAATATTAAAAGGATATGTTCGTAATTGCTATAGGCCTGAGGCATGTATTATTGAAAGCTATGTGGCAGAAGAGATAGTGGAGTATTGTACTAAATATTTACATGATGTTAATCCAATTGGGATTCCGGTTGGTCATAATCTACCTGATAAATTTGGAAAGGGCCTAAGCATTGGTAAGCCTCAAATTATTGATATGGACTTATTGAATCAAGCACATTTATATGTTCTACGCAATACTGCAATAATTGATCCGTACATTGAAAAGCACATGGAATAGTTAAGGATAGAAAATCCTTTACATTCTCGGGATGAAGTGTGGATTCAGAATAAACATATCAAAGAGTTCATCAAATAGTTTGAAAATCATATTTTGTGTGTACTGGATGGATTCTGTTGGACACAAGATTCGTAAAGATTTATATGCAATTATTAATACGTAAGTATTTTACATATATACATGTGATTGACATTGCATTAATAATCAACTTATTTTTTCAATAGCTCCATTACTCATTTTGGAATGGAACGCCTTAATAAGCGAAATCTCAAAGTAAAAGTGAACACAATTAAGGTATTGCTTTTAATTAATTTTTGTTTTAACTAATATAATTTTTAAATGCTTTATACTTAAAGAATAATATTTTGTTGTTAAAGCAGTATCCAAGACAGAATGATAACATTCAATGTGGATATTTTGTCTTTCATTATATACGAGAGATTATTCATTCGAGATTTACGAGTATCCAAATGGATGTATGTAATAAATATTTTTTTAGAAATTTTATTTTATTAGCACATTTTATTTTTATACAATATAACTAATATTAATTTTTTTTATTTGCAGTTTTTTGAAAATAATGTGACTTATAGTGACAATGAAATAGATCAAGTTCGTGAAGAACTTGCTGAATACATACGTGATTCGTGGAACTTATGGGATGGTATATTATTTATAAATTCGACAATATTACATATATTGTAATGTACTAAATCTTTAAAAAGTTTTAATCTAATACATTTTCAATGATAATGCAGGTGTACATCATTAATTATATTTTTTACAAATTCTTCAAATAGGTATAGTTCTTATTGTTCATTTTGAGTATGTATGCAACCTCTAGATATATAGTTTTGTACTTGTGATTTCTAGCTTTGTGATTGATAATGCCGGCTATTACATGCATGTTCTTTGGACCTCCCCGTGAAGCGTAGGCAGTGTATGTAATTAATTGTGCATATTTTTAGTTGTAAAATTTTTTATTTGATGTAATATTTATAATTTATTGATTGTGTGTATATGTGTGAGTGTGAAAGGGGGTAAATTGCTTTTCTAAAATACTGGTTAAACTGATTCAATTGCTTTCTTGAAATGTTGATTATACCTTGATTGATTGAGAATTTGAATGCTGAAAACCTTCTAAAATAATTGAATTCCATAATTCTTATTTTGCTTTGATTGTTTGATATGTTCATCAATGTGATTTGAGATTCTTCCTTAATAGTGAGAATGTTGTAATAGTGCAGGTTTTAAATAATTTCACAATTTACTAATTTATTGTAAAAAAAAAGCACATATACAGCGGTTGTTTAAGACAACCGCTGTAAAATATTATGCTTAACAGGCTTTTACAGCGATTGTCTTAAGACAACCGCTATAAATGTTTTTTGTTTTACAGCGATTGTTTTAAACAACCGCTGTAAAAGATTATGCTTTTACAGTGGTTCAAAACCGCTGTCAAAAGGCTAGATCTTTTACAGCACTCGCATAGAAAGCAGTTTGTTTGCTGTCTTTTACAGCGGTTTTTAACCGCTGTAAAAGACCAATATTCTACTAGTGTCTCTCTCTTTTTTCTTTTCACATTGTACTGGTCTTTATGATCAGCCCAATTCTTTACCACTGAAATTATCTCACTGATCATCTGGTGGATGTAGGGGATCTTCTCCCTGAATCACCTTAAATCTCTGTGTGCTGTTTTGAATACGTATTACTCTTATTAAGTCTTAATCATCAGGCTTAGCTCTCTGCATGCTGTCATTTCTTGAGACTCTCTTTCTCTTTGTGTTTCTTGGGATCCTCTACTTCCTACGTCAATAGATTTAAGATTAGGCCATTGGGCTTCGAGCTTCTGGCTTTGACCTTTGGGCATCGGGCTTCGAGCTTCTGGCTTTTGGCATTGGGCATCGGGCTTCAATTTTTAGGCTTCAGGCTTCAGGCTTCGGGCTTCGGGTATCCGGCTATGGGCTTCGGGCTTTAGGTTTCATGTTTTGGCCTTCGAGATGTAGCCTTTATGCTTAAGGCTTTGGGGATCGAGCTTCATGCTTCAGTCTTGGGCCTTCATTTCACATTTCAGGCTTTAAGCTTGAGCCTTTAGGCTTCAGGCTTTAAGCTTGAGCCTTTAGGCTTCAGGCTTTAAGCTTGAGCCTTTAGACTATGGGTTTTAAGGTTTAGGCTAGTGCTGATAGAGTTTGATCTTTAGGGCTAGGGATCTAGGCTTGGGCTCTCAGGTTTCAAGCCTCAGACTTCAACTTTGGGGCATTAAGCTTCAAGCTTCAGGCATGGGCCTATAGACTTTACCCTTTGGCTTTCGAGCTTTAGGTTTTAAGCTTCAAGCTTGTGCCTTCCAATTTTGATCTTCACGGTTAAGGATTACAGCTTGGGTCTTCGAGATTCAAGCTTTGGGCTTCGACTCTTGGCCCACCAAGATTTGGGCTTAGGCTTTTAGGCTTCTAGCTTTGGACTTTGAGCTTCGGGCTTCAAAAGATGAGCTTGGGCCGTCGGACTTTAGGCTTTAAGCTGCGAGCTTCTGTCATCGAGATTATATATTTAAATCATTGATGCAATATATTTCATTTTTTTAGCTTAAATACATTTCATTTTTTGACAGTACTCACTATTTCAACCATAGGATCTTATGGCAGCATATAGAAGGGATAGATAGACATTAATTACAAAATCAAATATATATATATATATATGTACATATTTATTTTTATGTATATATCAATTAAATTCACTTAAGTAAATAAATTAGCAATAAAATAAATATAGAAGAAGAAAAAGTAATAAATTAATTATCACATACACAATTAGCAATTATATAAGTAGCAAGATTTAAGTGCAAGAAACTATAATACATTAAGCTATAATATGAGTTGGCTTCTCGCAAGTCAACTTCCGTCCCCTTTAGACTTCTGTTGATGTGAGATGTGGGAGATCCCGAGAAAGAAAGAGAGAAAGAGAAAGAAAAAGAGAGAGAGTTCCAGAAGATGGCAGTATGCAGAGAGTTAAGACACCCAGAGCAGTACAAAAAGATTTAAGGTAGTTCGAGGTGAAAATCCCCTATGTCCACTAGGTGATCGAGTGAAGGATTCCACTATGAAGAGAGAAGAGATGGCCAGAAAGACCAGTACAATACTCAGTGAGCTAGGGAGAGAGAGGAAGAGAGAGAGCTCCTCCCTTGGGGCTCTAGTATAAGAAAAACAAGAAAAGAAGTGCCGCTTCTGCCCTGATTTCTTCACCACCATCTTGTTTCTTTTTCTTTCGTCCGTCCTCTTTGGTGTGGCTTGTTCACGGGCTTTTATAGGTGCAATGAAGTAGAACCCTAGTTTCCTAGAAGGAGATGAGTATTTTACTACTGAATCTGTCCTGGTGGTCTTTTAGTTGATGGCCACTGGGGGAGCTGGAAGTAGTGGATGAGGAGCTTAGCCTTCTCGATTGTGGTGATCCTTTAGGGATTCACATCAGCTTGAGCATGCGGGTCCTTAGTTTGTATGCCAGGGGGAAGTATGCTGCCTTGGAAATGGTGCAGTCGTGGCACGGCGATAGTAACAGGTGAAGCTGGGGAACATCATCATCGACATTACTGGTAAACGACTGAACATCTGACCAGATAGTTGACTAAAATCTCATCCACGAGGTTGGACTCCTGCAAGGAGAAAATAATGATAAAGAAGAGCAAGGGGTTGGACTTTCAGGAATGCCATGTGTATGGCTGAGATGCAGCGCCGGAGCCACACATTAACATCAGCCCCCCACATTGTCAGGGTGCAAACATTAATGTGGGTCTTGAAATGCGAACCGTCGTCACGGTGGATGCGTTGCCTGAAACATATCAGGATAAAACTGGAGCGGCGCCCTGCCGATTCGCATCCCCTCCACTTGCTCTGAAGATCCTGCAAGGAGGATAACTATTAGAGATGGAGAGCAGGCATAGGTGGAAGATTTTGTCTGGCCTTCCTTTGAAGAAAAGGAGGGCAGACAATTCTTCGGTTGATGCCTCCTCCCCTGAGAAGAAGAAACAAATGAAACCGCTGGCAGAGGAGCCTGAAGTAGTGGTGGAAGTCGCCGAGGTGCCTTAGAAAGGAGGAGTGAGGTCCCCTGTCGTGATTCCTGCTGAGGAGAAGCCACCGGTCAAGGTTGCTGGGGTCTTGGTGGACGCTCTAGAGTCCACACAAGTCTTTGAAAGGGAGGAGAATGCGACTGAAGTAGTAGATATCACTGATTTCCCGGTCATGGCATCTCTGATCTATCATCTGCTCAAGGATGAAAACATTAAGCGGTTCCTTCCCAAGGTTAGGGTAACCAGCACGAAGGAGCCAGCAAAGGAGCCCCTGGTGATCTACAGATCTGCTCCTCTCAAAAAGCCAATCTCTCTACCTGCTAAAGTAAGGAGACCCTCTTTCCCTCGTCTCCTCCCGGCGAGTGCTCGGGGCAAGGAGAAGAAGGAAGAGAAGGACAAGGAGGAGAGAAGAGACAAGATGGAAAAGAGGACTAAGGAGAAGAAGGGGGCTCCCCAGGTTGTATCTGAAGTTGCCCCTGGCATTGAAGGGACAAAAAGCAACGCTGGGGAGAAGTTATCTGAGATAAGAAGGGAAGAAGAGAAGATCCTGGAGAATACCTCCCAGTTCCTAGAGGTGATGAAAACTGTAAAGAGTTAGGAGGAAGGGGAAACTCGCCTCTTTGGGAAGATGGCAGAGTTAGAGGGTGCTCTATTGCAAGCTGCAGAGCGCTTTCAGGTTGATCATATGATGGAGCTAGGGGAGCTAAAGAAGTTGGAGGATAGGTTGGCTTCCTTATCATTGAGCAGCTCAGAATGGGCTAGTCAAGTAGAGGCTGTGAGGGGAGAGTACCATCGCACCATTCTAGACATAGGGCAAGCCCATTTTGTTCATGTCAAAGACCTCGAGAATAGAATAAAGGATCTGGACGATGAAAGGAGGCTTTGAAAAAGGAGAGGGAGAGGTTTAAGAGGGAGGTTGCGGATGCTAAGGAGGTAGAGTCCAGAGCAAAATAGGAGGCTTTCGAGTCACAAAGCTAAAAGGAACTGCTAAAAGCTGAGGTACGCTCCATGCACGCCATGGTGAAGGACAATGTTGGCTGCATGGGGCGCCACATGGAGGACCTGGAGGAAGCAGTGAGGAGGGTGGTGAATATCATCAGCGCCTCAATAATAGGCAACTATGTGAAGAGTGAGGAAGCCTTTGATATTCTCCTGCAAACACTAGTTGATGTAAGTA
The DNA here is from genome assembly GCA_002786265.1 of Apostasia shenzhenica. NCBI lineage: Eukaryota > Viridiplantae > Streptophyta > Magnoliopsida > Asparagales > Orchidaceae > Apostasia > Apostasia shenzhenica. Next base: position 1,293,135 of record KZ451899.1, on the reverse strand, counting down.
TTTTAAATCAAGAAAATATAAGAGGTCCTGCGGTTCTTCCCTTCTATGGCCCCAAGGGACCACACAGGTTTCTTCGATGCTGGAAGCCATGGTTCAAGGGAGATTCCTCCCATAGGTGCCTACATCGGCTGGGGGATATCAACTTGTCCTCGGTCTTCAGCGTGGACATAAAGGTTTCTAACTTCAATCTTGGGCCATCAGGATTCAAACTTCAGGCACGGGCTTTTAGGCTTTTGGCTTCAAATTTCAGGCTTGGGCTTTTGAACATTAGGCTTCATGCTTTGTATTTCAGGCTTTGGCTTGGGCCTTCAGACTTTTGGCTTCGGGTTTAAGAATTTAGGCAGCTAGCTTTGGCCATGAGCCTTCAACCTTCGAGATTCAGGCTTTAAGCTATGGTCTTCGGGCATCAATTTTCAAACTTGCACATAGTGGGTTCAAGCTTCAGGCTTAGGCCATCAGGATTCAAGCTTTAGGCATGGGCATTTTCGCTTTGGCCTTTAAGCTTTCGGCTTGGGCATTTGGGCTTTAGGCTCCAGGCTTTGGGCATGCATCAGGAAGAGCTTGAGCGGCTTTTGCCCATATTTGGAATTCCTTCTGTTGAAAGCTTGGAGAAGGCCTCCCTGGTGATTTGCAAACCTGCCCTGGGTACGTTAATTCCTACCTCTGAAAAGCAAAAGAAGCCCTTCCTCCTTTCTCTTCCTCCGTTGGATCTTGAGGGGAAGGAAGAGAAGGACAAGAAAGGTGAAGAGGAGGAAGGTTCCAAGATGGGAGAAGGGTCCCTTCTCACCGCCTCTGCAGGTACTCTTGGCATTGAAGGGCTAGGAGATAAGATGGAGGAGGCGACTAAGGAGAAAGGAGAGGCTCTCCCAGCTGCTCCCAGTGCTAAAATTGGTGAAGAGATCTGGAGCACGCTGGGAGACCGTTTGAGTGAGATCAGGCGGGTAGAGGAGAAGATCTTGGAGAACACCTCTGAGGCCCTGGAGGTGGTAAAGACTCTGAAGGGCAAGGAGGATGTGGAGGCTCGTTACCTTTGGGAGGTAAGGGAGTTGGAGGGTGCTTTGTCTCAAGCTACAAAGCGCTCTCTGACTGATCAGAGGGAGCAGTTGGGGAAGGTGTACCATTTGAAGGATAGGTTAGCTTCCCTAACTCAGATTAATGCGGAGTGGGCTAATAAAAGTGAGATTGTGAGGGGGGAGTTTAACCGCAATCTGGCGGGTGTGAATCAGGCTCACTCCGCCCATGTCAAAGACCTCCAAAAAAGAATAAAGGATTTGGACGATGATAGGGAGGTTTTGAGGGAGGAGAGAAGGAGGTTAAAGGAGGAGCTGACTAAGGCCAAGGAGGCCTTGTCAGGGGCGAAAGAGGCGGCCTCCGAAGCTTGTCACCGGGAGGAGTTGCTGAAGTCTGAAGTCCACTCTCTGCGGGCCTTGGTGGAGAACAGCTCTAGATGGCAAGGGCGACGTATGGAGGACCTGGAAGAAGCAGTGAAGAGGGTAGTGAAAATTGTCAGCGCCTTGTCGGTGGGTCGCCATATGCAGCATCAGGCTGCCTTTGGTGCTCTTCTACAAACATTGGTTGATGCAGATACCTTGAACTAGGAGAATATCAGGGACCCAGCGGTGCTTTCCTTCTGTGCTCCTAAGGGGCCAGACAAGTTCTTCGATGCTGGGAGTTGTCGCCCAGATGAGACTCCTTCTCCAAGGTCCTACGCGGGTTGGGGAAGTTGGCCTCCTCTGCGCGGGAACTCGGGAGAAAGCCCTGTGACTCCTCTGGAAGCCAGGTGGCTAGGCTGGCGCGATCCCTCTGGAAGTCAGCAGGTCAGGGCGTCAGCTGAGTCAGAGGTGATGGGTCTTCTTCCTCAACCAGCTCCTCAGCCTGCTAGGAGATGATTTTTCTTTTGAGGCACTTGAAGGATCCATTTCTTAAGTAGATAGCCCCAATGAAGCTGGAACTATCGCTTGAGGTGAGGAAACTGAAGAGTCTCCAGGGATATCTGCTGCATGTGGTCAGGAGAGTAATAGATTGGTTCCAAGGAGGAGGAGCCCTGGTTAAGAGGTCTGAATTCGTCAGACCAGGTGTTTAAGTTCTGAAGCCTTGTATTTTTCTTTGTTTTTCTTGTACTCATGAGAGGAACATTTGAGGACAAAGAGAGAAATTGTAACAAATTCTATCATTAATGAAATGTATTTTTCCTTTTCAAGAACTTTTTATGAATGAATTCTTTGTCTTTTCTTCTTTCGTGCTTGAGACAGATACCACGAAGTTGGTGAAAAGAAAATATGAATTCATAAGTGAAGGTAAAGAGTTCAAAGAAAGTAAAGAAAAACTCTAAGTAAAAGAGGCGAAATAGCTATCCCCGAACCTTCGTGCACGATATGTGAATATCGAACACTAGGAAAAGAACAGCCATCCCTCGAACCTTCGTGCACGATATGTGAATATCGAACACTAGGAAAAGAACAGGCATCCCTCGAACCTTCGTGCACGATATGTGAATATCGAACACTAGGAAAAGAACAGCCATCCCTCGAACCTTCGTACACGATATGTGAATATCGAACACTAGGAAAAGAACAGCCTTCCCTCGAACCTTCGTGCACGATATGTGAATATCGTGGACGGCAAAATGGCGAGATGGAGAGGAGTGACGCCTCGTAAATTGCACGCTGCTTCGATTCCTGTGCGCTACTTCGATTCCCGGGATTGTCAAAAGGAACAAGCGGTCTGATGATGCTCGCATGCTGATCCAGAAGATCAGACGATCGGAAGGTAAAAGATCGCATTCGTCCCCTATAAACGACCCCTTTAGAGGGAATGCTTCGTCTTCCTTCTAAACCCTAAGTCTCGGAGAAAAATTACCTGCTCCATCTGCTTAAAAGGGGAGATTGAACAGATGAGAGGAAGAGAAATTGAGTGGGCCGATCTGGCCGAGCAGTTCCAGGAGGACAACAGCCACCAAGAGTGCCTCATAATGGAATATGAGGTACTCAATACCACCAAAGGGTTCAGGGGGAACCCTCTCTTGATGGTCATCCCGCCTACCTCCGACCTCCGACCAAACAGTCCCCCTGAAGGGGCGGTATGTGTGTATAGGGCCCAGGTAGAATATGGCCTGATGATGCCGCCTCAACCAGAGTTTAAGGAAATTCTGAACTCCTTCCAACTTGTGCAAGCCCAACTTTCCCCCAACACCGTTGCCTACATATATTCCTTTCTAAAACTTCTGCAGGCCAGGGGGATAGCGTGGAGTCTGACATTGTTCAGAAACTTGTTTAGCTGGATGGCAGTGCCAGGGTATGGGGGGTGTTTGGCCTTGCGGTCGAAGTCGAGGAAGGCGATATTTTCGGGGGCTAGCAGCTCTCATTCTGATTGGAGGGATTTTTACTTTTTTTGTAGGCGGGGATTTGGGGATCCTTTTGACGCCTGGGATTTGCCCTACCGAGTTCATCGACAATGCCCAATGGATGGCAGGGACGTCCTTCCAGAGGAACTTGGAAGCTTTAAAAGAGCAGAGCTGGCCCCTGAAAGACTTCCTTAGGTTGGTGAAGAACGATGTGTCCCTGTACGCCAAGTCACAGGGATACACCATCTTCAAGAAGGTTGCCCCCCTCCTGGGACAGTCCTGGTGAGGAGGGCTAGAAAGGGGCAACCTCCCGCCACTCAACTCAGCAGGCAGGTCGTTGAGGGGGAAGAAGAGGAGGAAAGAGTGGGAATCCCAGAGCTTGTTTGCGGCGGGATACCTATTGACGTGGTGTCCTCGTCGGATGACTCTGGGGATGACAGAAAGACTCTGACTGAGGTGATGGAAAAAGCAGGCAAAGGAAAAGGGAAAAAGCAGGCAAAGGAAAAGAGCCTGCATCACTGGCCAGACCTAAGGTAATCCCTAAAGTGGCCGCGGGGATTACCATAGGAGGAAAGGGAGGCAACGAAGAGGCCAAAAGTTGTCTAGGAAAGGAGATGGTGGAGGTACCTTGCCCAGAAAGGGAGGTGGTGGTTATACCCAGCCAGGCTTCGGTCCCTATTGAAGCCTTCGGAGGGAAAAGGACCCTCTCTGAAGAGAACAGCTCGGAACCCCCTTGAAGAAGGGTAAGAGTGCCAAAGAGGGGGAAAATGGTGAAGGGCGCGAGTGGGAGAAAAGCGTGGAGCCCCCGTTCTATCTCAATTTCACCGGAAAATTTGCAGGCGAGGGGTCGAAGTTTGTCATGAGTGCGACAAAAATGGAAAGGAGAATGACCCTCACCTCCGAGCAATCCTCGAATCTATTCAACCCCGTTCGAGGAGATCTGGGCTTGTTTCTTGCGGGAGGATTGGCGACCAGGGCGCTGGAGGAGAAAGTTGATAGGACTTCCATAGTAGATCTCTTTGCCCAGATGTCTAACAGGGTGGCGACGGTAAGGACTCATTCTAATCTCTCTGGCTAAGTCTTTTATAGGTGCTAATCTTACTTCCTTTATAGGTACTTGCCCGTTTGCCCTTAGCTTTGAACAGGGCTCTGAGGGTGGAGCAGATGATAGATCAGACCGGCCAGCTGCACCGTCAGGAAGCAGAGATTGAAACCCTGAAGGTCCAATTGGCAACGGAGTCTTCTGAACATACTACCCTTCAGGAGGAATTCAGAGTGTATAAGTCTACAATGAGTGCACTGAAAGCAGACAATAAAGCTTTGCGGGAGAAGCTGAGCAAGGCTGATAGAGATAAGGAGGCTGCAGTCGCGAGTAGCTCAGCGGCGGCTGTTCAGGCCTATAAAACAAGTTTACCTTGCAGGAAGGAACAGTTAGACGAGATCAGGGGGGCCTGGAAAGGATTGGCCTCCACTTTGATCCAAAAAGGTTAATGCTGCCGACCTTGGAGAACTGGACCCTTTTCCTTGTATGGCCGTAGATCCAATTTATAAGGAAGGAGGGTTTGACTTGACCAACGATACCATCCAACAGTTTTTTGACCTCTTGGATGGAGTCAGTGAAGGTTAATCCCTTTCCTTATAAAATGATGTAATCTTTCTTGTAATTTTTGAAAAATGAATAAAAAGAAAGTTCGTTTATCACATACCTGTTTATTCTGCTGTGTATATATATGTACCTTTTTATAAGATTTGAGATATCCAGACTGACTCGAAATCCATAGAGGAAGAGGAATATTGTGATAGTCAGGGTGGACCCCGCCCAAAAGGTGTCTTTGATCCGATGCCACAGGGACTTTGAGAGTCTTAAATATCGTGCACGATATTTGTACTTGTGGCAAGGGCTAACCTCGGGGGTCCCCTTTAGCAGAGTTATATTCCTTTGTCAACCTGCACAATAGAAAAGTAGTGATAATAGTGGAGATCCTGCCTAGGGGGAGTTATCTGACCCAATGCCAAAAGGACTTGTTTGTCTGAAACGTCGTGTACGACGTTTGTACTTAGGGCAAGGGCTGACCCTCTTGGAATGACAGTTATCCTAGTGGGAAGCGAAGGCACCCTGCTTAGGGGGGATCTATATCTTGATTCGATAACAGGGACAACCCTAAGGTTACGGGCAGGCCTTCGGACCTTCCGCTGGCCGGATGGGCTTATGGAAGGGTCTCAGATGTTTGTAGGAAACCCCGCCTGCCAGGCACTACTAAGCTTGATGATCACCGTATTAGTGAAGGTTAGCGAGTATCATCATGTACGAGGTCCGAAATCTCGGGCACGATGATTTGAGATTTGAGTTCTGAGATCATACCTGAGTGTCATTATAGTCGAAGTATATATATATGTATCTCCGTATATAAGGACCACTTGCCATGAGTACGCCAGAAATATGAAACTTTCATAGAATATAGAGAAACCCAGATTGTTTGAGAATAAATCCAGAATTCGGCGTTTGAATTATTCGAAAACGAGTCCTTCGATTGAATTTGTACAAATGAATAAATATAGAGCATCTGGATGAACTGCAGCGGGAGATTATGCGTAAAATCTTTTCAGGTCGTCCCCACTCCAACTTCTGGGGATCTGAATACCTTCAAAAGTCATGAGGTAGTAAGCGTTAGGTCCAGCAACCTCACGCACGATGTAAGGACCTTCCCAATTTGGCTCAAGCTTGGGAACCCCCAAATTTCTACCGGCGAGAAGTCGTCGCTTGAGGACTAAATCACCCCTGTTGAAAGTTCTGGGGTTAACCTTCCGGTTATAATATCGCTCTACTCGTCGTTTGTGTTCCAGACGTTTTATTGCGGCCAGCTCCCTTTTTTGTTCTAGGAGGTCTAGATCGACTCTTCGTGCATCGTTATTTTCATCCATCCAAGTCTGCAAAGCCTCAGGTTCGAAGCTGGCAGTAGCTTCTATTCTAGGAGAGAGATGCTCCAGCTCGATTGGTATGACAACATCCATTCCAAATGAGAGGGAGAAGGGGGACTCTTGGGTAACCTCAGAAGGAGCTGTGTTGTAAGCCCAAAGAGCTCCTGGTAACTCTTCCGGCCAGCGGGCTTTCGCGCCATCTAGGCGTTTCTTCAAGATGTTCAAGATATTTTTGTTGGCAGCCTCCACCTATCCGTTGGTATGTGGATGCCAAACAAAGGCGTACTTGAGGTTGATCTGGTGCTCTCCGCAGAAATCATGGATCCTTTGATTGGCGAATAAAGTGCCGTTATCTGTGATAATTACCATTAGTAAGCCATACCTGCATATGATGTTGGCCCAGAGGAAGCTCTCGATGTTTTGAGCAATGGGCTGAGTAAGTGGCTTAGCCTCAATCCACTTCGTAAAATAGTCGACTGCAACTATATCCACTTGTAGCCCCTCATGGTCGTAGGCATTGGCTCTAAGAAGTCCAGCCCCCAAATGGCGAAGGGCCAAAATGAGTTGATGGGTTTGAGATATCCCGCGGGCTGCCTCTGCATCTCAGCGTAGTACTGGCATTGGGGGCACTTCTCTACAAATACCTGAGCGTCCTTGTGGATGTTGGGCCAAAAGAAACCCTGGCGCAGGATTTGCATGACCAGGCTTCTACCTCGGGCATGTGTCCCACATTCTCCTTGATGCATTGCTTCCATAACTTTCAAGGCCTTTTCTGGTCTCAAGCATTTGGTGAGAGGCTTGGTATAGGATCTCCTATAGAGCTCCCCGTCGATGAGGGCGTACTTGGCACAAGCAAGCTTCAGTTTCTGTGCTTCTCGTCTGTCATCGGGCTGAGTCCCACTTTTTAAGTAATCCAGAATCTCGTCCATCCAGCAGGGTGGTTGTTTCTCAGAAGAGACTTCAGTGCATTCGAAACTAGGCCTTTCGAACACCTGAGTCTGGTGGAGGTCGGGGAGCCCCTCCTTTTCGAGCCGATCTGCCACCTGGTTCTCTTCGCGGGGTATATGTGTCAGGGAGAAATCTTCGAATAGAGAAATCAGGGACTTGGCCAGTTGCAGATATTTTTTCAAAACCTCATCCTTTGTCTCAAACGTCTGGTTCACCTGATTGACGACCAGTAGGGAATCACTGAACACCTATATGCGCTTCACGGCTAGGCTGAGCGCGAAGTTCAATTCTGCGATGAGGGCTTCATACTCTGCTTGGTTGTTGGTTGCCTTGAACCGTAGCATCACAGCTCGATGAAGCACAACCCCCATTGGGTTGGTTAGGAGGATCCCAGCCTCCTGAGATTGCAATCCCGATGCACCGTCAACATGAAGTGCCCAGAGGTTTGCCAAGGTTTTAGTGGGCGATGGTTCCGACGTGGAAAACTCGGCGATGAAGTCGGCCAGAGACTGAGCCTTGATAGCTGTTCGCGGAATAAATCTGATGTCATACTCTCCCAATTCGATAGACCACTTGAGTAATCTTCCTGAAACCTCGGGAGTATGTAATATCTTTAGGAGCGGTTGATCCGTAATGACCTGAATAGTATGGGATTGAAAGTAAGGTCGCAGCTTTCTGGTTGTCATCAAAAGGGCCAGAGCGAGCTTCTCCGGAGTGGGATACCGACTTTCGGTGTCTAGGAGTTACAGACTGGTATAAAAGATAGGATGCTGAACCCTCTTTTCGCTGTCTGGGAGTACCGCTGAGACCGCAGTGTCGGATACTCCCAAATAAAGAGATATGACCGTTCCCTCCTTTAGTGCCACTAATGTTGGGGCTGAGGTTAGGTACTTTTTTAGTCCGGTGAAGGCAGCTTCACACCCGCTGTCCCAGAGTCCTTTCTTACTATTGCGCAGACATCGAAAGAAAGGAGAACAGCAATCACCGGCTTTTGAGATAAATTTGCCCAAGCTATTGATCCGCCCTGCTAGCTTTTGGACCTCTTTCACCCTCTTCGGGGAGGGCATGCTCAGAATGGCTGATATTTTATCGGGATTGACCTCTATCCCTCTGACAGAGACTAGATATCCCAAAAATTTTCCTGAAGCAGCACCGAAGGTACATTTAGCAGGGTTGAGCTTGAGGTTGTACCTTCGAAGAGTGTCGAGCGTTTCTAGGAGATCACCAAGGTGCTCTGTTAAAGTTTTGCTTTTGACTAGGACATCGTCTACATAAGCTTCGAGATTCCTCCCCCTTTGATTCACGAAGACTGCATCAATCATGCGCTGATAGGTGGCACCGGCATTCTTGAGACCGAAGGGCATGACTTTGTAGCAGTAGGTGCCATAGTCAGTGATAAAAGTTGTCTTCTCTTCATCCCCCTTGGCCATCCAGATTTGGTGATACCCGGAGAAGGCATCCAGGAAACTCATAACCTCGTACCCGACAGTTCGGTCTACCATCGTGTCGATACGAGGGAGGGGGTAAGTGTCTTTAGGGCAGGCTTGATTCAGTGACCTGAAGTCTACGCACATTCTCCACTTCCCACTGGCCTTTCTCACCATTACCACGTTTGTTAGCCATCGGGGATATTGTACTTCTCTGATGTAACCAGCACCCAGCAGCTTTGTGATTTCCTCTTTGATGGCATCCTGTCTTTCCCCGGCCATTGCTCTCTTCTTCTATGTAACGGGGGCGGCGGCCTGAGACACATTCAAGTGGTGTTCGCAAACAGCCCTGTCCATGCTGTAACATCTTCAGGAGACTATGCGAAAACATCGATATAGTCCGAAAGCAAGACAGTAACTTCTGTCTGCTGCTTTTCATTCAGAAAAGATGAAACATTTACAATTTTGGAAGAGCCTTCGCCTCCTAAGGCTACGCTGATGACCCCTTCCTACGGTGTGATTGGTTGGGTTTCCCTGGGATCCATTTGATCAACTACAAGCTGCGCCGCTATCTGAAAGCAGCGGGTAGCTTGTATTGCGTCTCCTCGGATGGTAACAACGCCGCTAAAGGAGGTCGGAAACTTCGCGCACAGGTGGGGCATGGAAATCACCATCCCGAAGGAGTTTAGAGTTGTCCTCCCTAGGATGGCGTTGTAGCCTGATTTAGCTCTGATGACTGCGAAGTTGACTATGCTCATAGCGTGGCCATTGTCATCACCAAAGGAGACGAGAAGAGTAATGAAACCCAGAGGTTGGACCCTTTCACCGGAGAAACCGAGTAAGGTAGTCCCAGCGTGGAGGAGGTTAGTCTCTTTGAGTCCCATCTAGAGGAAGGAGGACTCAAACAGGATGTCAGCAGTGCTCCCAGAGTCGAGGAGTACCCGTCGGACATCGAAATCAGCGATGCGTGCAACGACCACTATCGGATCGTTATGCGAGTTGCCCCGTTGGGGGAGATCTTTACTGTAGAACAAGAGGGATGGATGAGGCATGATGCTCAGAGATGTCGCCAACTTTTGCTCCTTGGCACTGAGTGGTTGGGTCAATGCTGAAGATAGCATTGATAGTTCTGGTGGCCGGAGGATAAGGGCGCCCCTGCTGTCTAGGGCCTTCGGGTGGTAGGGCATTGGTAGGAGTTTCAGCAGCCTCGGGGGCTTTTCCTTTCTGGGTTGCTGTGAAAGTTGGGGCCATCTGCATGAACTCCTCAAGCTTGCCCTGATTCAGTAGCTTCTCGAGCAAGATTCTGAGGCCTCGACAGCGGTGACGCCTATGCCCATAGTTCCCGTGGAACTCGCAGTAGTCGTTGGAATCCACTCCAAGTGGCGGCGCCGGTTTGGGCCCAATGTGCCTTATCCAGCCTTGCTTGACGGCTGTCGCATAAACCTCGGGGAGTGGCCTAGATAGAAGAAGTTTCAGGGGTTGAGTTTACCCCTCTTCTCGATCGCGAGTTCTGGCCGTTTGTATCCTCGTGACCGGGGGTTCGATACCCCGATGTTTCCTCTTGTTTCTTTCCCCGGAAACACCTGCGGGGGAGGATTCAGCATCCTCTAGGAGCATGAACTGACTGGCCCTAGCCACTAGCTCTGTAACTCCGAGGTTTGGCCAACTGTAGGGATTTGGACAAGTCCCCTACCCTGAGCCCTCTCTGAAAGTTATGCATGGCCACTACAGGCTCTACATCTTTGGCTTCTGCTGCAGCGGCGAAGAAGCGGTGGTGTAATCCCGAAGGTTCTCTCTCTCACCTTGCTTGATGTTGGCGAGGACCATGTCAGACACGACCATACGGGTCCGCCCTATGAAACGGGCGATCAACTCCCACTTCAGATGCTCATAGGAGGTGATGTCACCCCGGGGCAGCTTGATGAACCAGCTGAATGCTGCCCCCTTCAGTGTATTGGCCAGGAGGTGACACCAAGTGGCTTCGTCCGGCCGGCGGTATCGGACGGCGGCCTCAAACCCCTACACATGCTCACGGGGGTCTGTTGCGCCTCTGTAAACCTCCAACTTGGGTGGCCGGAAGTTTTATGGGATGGGAGCCAAACGGATGGCATCAGAAATAATAACAAATCATCTTTTGACACATAACCACATCCCTTAAATATCTCAAATTTTGATATATATCCTCGTGAGAATTTTAAATTAATAATATTCAAATAAATTATAAAATTTTGAATAAATATTTTTTATTTACTTTTATTATAAAATTTATATATTCTTATTATTTTTGAGATTTAGCCCAAGTTCCCAAACCCAATGCTTGAATCCGAAAGCTCATAAACCGAAACTCAAAGTTTGTATGCCCAAGCTTGAAGCCTAAAATAGGAAGCCCGATGCTGAAAATCCCAAGCCCAAAGGCCCAAGCCAAAAGCCCAAAGCTTGAATCCCCAAACTTGATGTCTGAAGTCTGAAGGCACAAGCCTTAATTTTGAAAATGAAAAGCCTGTAGCCCGAAGTCTAAAGCATAAAAACCAAGCTCATAGAAGAAGCCAGAAGCCCAAAAGCCAAAGCCTGAATCATGAATCACAAAGATCAAAACCCGAAGCCTGCAGTCCGAGAGCCCATGTTTGAGTCCCTAACTTTGAAGATCAAAGCCCATTGGTGAAAGCCTAAACTTTGAAATGCGAAGCATGAAAGCCAAATCTTGAAGTGTGAAGGCTCAAGATTGAAGCCTGAAGATCGAAGGCCTTAGCTTGACTCACGAAGCCTGAATCCGAAGGCCTATGCCTAAAGCCTTAGCTCGAAATGTGAAGCCCATAAATCAAAGCGAAAAGCCCAAATCCTTAAGCCCAATGCCCGAAGCCCGAAGCCCGAATTATGAAAACCAAAGCACGATGCCAGATCCACAAAGTTCTAAGGCGAGATCACAATGCCTAAAGGCCGAGGGTGCACAAAAGGCTAAGCCCAAAGTACCAAGCACGATGCCCAAAAGCCGAAGCCTAAAGCCCGAAACCTGAAGACTCATGCCTAAAAGTCGAAGGATAAATGCCAAAACCTGAAAGCTGAAGGCCAAAGGTCTAACCTCGAAGGCCAAAGGCCGAAGTCCAAAGCCCATAGCTAGAAGCCAGTAGGCTGATGGTCTAATCTCAAAGACCGAAGGAGGAAGGACCATGCTTGAATCACCAAATGCAATGGCCAGAGCCCCAAGTGTGAGGGCCGATGACCCAATCTCAAAGCTTAAATCCTGAAGACCTAAGCCTGAAGCTTGAATACTGAAGCCCAAAAATCAAATGTTGAAGCCCAAAGCCTGAAGGCTTACGCCCAAAGCAACAAATCCCAAGCTCAAAGGCTGAGCCCCGTCGTCCGAAGGCTTAACAAAACCCCGAAGATCCATGCCCAAAGCCTGAAGCTCTAAGCTTGTAGTCCTACACCCGAAGCCCAAAGGCCTAAGCTCGACATGTGAGGCCTAATCCCTGAATGACCAAGACTGAAATGCCAACCCTAAAGGTCAAAACTCGAAGGCCATAACCTGAAGCCTAAAGCTTGAAGCCCGAGGCATGCAACGTGAAGCCCATTGCCAAAATGCACAAGCCCAAAGCCCAAAAGCATAACCCCAAAGCCCAAAGCCTATAGGACTAACCTTAAAGACCAAAGTTTGAAGGCTAAATCCAAAACTCTCAAGGTCAAAGGCCTGAGGCCAAATCCCAAAGGACCAAGGCACATACCCAAACCCCATAGCCCAAACCTCGAAGCCCCAAGCCTAAAGCCCTAAGCCGGATGGCAAAGGGCCTATCCCGTAGACTGAAACCCGAAGCCAAATGCTAAAAGTCCTAAGCCTTAAGCCCAATGCATGAATTACAAAGCCTGAAGGCCCAAGCTCGAAGCTCGATTGCCTATTGCTCAAGCTCAAAGCGCAAAGCTCCAAAGCCCAAAGCTCTAAGCCAGAAGCTCAAAGCCCAAAGGCCCAAGTCTTAAAGCTCAAGCCCAAAGCCCGAACCTCATAGGCTTAAGCCTGAAGCCTTAAGCCCATTGCCTAAAGGCCAAAGGCTGAAGCACGAAGCCTGAAGGCAGAAGCCTAAATCTGAAGCCTACAGGCCCAAGATCGAAGCATGAATTTCATGGATTGAATGCCCAAGCTAGAAGACCGAAGTCTGTTGGCACAAGCTTCAATCCCTAAGCCTGTGCCTGAAGACTTAATCCCAAAGCTCGAAGTCCAACATTCAAATGCACTTTCTCGAAGCTTGAAGCCTGAAGCCCGAAGCCTGAATCTCAAAGCCTATAGGACCAAGTATGAATCCTAAAGCCTAAAGGACTAAGACCAAAGGACAAAGCCTCAAGCCCCAAGCAATGTTCTTAAAGGTCTAAGCCCATAGCCTGAAGCTTGAAGCTCAAATTCTGAAAGCATAAGCCCGATGCTTGAAGAGCAAAGCTCGAAGCCTCATGCATAAAGGCACAAACATAAAGCTCGAAGCCCGAACCCTGAAGCTTAAAGCCCGAAGGCTGAAACGAAAAGCTTGAAGGCTAAAAGTACAAGCTCATACCCTAAGCCCGATGATCAAAACCTGAAGCTCAAAACCGAATGCTTAAAGCCTGCAGCTCAATGG
>KZ451899.1:1227789-1257120 GCA_002786265.1 Apostasia shenzhenica | reverse complement strand
TCGATTGCCTATTGCTCAAGCTCAAAGCACAAAGCTCCAAAGCCCAAAGCTCTAAGCCAGAAGCTCGAAGCCCAAAGGCCCAAGTCTTAAAGCTCTAGCCCAAAGCCCGAACCTCATAGGCTTAAGCCTGAAGCCTTAAGCCCATTGCCCAAAGGCCGAAGGCTGAAGCACGAAGCCTGAAGCCAGAAGCCTAAATCCAAAGCCTAAAGGCCCAAGATCAATGCACAAATTTCAAGGATTGAATGCCTAAGCTAGAAGACCGAAGTCTGTTGGCACAAGCTTCAATCCCTAAGCCTGAAGTCTGAAGACTTAATCCAAAAGCTCGAAGTCCATCATTCAAATGCGCTTTCTCAAAGCTTGAAGCCTGAAGCCCGAAGCCCGCGAAGCTTGAAGCCCGAAGCCTAAATCACAAAGCCTATAGGATCGAGTATGAATCCAAAAGCCTAAAGGAATAAGACCAAAGGACAAAGCCTCAAGCCCCAAGCAATGTTCTTAAAGGTCTAAGCCCATAGCCTGAAGCTTGAAGCTCATATTCTGAATGCATAAGCCTGATGCTCGAAGCGCAAAGCTCGAAGCCTCATGCCTAAAGGCACAAACATGAAGCTCGAAGCCCTAACCCTGAAGCTTAAAGCCCGAAGGCTGAAACCAAAAACTCGAAGGCCAAAAGTACAAGCTCATACCCTAAGCCCGATGACCAATACCTGAAGCTCAAAACCCAATGCTTAAAGCCTATAGCTCAATGGCCAAAGCTCATAGCTCATAACCTATAGTCCGAAGGCCAATTTCAAAAGCTCATATCTTGGAGATGTGTCCCCTAAGCCTGAAGCCATAAAGTCCTAAGCCTAAAGGTTCATACCTAAAGCTTGAATGACGAACACTAAAAGTTGACTGTCGAAGGCCGAAGAAGGTCTAATCTCCAAAGGCCGAAGGCTTTAAGCCTGAAGCTAGAATCCCATAAGCTAATAGTTTAATCTCGAAGCTGCAAGGCCGAAGGAGCAAGCTTGAACTCCTAAGTTTGTAGGCCAAAGCCCCAAGCAAAAAGGTCAATAGCCCAATCCGAAAGCCCAAAGTTCGTAGCCCTAATCCCGATGCTTGAATAATGAATCTCATAGCTCATAGACCCAAGACCAAATTCTAAAGCCCGTTGCCCCAAGCCCAAAGGTCGAAGACCGAAGCCCAAAGCCAAACGACCTAAGCTTGAAAGCCCAAGCTAAAAGCATGAGACTTGTATCCTGATGGCCCAAGCCTAAAGCCTAAAGACTAAACACGAAGATCCAGGCCCAAAGCCAAAAGCCCAAGCTCATAGCCCTACTCTTGAAGCCCAAAGGCCCAAGCTCAATGCATGAAGCCTGAACCCTGAAGGCCCATGATTAAAGTGCCAATGCTAAAGGCCAAAATGCGAGGTCCATAACATGAAGCTTGAAGCATAAAGCCCAAAGGCTTGGAGCCCGAAGCATAGAGCCTGAAGCCTAATGCCCAAAGCCCAAAGGTGCAAGCCCAAAGCCCAAAAGTGCAAGCCCAAAGCCCAAAGGCATAAGTTCAAAGCCCAAAGTTTGTATGGCTATGCATAAAACCTGAGGCTTGAAGGCCAAAACCAGAAATTTGAAAGATTTGAAGGTCAAAGGCCCATACCCTAAGCCTGAATGCCCAAGCCCAATGCCTAAAGCCCAAAGCGTGAAGGTCTAAACCTGATGGAAAAAGGCCCAATCTAGTAGCTCGAAGCCCAAAAGCCAAATGTTAGAAGGCCCAAGCCTGGAACTTGAAGTCTCAAGTTTTAAGCTAGAAGCACGAAGCCCAAATCTTGAAGACCAACCCTTGAAGCTCGATGCCCGATTGCTCAAGCTACAAGCACGAAGCTCAAATCCCAAAAGCCTACGCTCACGGTTTGAAGTCTGAAGTCTCAAGCCAAAATCTTGAAACCCAAACTCCCAAACCCAAAGCCAGAAGCTCAAAGGTTATGGGCATAAACCCGAAGCCCGTATGCCTAAGCCTAAAGCCTAAAACAAGAAGCCTGAAGGCCAAACCCCAAATCCCCAAGCTTGATGTCTGACCCTGAAGGCCCTTTAGTTATGAAGACGAAAAGCTTGTAACCTGAAGCCTAAAGCATAAATGCCCAAGCTCATAGCCTGAAGCTCGCAGGCCCAAGCTAGAAGCCCAAAAACCTAAGCATGAATCGAGAAGCACAAAAGCTGAAGCCCAAAGCTTGAACCCTGAGAACACAAGTTCGAATCCCAAACTCTAACAATCAAACCCAAAGCTGCAAGCCTAAACCCTGAATGTGAAGCGTAAAGGCTAAATCCTGAAGCGTGAAGGCCCAAGGCTGAAGCCTAATGTTGGAAGGCCTTAGCTCAGCATGAAGCTTAAACCCAAAGGCCTAAGGCTAAAGCCTAAACCATGAGAATCTTGAAGTACAAACCCAAATGCCCAAAGCTCGAAGCCTAAAAGCCCGTACTCAAAGCCTAAATCTGGAAGGACTAAGCTCGATGGCCAAAGGATCACTCCTGAAGCCTAAAGCTCGAAGGCCGACGCCTGAAGCTTGAAGTCCAAAGCCTTGCCAGCAGTCAAATCCTAAAGCCTGAAGCCCTAGGCTCAAAACCTAAAACTTGAAGGCCCAAACTCGATGCCCAATTGCTCAAGCTAAAAGCACGAAGCTTAAACCCCAAAAGTCTACGCTCATGGTTGGAAGTCTGAAGTCTCAAGCGAAAATCTTGAACCCCATAGTCCCAAACCCAAAGCCTAAAACCCAAAGCTTACAGGTATAAACCCAAAGCCCGTATGCCCAAGACTAAAGCCTAAAGCAGGCAACAATGATGCCTTCATACTAAACCCTTTGAAAGAAATTGCCTTTTAGTCTATTGTCCAGACACCCAGATTGAAGGGTTGGGTTAGGTTGACCCTAACACAAATTCATGCAAAAGCAATCTTCTCCAAATTGGCAATGATGGGATCTATCCATAACAGAGCACTAATTTTCAAAGAAATTCTTGCTAGGTTCTCCTTACCCCAACAATAGAGGGGGAGTGCAGGTAATCTGATCCAGTGTAGTGTCAAGACAAGAGGGATCAAAATCCAAAGACCAAACATCAAGTCCTAGGATTTGACCCGCCACCATCCAAGGTCCACTACGAATCACAGCATCCCTATCCGCTTCTTTTTCAAAGTGACAGATGAAATTGTCCTTGCTGGCATCGAGGACTTTGAAGCCATCGTAGTGCCCGCACTGCTTATGAAGCTCGACTGAGAGAAATTGAAACGACAATCTCCTCCCAAATATTTTGCTAACAAGCGCAGAAGCTAGCTTGGATTGCATGTATAAAATAGAAGCTTGGTCGTGCTGGACCACTCCTTCATGAATGTGGGATGAGTTGGAGAGATCAAAATCTCCAAAGCTAACATAATCTTTGCGAGCCCAGGCCGAGCTAGCTGCAGGAGAGTGCTGAAGCTGCTGATTTGGCAGATTGTTGGAGTTAGGTTTCTACTACAAAACATTCCCTTGCTGTTTGAAGTGGACTGCATGCAACTTATGCAAATCTGGTTGGGGAACTTGCTGATTTGCACTGTTTTGAGGTTGCAGGGGGCTGCTCTGCTTGCTGGTAGCTGCAGAATTCTATAGAATGTTGATTGCGACATTCTGTCAAACACTTGGTGGGCAAGTTCTACTTTTAAGGTGGTTTGTTGTCGCAGAGTGGTCGGATGTTGCTGAAAATAAGAAGCAGGCTGCACGTAATCGACCTGCATACCAAATTGCCCTAAGGGGACTCTGCCATCCTCACCCAGAACAAATTTCACATCATCATAGGCAGTTGAATGGTGGCCGCCCCCCGGGCCGCAGGGTGGGAGAAATTCATACCTCGGTTGTCTTCCAGAAGAGAAGCTCGCTGAGAGGGGAAGGAGACCAGCAGTTGGGCATCATTTTCCTTGCGGTGGCTGGAAACCAGCCCTTCATTTGCGTTGGCGCTGCTGTTGCTTGCAAGACCAGCACCTGCTGCTTTGTTTTTGCTTGAAGTTTCAGTGTTTACAGCAGCCGGATCTGTGTTTGTCACTTGGGCAACCTCCTCTATTTTGCTGGAAGGCTACAGCATTTGGAGTGCCAGCTGCTTTCTTTGTGCTTTGGCTGGCTCCCAGCACTCTACCCACAGAAGTGCTGTTGTTGTCTGCGTTTTTTGTGGATCCTGTGACTACAAATTCCTCTGTTTTGCTAGATGTGCTGCAGGCTGTGAACTGCGATCTGTTGCAGGCTGCAGCCTTCAACATTCCAGCTGTATTTGTTGTGCAATGGCTGGATTCTAGCACTCCACTTGTAGTATTAATGTTGCTGTCTGCGATTCCAGCGACTTCAGTTGTGACATCCCGGTTTCCCGGACGTCAGAAAAGTAATATTCTTTCCAATTTTTTTTTTATCTCAACTCAAAATTCTTAAATATCACAGCTATAACACAAAATTACCTTCAACTTCTCTTCCCTTATCTCGTGATCCGTCTAGTGCCACACCTGCCATCAAAAATGGCAGGAGTCTGTTAAAATAGACCCAATAAATAAAACAGTATCCAAAATAATAATAATCAATCTATACTGCATGCAGATTAAATATACCATATGTATTAGAATCAAACCAGAAATAAAATCAATCTCCATAACAATAATTCAATATGCAAGATATTCTTAAAAATAATAACCTTTAATATCAATATCATAATCATCTTTACTCATTATTATTATATCTCTGGGCTCCAGGTTTCTCAACCAATCACCTCAAATGCCATAATCATTTCACATCAGCCCAAAAAGGGCCTTGGATGCCATTGCGCCAAATCAAGCTCGAGCTGGCATGTGTGATCGCTTGTGAGAAACCTGGCTTACTCATCATTGCCTTTAAATCATGAATGCAAATATCATATTATTACTCAAAATAGCATTACGCACTATATCATAAATCTTAACAGCATCATAACAAATGTAATATACAATTTAATTATCTTAACTTATCATTGAACATACTGAATTCATCACAACATAATAATATTTTGTATAGTGATGTGGATCTATTATTTCTATACCCTTTCACCTAGAAGCCTGACAAAAGTTCTTACAGTTTGTTATTCTAGAAGCCTTGACAAGAGCCGCACCTTGCATCAATGATTCCTTTTTCGTAGGACATCATCTGGCGTACACTCCCCGCCCTCATCGAAATAACATATATATAGGAAGCTCTCCACTCTAATCGGTTCTTGGTATACAAAAATTTATTAGTATCACATCACCTCACAGACAAGCATATCTCATCCAGTCTCTCAAATAACAGTATATACATGGCATAATAACATATAGACATGTCCACTAAATTTCCTTTGTAATGAAAAATCCACTTAATAGATCAAAACATCAACAATAAGCAAACAGAGGATTGATCACAAATTCCACCAAATTAATCTGTTCTCCACAATATCATAATTTTCCCAAAATCTTGAAACAATAAATTATATTCACAACACAATATTCAATCCACATCAATTTCAGAAAGAAACTGCTTAACTTGTCGTAAAAATCCCTCATTATTTCTCCTTACACAATTTGCACAAAACATAACATAATAACACAGAATCACAACATAACAATATCAACTTTAGGGAAAGAATTATCTACCTTTAACCAAGCCTAAAAATCCCCTAGCTTTCCTCTTTTCCTCTTCCCTTCTTCTTCCTCTCCTTCTTCTTCTTCTTCTTCCCTGGTTCCCAGCAGCAATCGCAACTGCTGCTCTACTGGCGCTGGCTCAGCGGAACCGCGAGCAGAGGGCGCGGGCGCGGCAGAGAGAAAACCGAAAGGGAGAGAGAGAAATTTTGCACACTCAGCACACGGAAAAGAGCGGACGCGGGTAGAAGGCGGTTCTCGCGGCACTAATCTTATCTGTTAAATGGAATAATTACAATTTGATCCCTCTATTTCCAACCTCTTATAATAGGTCCAACACTATTCTTTTTAGGTCCAAAATCAACTTTAATTTTTAAACTTCAAATCAAATTATAATTTAATTTCTTTTAACTTTAAACCAGATTCTAGGATGTCACATCAGCGACAGCAGGTTGGGCGGAATACACTATTTCGCTAGATCTGTTGTAGGTTGCGGGAATCAGCGCATCACCTTCAACGGTCTGCACAAATTGCATGGGAAGGCCATGGGAGGAGGCCAAAGGTTGCTGGTTTTGACTGGCCTTCACCGGCGACCTGCCGAGCCTTCCCTCCTGCTTTGTAAACAATGGCTTGGATGCCGCCGCTGGGGATGATGATTATCGTTTTAGTGAGCTAACCTTCTTGGAGCTCCTGCTGCCTTCCATCTTAGCTATAGCAGAAGCCACCAGCCCACCTTCCTCTTCCTTGCTACGTCGTCCATGGGTTTTTGACGGGGAGGCTGACCTCTTGCCCGAACGTTTGTTTCCCAGCTCTCCTTCTTTGGTCAACCTTGGACAAACTTGCAAATGAGAGCTCCAAAGTTTTTTGAAAGTTTTTGGGTTCCTTGAAAGTCGGCTGTAGCCTATAGAATTCATTAATATATAACATCAAGTACAATAAAAACAATCCCGTGAAAGGATTGTAGAAAAGTCAAAAGGCAGGGACATACCCCTGTCCCAAAAAACATCGTGTGCAAAAGAAACAAAAGTGACATAATGAGCGGTTTGATTCGCCTATCTATATACATGAGATATACGAACAGATGGAAAGGATAATAAAAGAGCAATAATAGCAGAAGTGGAGCTTGATCCCTGCATATCCTTGCGCTTTAGAGCTGTGTTGAGTAAAGTAATAATAGTCTCCGAATCTCCTTCTAACCAAAGACCTTGAAACTTTCCTATCCACGGTTTGGTTAACTGAATAGCTAGATACACTCCATATAACTCAGCAACATCGACAACATAAGTGGATAATGAATAGCCAATTGCTTGTATAAATTGACCTCGTGAATCACGTAAGATGGCACCGACAGCTGCTTCACCATTAGGACGAACCGCACCATCAAAATTAATTTTTAGCCAATTAGGAGGTGGGGGATCCCAGGAAGAAGAAGAGTTTCGCAAGCCTGAAAGTCTATTGGGATCCCAGTTCTCCAATTGGTTAAATTTAAAATTGATTGATTCCATGTAGTAAACTTGGGCTGCAATACATTGTGGGTTTGCATAAGGCTGAGCATGCAACTTGTTATTTCTAGCTTGCCAAATAAGGTAGAAAGCTGCTGCATAATATTTGGGCAGCATTGAGTGACGATGCTGAGCCTGAGAAGAACCTAGTAACTTGAGAAAATCCTGCATAGTTGGAGGAGGGGTTAGAGCAATAGTTGAAAGGCCTTGCACAAGTGAATCCAGTAGTTCATGTAAATAGCTATATACCGCTGTTGCAAAGGAACAACGACAAAAAACATGATCAATATCTTCAGTTTCAATACAGCCCCATAAATAGTTAACACTAGGTGAAATTCCACAAGAAGCCAGCCAAGAAAATGTAGGAATAACTTCATAGAAAAGTCGCCAAAGAAAGGAGCAGAAATGAGGTTGCGTTTTGAGTTTCCAAATCCAAGAACAATTAAATGTATGAGTTGAGAAAAATCTGTTATAGACTTTAGTTTGATCGCAAGGCTGAAACTTAAAGGAATTGACGGAAGGGCACCACTAGGAGTGGAGCCTATGGCTTAATTTGACTCAACACGGGGAATCTTACCAGGTCCAGACATAGTAAGGATTGACAGAATGAGAGCTCTTTCTTGATTCTATGGGTGGTGGTGCATGGCTGTTCTTAGTTGGTGGAGCGATTTGTCTGGTTAATTCCGTTAACGAATGAGACATTAGCCTGCTAACTAGCTACGCGGAGTTCTGCTTCTATGGCCAACTTCTTATAGGGACTATGGTCTCTTAGGCCATAGAAGTTCTCTTAGGGACTATGTTCTTAGTTTTAGACTATGGTCTCTTAGATGTTCTGGGCTGCACGCGCGCTACATTGATGTATTCAATGAGTCTATAGCCTTGGCCGAAAGGCCCAGATAATCTTGAAAATCTATCGTGATGGGGATAGATCATTGCAATTGTTGGTCTTCAACGAAGAATTCGTAGTAAGCGCGAGTCATCAGCTCACGTTTACTACGTCCCTGCCCTTTGTACACACTGCTCGCCGCTCCTATCGATTGAATGGTTTGGTAAAGTGTTCGGATCGCAGCGATGCGGGCGGTCCGCCACGTGCGACATTGTGAGAAGTCCATTGAACCTTATCATTTAGAGAAAAGAGAAGTCATAACAAGATTTTCGTAGGTGAACCTGCGGAAGGATCATTGTCGAGACCCTTGTGAGATAGGTGAACCCATGAACAGTCGGCGCCCTGCCTCTCGTCCTCTTCTGAGGGCAGTGGTTGGATGACAACTCCTTCGTTTGGCGTTGTACTATGCCAATGAAGACGTTGTGTTTAATGCGAAGAGCGACATCATGCCTGGTGTGTGCTGGTTCGCTTGCAATGCGGGGTATGAGTCACCTCCCGTGCTCGTTGAATTCGGAAGACTCTTAGCAACGGATATCTTGGCTCTCGCATCAATGAAGAATGCAGCGAACCACAATATGTGGTGTGAATTGCAGAATCCCGTGAATCATCGAGTCTTTAAACGCAAGTTGCGCTCGAAGCCAATTGGCCGAGGGCACGCCAGCCTGGTCATCATGCGCAATGTCGCTCCCGCAGTTGCTTGTGTTCACTCGACACAGAACTGGCAGCACGAATTGGGATGCGGAGTGTGGCCCTCTGCCTACGCAAGCAGTGGGTTAAAGAGCGCATTGTCTTTGGTCAGCCCGTCACCCGACGAAGGTGGTGGATCGATTGGAACAAACTGCTTCGTTGCATTTAGTTGCGATCGCGTCCACCAAATGATCACTGAGCTAACTCCTAGCCATGGGCATTGCTATCCAGGCGACGACACTGCCTTCGTAGTCGCAACATCAGGTCAGGTTGGGACACCCGTTAAGTTTATGCCTAAAGCCACGCAGCACCAACCAGAAGGCCAAAATCTAAAGCCCGAAAGACAAAAGCTTAAGCCCAAAGCAGAATACCTAAACCTGAAGTCCAAAGCCCTACACGCGTTGCTAAAAGCCTGAGGCATGAAGCCTAAAACCCATAGCCTAAAGCCCGAAGCTAGAAGTTCAAAACTTGAAGCCCAAAATATGAAGCCCTAAGCTGGAAATACAAAGCCCAAAGGCCAAGCCATAATGTCTAAAGCTTGAAGCCCGAATTGAAAGCCCCGAATTTTCAAAGCCCGAGAGCTCTAAAGACCAAAAGTCAAATCCAAAACGGGAAGCTCAAGCTCGAAGTTCAAACTTATTAACCCTATATAGAATGTTTAAAAGCCCAAAGCAAGAAGGTCCATATACTGAAGCCTATAAGTTATAAGCTCAACAAACTATCAAAGCCGACTGCCAAAATACCAACAACCAAAGCCCTATATAATTTAAGTCTAAATAACACAAAAATTCAAGCCTGAGCCTGAACTCAAATCAAAAGCTTAACCCGACACAAGCCAGAATGTGGTGAAACTAAAGCATAAGTCTGTACAAAAACTTGATAACCAAACCAAGTCCAGAGGTAAAGGTCAGAAACCTTTAAGCCCAAACTGAAATCCCCAACTCCGAAACTCGAAAGCTCGCAGTTTAAAAAGCCAAACTCGGTTGCTCCAAAGCCCAATACTCTAAATATCATGTCATGCTTCAAACCCTGTATACGTTATAACCCAGATGCTAAGCACGAAACACCAAACCACATATGCTCAGCGATAAAGGGTGAAAGCTGACCCAAAACCCCAAAAGCCAAAGCCCGGAAGCCTTGAGTCAGAAGTGCAGAAGCGTACAACTCAAATACCGAAAGCTAATAATCGTAAGGCTATAAGAGCATAAACATACTTAGACAACCACAACCATGATGCACTAAAGGTTTAAAGCGCCCAAGACCTAACCAAAGTCATGTAGCCTGAAGATATAAAACACTTAAGCCTAATGCCTTAGCCTGAAGTCCATGTTTTAAATTTAAAAGCCACATGCCAGAATGCGTCATACCAAAGTGAACTCGAGAAAGCTTCAAACTGAAGTATGAAGGCATGACACTGTACCGCTAACAATGGATTGTCTAGAGTCAACGCCAAATCCAAAATGCCTAAGCAAAAGTCTGTGGGCAAAGGCCTACTGAAGTCCAAATTTAAATTTACAAGCCATGCCAACAAGGCGAACTCGACAAGCGCCAACTATAAGCTATGAAGCAAAAAAAAACAAAAGCTAAGAAGGCATAGCATATCCCTAACACCAACAACAAATGGCCTAAGTTCAAAGCGGAGCACAAATGCCTTATTAGCCTGCTGAGGATCGAAATCCAATAGCAGCTAATATCGAACCCCAAATCACTAAAACCAAGCCTAAAGGTATGTACAGATAGATCGAAGCCTTAGGCGCTAAGCTGAATGCGAAGCCTGGATGGCTAAGCAGATGAAGGCCCAATCCCAATGACTATATGCTCTACCCGAACCCCAAATAACAACACAAAAGGTCCATGCCCAAAGCTGAAGGCCCAAGTTGAAGACTAAAACTTGAATCCCAACTCCAAGCTTGACAAGGCAAAGCCCAAGCTTATAAACCTGAATCTTCTATGCCATAAGTTCGAAAAGATGAAAAAACCAAAGCTCCAAAGTCCATTGACCAAAGCCTAGAACCATGAATCCCAAAGTTCAAAGGCTAAAACAAAACCACTTAAAGCTAATTGTCTTAAATCCCAAACTTGAAATGGCCCTAAGCTCGAAGCTTGGAAGCTCGAAGCCAAAACATCGATATATCGCACAGCGCCCGAAGCTCAAGCCACAAGCCAAAAGCCAAAAGCTCAAAGACACAAAGAGACCGAAACGCCTAATGCCAAATCCAAAACTTATAGCTCAAAGCACAAAATCTAAAGGCCAAAGGCCCAATGCTGAAACCTAAAGGCCTGAAGATCGAAGCACCTCATATCCGAAGGTACGATCCACCATCGTATCGATGCGTGGGAGAGGGTAAGTGTCTTTGAGGCAGGCCTGATTCAATGTGCGGAAGTATACACACATCCTCCACTTTCCGATTGCTTTTTTCACCATGACGGCATTGGCTAGCCATTGGGGGTGTTGAATTTCCCTGATGTAACCTACTTTGAGTAGTTTGTTGACTTCTTCTTTAATAGCGTCCTGTCTCTCCCCTGCCATCACCTTCTTCTTCTGTGTTATAGGAGAGACAGTATCAGATATGTTTAGATGGCGCTCATAAACAGCCCTGTCAATGCCTAAAACATCTTCAGGAGACCATGCAAATACATCAATATACTCAGAAAGTATGGCAGTGATTTTCGCCTGCTGCTTATCATTCTTGGATAAGGATAAGTTTACAACTTTAGAAGTGTCTCCCCCTCCCAAGGTTATATTGATGACCCCTTCCTGTGGTACAACGGGTTAAGATTTTCTGGGATCCAATTGATCAACAATGAGCTGTGCGGTGATCTGGAAAAACCAGGTAGCCTGCCAGGCATCTCCTCTGATGGTGACAATGCCGCTGAAAGTTGGGAACTTCGCGCAGAGGTGAGGCATGGAAATCACCTTCCCAAAGGAATTGAGTATTATCCTTCCAAGGATGGCGTTGTAGCCTGACTTAGCTCTAATGACAGCGACGCTCACCATGTTCATGGCGTAGATGTTGTCATCGCTGAAGGAGATGGGCAAGGCAACGAATCCTAGAGGTTTAACCCTCTCTCTAGAGAAATCAAGTAAGGTGGTTCCAGCACGGAGGAGGTTTTCCTCCTTGAGCCCCATTTGAAGGTAAGCAGATTCGAATAGGATGTCAGCGGCACTCCTAAAGTCAAGGAGCACTCATCGAACATCGAAATCAGCTATGCGGACCACAATTGGATCGTTGTATAGGTTGCCCTACTGGGGGAGATCTTCTTGGCAGAAGGTAAGCAGAATGGATGAAGAATATTGCTGAGGGATGTCGTTGATGTCAATCTCTTGATGGCGAGCATCAGCAGGGTCCATGCTAAAGATGACGTTTATCATCCTGGCAGCAAAGGGGTAAGGACACCCTAGTTGGCTGGGGACTAAACATGGTAGAGCTTTAGAAAGAGCCCCAGTAACTTCAGGGGCTCTAGGCAGCAGTGAAGGTCAGTGCCATCTGCATGAACTCCTCGAGCTTGCCCTGATCTGCCAGTTTGTCGAGTAGAGCCCTGAGGCCTCGGCACTTGTGAAGCTTGTGACTATAGTTTCCGTGGAACTCACAATAATTGTCGGGATCTACTCCAACTAGAGGCGCTAGCTTGGGTCCAACAGGTTGGACTCAACCTTATTTGACAGCCGCCGCATAGACTTTAGGAAGAGGCTGGGAGAAGAAATGTTTTTGGTGCTGGACGTGTCGTGGCTTCCCCTTATCTCGACCATGACTTTTGGTCATATGTAACTTCGTGGCCGGGCGTTCATCACCCTGATGTTTTCTCTTTCTCTTCTCCTCCTTGGCTCTAGAAACATCGGGGAGAGAGGACTCAACATCCTCGAGGAGCATGAATTGGCTGGCTCTAGCCACCAGCTCTGGGTAGCCCCGAGGCTTAGCCAGCTGCATAGATTTAGACAGATCCCCCACCTTGAGTCCCCTCCAAAAATTGTGCATGGGCCACTACAAGATCGAACATCTTCAAGCTTTCTGCCGCGCGGCAAAGAAGGGGTTGTGAGTCCCGGAGGCTTCCCTCTCGCTTGCTTAATGTTGCAGCACTATGCCGAAAATGACCATCTCAGCGTTGACGTGATGAAATGGGCAATTCAGCTTCTATTTCAAGTGGTTTATAAGAGGAAATGTAACCCCTAGGGACGCTTACCCAGCTAAATGCTGCCTCCCCTTCAGGGCGTGTTTGCTAAGAGGTGGCACTTAGTAGCCTCATCTAGTTGGCGATAATGGATCGCAGCCTCAAACACCTGTGTACGTGCTCGCGGGAGTCGTCGCGCCTTTGTTGGCCTCAAGCCTGGGCAGCCTGAAGTGTTTTAGGATTGGGCGCCAGCTGGATGGCGTCGGTAAAGAGGAGCATTGTCATCTATTGGTCCAAAGAAGGGGTCAGGCCCATGATGAGAGGGGCCTGAAAGCCTAGAAAGAGTGGGTCTCTGCATCGAGGAAAGGAGGAAGGCAGATGAAGGAAAGTAGGCTGTGGTAGCGGACATGGTGGAGGTAGGTTCTGGTGAACCTCCTGAGGATGAAAGGGGCGTCTAGACAGTTTGTAGAAGAGCCAGACGTTTGAATGGAAGGCATTGCAACAGGAAGCGCAGGAGCAGGAGCCTCAGTGATTGGAGGACGGGCCGCTACTATAGGCGGAAGAGGTTCTCCGGCCGGACGCCACACGGCGGCAAAAAGAGTGCAGAGGGCGTCGCGACCAGCGAGAGAGGGGACAGACTGGGGAACGTTCCCCTCGAGATGACTGCTGGGTGGAAGACATTTTTCAGGTGGCGGAGTTTGGCTGGCGGGGCACATCTGTTAAAAGAATGCAGGCGTCCAAGAAATGAGCTTAATGAGAACAGAAATCACGTGCAAAACAAAAGGGTAAAAGCTCGTATGATCTCTATATTTTCAGTACAAATACGCGAACAGTGAAAGAGGTGGCCTACGATCCTTTAGGCCTTCGAAATTTGAAGCTATAGGTGTCAAAAAGTTTACCACAGGGGATAACTGGCTTGTGGCAGCCAAGCGTTCATAGCGATGTTGCTTTTGGTTCCTTCGATGTTGGCCCTTCCTATCATTGTGAAGCAGAATTCACCAAGTGTTGGATTGTTCACCCACCAATAGGGAACGTGAACTGGGTTTAGACCGTCATGAGACATGTTAGTTTTACCCTACTGATGATCCCACCGTGACAGTAATTAAATCTAGTATGAGAGGAACCATTGATTCACACAATTGGTCATCGCACATGGTTGAAAAGCCAATGGCGCGAAGCTACCTTATGCGGGATTACACTAAATACCTCTAATTCAGAATCCATGCTAAAAATGTGGCGCCAGTGTTTGTCGTTTGCCCGGCGTCCCGAAGTAAGGGACTCCAATCCTCCATGGGCGGCTGACGGAGGTTGCTTCCTTTTGCGGGGCAGAAAGGCCGCGACGGACATCTTGAAGTGAAGTTTCGAACAGGCGGTGAGCTGAATCCTTTGCAGACAACTTAAATTCGTGACGGGGCATTATAAGTGGCAGAGTGACCTTGCTACCACGATCCACTGAGATCTTGCCCATTATCGCAGCAGATTTGTCCCTCCCAAGTTTTGGTTTTGCCTTACAAATGATCAGGTCGTTGGGGTCCAAGGAAACAACGTGTCGCACGATAGAGTGCGGTGACATGCTTCCGGGTCAGAAATGTTGCGGGCCACAAAGCACCAAGCACAAACTGCTGCAAGGATTGCATCTCATGGGAGGAGGCCCCCAAGTGTGCCCTCGCGGCGCCTTCAAGGCCGTCGAAAAGTTCGAGCAAAAGATGAACTTGGGTGTGGGGACCGCCCTTGCCGCGTGCGGCAGATTCTGCGTGACTTGTCTTGGCTGCCTAAGGTTTTCTTGGCCTTGGGACCCCCAGGATTGCATCTCTTTTGAGGAGGCATCGGGTCTGTAGGGCCGCAAGTGAACCTTAGATAATCGTTCTCGCCTCTCGCAGCACCCACCTGAAAGGATCATGCAAGAGATGGATAGGGATATGTGGATTACCCACGCAACGTTATCGAGCTGTCCCCCAAGACCGCAGGACCTCCTCTGCATCGGGCCTCAAAGTCCGGCAGGACTGCTTGTCGGTGGCTGCAGGAAAGTCGTAAGGGGATGCTGGTGTCTCGGGAAGGTTCCATCAAAACATTTGCATGAAACAAATTTTTTATCAAGTAAAATAGAAGGGGCAGGGTGAAAATCAGCATTGCTGCAACTCCCTCCATGAATTAATTTTGCGATGGGGCATTGTAAGTGGCAAGTGGCCTTGCTACCACGATCCATCGAGGTCCAGCCCACAGTCGCAGTAGGTTCATCCCTCCCAATTTTTGATTCTGCCTAACAAACAACCAGGCCGGTGGGTCCAAGGAAACAATGCGTCGCACGACAGGGTGCGGTGATGGGCATCCAGGTCGAAAATGTCGCAGGCTGCAGAGCACCAAGTGCAAGCTGCGGCAAGCATTGCATCTCATGGGAGGTCGCCCCCTGAGTGAACCCTCGCAGCATCCGTCGGACTCTCCTGAACTTGTTCCGTCCGCTTAAGGCCAAGACTAACATATCTTGTGAGGCAGCTTCGGGTCGGCCTGAGCGCAAGCGAATGAACCCTCCAGCTGCCTCTGAAGACTGGGATTCTGGGATTCTTCCCGCCATGATGTCGTCGCGGTGTCCTCGAAGACCCCGAGACATCCTTCGCATTGGGGTCTTAGATATTTGTAGAGCTGTCGGCATTCCGGGGACTCCGCCCCTTTGAGGTCTCTTGGACGTGTATGATTTTTGGGCCTTTAGGACCCTCGGGATTGCATCTTGTGGGAGATGGCTTCGAGACTGTGTGTCCTCAGGTGAATCGCCGCATTGCCTTCAGGTCTCGCAGTGTTGTTGCGGCATCCTCATGCTCCCTGGGACCTCCTCTGCATTTGGTGTTTGGCATTGCCCTCATGATGTCCGCGCATCGGCTGCAAGTGCCTCGCGTTAGAGACTCGAAGTTCTCGAGAACTACTTGTCAGAGCCCTCGAGGTTGTCAGAATGTGCTCTTATTTTGCGGTGACGGTTGGGGGCTCTGGCGGCGTAAGCTTTTTGCGACCCTCGGCCGTAGAAAATTGTGATGATGTGCTTACGATCTGCATTTTTTTGCCCTCGTAATGCTGGCGTGGGTGTTCGCAAGGAGTGCAGGACCTCCCCTTCTAGTTCTATTATTCTGTAGGAATGCTCGTTGCTTTCTTGGGAATGTTGTATGGGAATTCTGCCGTCTCGCAGGTAGTTGGATTCCTAGGGAGCTCTCGTGGCCCCGTAAGCTTTTTGGGGGGCTCGATACTCCCGGGATTGCATCCCGTGAGTTGTGCTACAGGGTCCTTGATGGTGCCCACGAACAAATGTGAGGTTCCCACGAGACTCTTGCGTCACCAAGCAACCACTCGAGGAAATTTCAAAATTGTTGTGGGGCGGGTCCTCGATGGCAATGCGCTGTCCCGAAGAACATTGGTGAGTACGGTAGCATCGGAATGAGAGATTGGCATTGGGATGAGCTATGGGATGAGAGGCCTCCCGGCGCCCAAACCGTAGCGCGTTTTGAAAGTGCGCTGCGCTGATTGAAGAACGTTATGGTATTGTCGGAATAATTTCCTGAATGTCCTCGACGTGCTCAATCCCTCCGAGTTCTATTCTTCTATAGGAACGCTGATTGCTTTACTGGGAATGTTGTGTAGGGATTCTGCCGTCACGTAGGCGTTTGGATTCCCTAGGAGCTCTCACGACTGTGTAAGCTTTTAGGGGTCATCGGTACTCCCAGGATTGCATCCAACAGGTTGTGCTGCGGAGTATTTGATGGTACCCTTGAACAAATGCTAGGTTCCCGTGAGACTATTGTGTCTCCAAGCAACCGCTCCAAAAATTTACAAAAATGATGTGGGGCGGGACCTGCGATGGCAATACCCTGTCCCGAGGAATGTCGGTGAGTGCAATAGCGTCGGAGTGAGAGATTGGCGTTGGGATGATCTCCGGGAGGAAAGGTCTCCCAGCCCCCCAACCGCAGCACGCTTCAAAAGTGCTCTGCTGATTGAAGAACGTTATGGTGTTGTTGGAACGATTTCCCTAACATCCTTGATGTGCTCAATCCCTCCGAGTTTTGTTCTTCAATAGGAATGCTCGTTGCTTTATTGGGAATGTTGTGTGGGGATTCCACCGTTTCACAGGCGTTTGGATTCCCCGGGAGCTCTCGTGGCCGAGTAAGCTTTTTGGGGCCCTCGGTACTCCCGGCATTGCATCCTGTGGGTTGTGCTGAGGGGTATTTGATGGTACCCCCGAACAAATGTGAGGTTCCCGCGAGACTCTTGCGTCTCCAAGCAACCGCTCGAGAAAATTACAAAAATTCTATGGGGCGGGTCCTGCGATGGCAATTCGCCGTATCGTGGAACGTCGGTGAGTATCGTAAGTTCGGAACGAGAGATTACCATTGGGATGATCTCTGGGAGGAGAGGTCTCCTGGCCCCCCAACCTCAGCACGCTTCAAAAGTGTGCTGCGCTGATTGAAGAACATTATGGTTCATGGGGATTTTGCCGTCTCACAGGCGTTTGGATTCCCAAGGACCTCTCGCGGCCACATAAGCTTTTTGGGGCCATCGGTACTCCCGGGATTGCATCCCGCGGGTTGTGCTACAGGGTTTTTGATGGTACCCCTGAATAAATGCGAGGTTCCTGCGAGACTTTTGCATCTCCAAGCAACTGCTTGAGAAAATTGCAAAAATGCTGTGGGGCGGGTCCTACGGTGGCAATGCGCCGTCCCGAAGAATGTCGGTGAGTGCGGTAGCATCAGAATGAGAGATTGGCACTGGGATGATCTCCAGGAGGAGAGGTCTCTCGGCCCCCCAATCGCAGTACGCTTAGAAAGTTCGCTGCGTTGATTGAGGGAGTTGCAACAATGCTGATTTTCACCCTGGCCCTTCTATTTTACTTGATAAAAAATCTATTTCATGCTGATGTTTTGATGGAACCTCCCCGAGACACCGGCATCCTCTAACAACTTTCCCGTAGCCACCGAAGAACAGTCTTGCCTGTCTCCGAGGCCCGATGCAGAGGAGGTCCTGCGGTCTTGGTGGACAGCCCGATAACATCGCGTGGGCAGTCCACATATCCCTGTCCATCTCTTGCACGATTCTTTTGGGTGGGTGCCGTGAGAGGTGAGAATGATTCTCGCAAACCCGATGCCTCTTCACAAGAGATGCAATCCTGGGGGTCCCGAAGGCCAAGAAAACCTTAGGCGGCCAGGACAAGTCCCGCATACTCCACCACACGCCGCGAGGGCGGTCCCTATACCCAAGCCCATCTTTTGCTCAATTTTTTCGAGGGCCTCGAAGGCGCCACGAGGGCACACTCAGGGGCCTCCTCCCATGAGATGTAATCCTTGCGGCAGTTTGCACTTGGTGCTTTGCGGCCTATGACATTTTCGACCCGGACGCATGTCATCGCACTCTTCCGTGCGACACGTTGCTTCCTTGGACCCCAACGGCCTGGTTGTTTGTAAGGCAAAACCAAAACTTGGGAGTGACAAATTTGTTGCGATAATGGGCTGGATCTAAGTGGATCGTGGTAGCAAGGCCACTTTGCCACTTATAATGCCCCGTCACAAATTTAAGTTGTCTGCAAAGGATTCACCTCACCGCCCGTTCGAAACTTCACTTCAAGATGTCCGTCGCGGCCTTTCTGCCCCGCAGAAGGAAGCGACCTACGTCAGCCGCCCATGGGGGATTTGAGTCCCTTACTTCGGGACGCCGGGCGAACGACAAACACTAGAGCCCCATTTTTAGCATGGATTCTGAATTAGAGGTATTTAGTCGTAATCCCGTATAAGGTAGCTTCGCGCCATTGGCTTTTCAATCATGTGCGATTGTGTGAATCAATGGTTCCTCTCATACTAGGTTTAATTACTGTCACGGTGGGATCATCAGTAGGGTAAAACTAACATGTCTCATGACAATCTAAACCCAATTCACGTTCCCTATTGGTGGGTGAACAATCCAACACTTGGTGAATTCTGCTTCACAATGATAGGAAGGGCCGACATCGAAGGATCCAAAAGCAACATCGCTATGAACACTTGGCTGCCACAAGCCAGTTATCCCTGTTGTAACTTTTCTGACACCTATAGCTTCAAATTTCGAAGGCCTAAAGGATCGTAGGCCACTCTTTCACTGTTCGTATTTGTACTGGAAATTAGAATCATATGAGCTTTTACCCTTTTGTTTCGCACGTGATTTCTGTTCTCATTGAGCTCATCTTAGGACGCCTGCATTATCTTTTAACAGATGTGCCACCCCGGCCAAACTCCCTACCTGACAATGTCTTTCGCCCAGATCATCCCGCTGGGGCGGGACTTGGATCCAAAAGGAGGGGTCAGGCTCCTCCTCCATCTCACGGAATAAGTAAAATAACATTTAAAGTTGTGGTATTTCACTTTTGCTAGCAGGATCGGCTCCCACTTATCCTACACCTCTCAAGTCATTTCACAAGGTCGGACTAGAGTCAAGCTCAACAGGGTCTTCTTTCCTCGCTGATTCTGCCAAGCCCATTCCCTTGGCTATGGTTGCACTGGATAGTAGACTGGGACAGTCAGAATCTTGTTAATCCATTCATGCGTGTCACTGCTGATGAGGCATTTGGCTACCTTAAGAGAGTCATAGTTACTTCCCGCTGGAAACTCATGGTTTGCGCATCAAGGCAGTGGAAGGCAGGTCGGTGGCTTCTGCTATAGAAAACCTTGAAGGCAGCAGGTATTCTAAGCAGATCAGTGCACTAGAACAACGATCATCTTCGCTGTTGGTGGTGCCCTAGCTGCTGTCTACAGAACAGGAGAGCAGGTGCGGCAGGTCGCAGGTGGAGGCTAGCTAAAAGCAGCAAACTTTGGCCTCCTCTCTTGGCCTTTCTAGGCAAAACATGTTGCCTGCTGAAGCTAAAACTGAGCAGACCACCCCCTGCAGCCGATCTAGCAAAATAGAGAAAATCGCTGCTATAGGAAACACAGGAATTATAGACGCTTGCAGCTCACCGGTGAAGGCCTATCCAAACCATCGATCGAAGGCCTCTTCCCTTGGCCTTCCCGAACAAAACACAGTCCGCCAAAGCTGTGATAGAGATTTCTGCAACCTGTAGCCGATTCAGCGAAGCAGAGCAGCCTGCCAATCCAGCAACTGCGGAATGTCAAGGAATTGTAGGAAACTACAGCAAAATTGAAACTAGAGTGCTGTGATCCAGCCATTGCACAGAAAAAGTAGCTGGAAGTTTAAATGTTGCAGTCTCCTTCAAATCTAGCAAAACAGAGGAGATTGCCTAAGAGAAAGATGCTGTAAACGCTGCAACCTCAAGCGAAAACAGCGCATCAGGTGCTAGAATTGCGAGCATCAACAGTGCCAGCATAAACAAAGGGCTGGAAGCCAGCCACTACAAGGTGGATGATGCTCAGATGTTGGATTCCTTCCCCTCACAGCAAGCCTCACTTCTAGACTACAACCAAGGTATGGTTTCCTCCCACCTTGCGGTCGAGGGGGTGGCCGCTCATTCAACTACATGTGATGTTGCAAATTTTGTTCTGGGTGAGGTTACAAGAGGCCCGTTAGGGTAGTCCAGTGTGCAGGTTGACATCACGCAGAGTGCTCTGTTCAATTCTGTAGTTTCAGCCCAGACTGCAGCATTAAATAGCTCCAACAGTAGAACTTGCCCACCAAGTGTTTGATAGAATGCCACAATTAGCATTCTGCAAAATTCTGCAGCTTCAAGCAAGCAGAGCAGTCCCCTGCAACCTCAGAATAGTGCAAATAAGCAAGTTCCCCAACCAGATTTGCATAAGTCGCATGCAATTCACTTCAAACAGTAAGGGAATGTTCTACAGCAGCAACCTAACTCCATCAAACCGCCAAAATAGCAGCCTCATCACTCATCTGCAGCTAGCTCGGCCTGGGCTCGCAAGGAGTATGTTAGCTTTGGAGACGTTGATCTCTCCAACTCAGCCCACATTCATGAAGGAGTGGTCCAGCTCGACCAAGCTTCCATCTTATACATGCAATCCAAGCTAGCTTCTGCGCTTGTCGGCAAAATATTTGGGAGGAGATTGCCTTTTCAATTTCTCTCAGTCAAGCTTCATAAGAGGTGGGGGCACTACGATGGCTTCAAAGTCCTCGATGCCAGCAAAGACAATTTCATCTGTCACTTTGAAAAAGAAGCGGATAGGGATGCGGTGATCCGTAGTGAACCTTGGACGGTGGCGGGTCAAATCCTAGGACTTGATGTTTGGTCTTCTGATTTTGATCCCTCTTCGGTTGGTGTCTCAACACCACTCTGGATCAGCTACCTGCGCTCCCCCTCTACTATTGGGGTAAGGAGAACCTAGCTAGAATTTCTTTAGAAATTGGTGCTCCGTTATGGCTAGACCCCGTCACTGCCAATATGGAGAAGATTGCTTTTGCACGAATTTGCATTAGGGTCAACCTAACCCAACCCCTCAAACCGGGTGTCTGGATCAATGGACCAAAAGGCAAGTTCTTTTAAAGGGTTGAGTATGAAGGCATCACTGTTGCCTACTTCAAATATGGAGTAGTTGGCCACAGGGATCAGAGTTGCCCCCTCCATAGGCCGAAAACACAAGCCCCTACTTCCACCCACCCCACCTCGTCCACCTCTGATGACCTGATGGACATTAACACTTGTCATTCAACCACTGGTGAGGATGTTTGCAACCCTATCATCAACTCCACCCAGGATAGCAAAAAACTACAAAGCCAACCAGACCATTCGGGGGATAGGACGAAGGAATCTGTTGACCCGTGGATGCTCAAAACCAACAGGCGCAGAAAGCCACATAGATTGGCTGGACAGCCAACCAAACTTGGGTCAACCAACATTCCCAATAAGCCTACACCGCTCCACCCTCTAAAATCAGGAAAGCAACAACAGCGAACTGCAGCCCAGCAATTCAGAATTTTGGGACAGCAACCTACTGGACCTGAAACATCACAAAGCAGCAAGAAAAAGTGCATTGTTGAACTACAAAACAGTGCAGCAGCGCATGGGCAGCTATAGAACAAGCAGAAGGGCACTATAGCAATGCAAGGGCTGCTACAGAACATGCAGAAGGGCACTGAAGAAATGCAGGAGCTGCTGCAGAACAAGCAAAAAGGTACTATAGAAATGCAGGATAGTGCAGTTGCAATATAGGGGCTACTGTAGAACAAGCAGAGGGGCACTGTAAAAATGCAGGATAGTGCAGTAGCAATGTAGGGGTTACTGCAAAACAAGCAGAAGGGCACTGTAGAAATGCATGACAGTGTAGTTTGCTTGCAAATTGAAGCATCTCAGTAGAATGCAATCTATGGACTACAAGAAACAGAGGCTGAAGCTAAAGACAGCAGGATTTCTTCCATCCAGCACAACAATCCTTTTGCTGTCCTCGATGTGAGTCTGGAAAAAGGAGATAACCGTCCACCCACTAACACACCAGTATAGCCCTCTTCTGCTAGCAAGTTGAAACCTAAATCCCTTTTGCGAAAACTTGTTTCCCCAAATGCCAACAATTGCAAGGGTAGGGTAAGAATCTCTAAGAAACATTGGAAGAGGGAACTCGCTAACCTCAAGAGCTACACTGCTCCAGCAACTGATGGCAAATTAAATAAAAGAAGATGGGAGATCCGTAGCGATGCTGATAAGGAGGGTGGCTCCCTCCCCCCGTCTCAACCTTTCTCCTCCCCCATCAATGATTAAAGCAATCTTTTGGAATTGTCGTGGAGTTAAAAAGTCAGCTTCGCGCAATCACTTTCAGGCTTTAATCAGGGAGCACTCGCTAGTGGTGATCTGTCTTTTGGAGATCAGAGTCCAATCATTCTCCAGAAGAGAAGCAGATGGACTCGTGGGGCAACAATGGGACTTTCATGTGGAGCCATCAGTAGGTAAATCGGGTGACATTATTATGTGCTGGTAGAACCACATTGCCCGGCTTCAAGGTATTCACACTAGTAAGCAAGTTGTTGTTGCCGAAGCTACGGTTATGGATAAAAATATTTGGCACATCTATGTTATTTATGCCAACAAGGACTACATCAAGCGTCGATCCATCTGGAACACTATTTCTCCAATTTTAGATGCGGAGATTCCAGCCCTCGTGGGAGGTGACTTTAATTGCATCTTATCACAGGAAGACAAGCAAGGGGGCAACCCATTTATCCCGACGGTGGCTCACAATGAATTTGCAAGCTTCCTAACCAATAACGATCTTCTTGATGGCTGGAATGGTGGACAGCATTATACTTAGTGCAACAACAAGAAGGGAAAAGCGCGTATGTGGGTTAGATTGGACAGAGTTTGCTTCAACTTAGTGGCTTTATCTGCTCTCCCGAGCCCTATTGTTACTCACCTTACAAGAATTGGGTCAGATCATTGCCCGTTTTTGGTTCAAGGTAGAAACTTGGAATTCAAACTGCAAGGCAGCACCCTGAAATTTGAAGATGTCTGGCCTGACGAAGAGGCTTCAAAGGAGATTGTGGTTAGAGAATGGCAAAAACCAGCTCATGGTAGCCCTCTTACAATACTCAACCACAAGTTTGCCCGCATCTCTCACGCACTAAAGATTTGGAGTCGGGACAAGTTAGAGAATATCCACGATAAAACCAAAGATCTACAAAACAGAATTGCTGAACTTCAACTAAGGGAGTCAATTGGCACTGGCCTGACTGACAATGATTTGGACTGCCTACTATGGTTGGTTGTAGAATACAACACCACCCTCAACAGACTGGAGACTTGGTGGCTACAAAGGGCCAAAGTGAAGTGGGCCAAGTGTGGGGATCACAACACTTCCTTTTTCCATAAAGCTGCAACTTGTAAGAAGTGTACCAACTATATCCTCCGGTTAGTTGGGTAGAATGAGTAGGAAATCATAGATAAAAAAGGGATCCAAGCTATGTTGGTTGGCCACTTCTCCTCTAAATGGTGGCCCCCCATCCCCCCTTTGCCCGAGCTGAACATCCCCTCACCTAGAACCACAATCTCTCATGAAAATGCACTCAGGATCAGTACACCTGTCATCAATGAGGAGATTGTAGCTGCTATTAACTCTCTTGGCAACAACAAGGCTCCTGGCATCAATGGCATAAGAAGCTCCTTCCTTAAGGGCTACTAGAGTGCTACCAGCTCGGATGTCTTGATTGCTGTTCATCATTTCTTTAGACATGGGTCCGTGCAAAAGCGTTGGAAGGACACACTAGTGGTCTTTATTCCCAAAGTGTTGGGCCCTGAACTTCCATCCCAGTTCAGACCCATAAGCCTCTACACCACTATTTACAAAGTCATTGCCAAAATCCTTATCAATCGGGTGAAGGACGTCCTTAGCTCTCTCATTTCTCAGGAACAAGGGGCCTTTGTTTCAGGCAGAGGCATCGCCGATAACTGTCTGATAGCACAGGAGATCATGCAGAGATTAGCCTCATCTAAGTCCTCCACTGGCTACAAGTCTGTCAAAGTGGATATGGAGCAGGCCTACGACAGAATGAGGTGGGACTTCCTACAAAAAATGCTTCAGCATTTTGGGTTCCCGAAAACCTGGAGCAAATGGGCCTTAGCATGCATTGAAGGCCCCAGGTTTGCCTTGATGATCAATGGCCAAATATCAAATTGGATTGAAGCAACTTGTGAATTTCATCAGGGGTGCCCTTTGTCACCATATCTATTCATTCTCTGCTCCGAATTGCTTTCCCTCCTTATCAACCAACACCAGAACATAGATGATTTGCTGGGGATTAGAACTACAGTACATGGGCCACTAATTACCCACTCCTGTTTGCAAAAGACATCCTTATGTTTGCCCCCACCACTTGTAGAGCTGTCAGAGCTTTAAACAACATCTTTGATACCTATTGTAAGTGGTCTGGACAGAAAATCAACAAGGCTAAGTTATCTATTTGTTTCAACAAGAAGATGAAGAGAAGTAGGCAACAAATGATTGCTAACAAATGGGGGTTTCACACCCAAGCTGAGGGCAAGTACTTGGGCATCCCGCTCATAACGAGAAGGCCATTCAAAGCTGACTTTCAGCATATTATTGATTCAGTGCGAGGCAAAATTTCCTCGTGGGGCAGCAGAAGCTTATCATTAGCTGGCAGAGTCACTCTTATAAACAATATACTCACCTCTATTCCAATCTTCTCCCTCTCCCACATGTTCGTGCCTGGCAATGTTTTGGCGGAGATTGAAAAGTTAATCAGACGCTTCCTATGGATTGGCAACCTCACTTCGAATGCAGCTCACCTTGTGGCATGGGAGCAAGTGACGAAACTGAAGTCTGCTAGAGGTCTGGGCATCCACCATCTGGAGGAATGGCACTCCATTCTCGTGGCTAAATTTGCCTTCAAATTTCTAAATAATGAGAACACTCTATGTGTCAGATGCTTCCAGACTAAGTATGGCAATAGACAGAGTATATTCTCCACCAAGAGGGGAGATTCATGGGCTTGGAAACTTATATGTTAGGGAGGAACCATAGCCATGCAAAACTCCATGTGGAAGATCGGCAGTGGCTGCAGTACCACCATTATGGAGGACGCTTGGGTTAATCCCAACCCTTTTTTGAGATGGCCTACCTTCATCAATGCTATTTAATCACCCCCTTCGACCGTCGAATAGCTCCTTAATGAGAATGGTGAATGGAATTAAGCAGATCTACATAAATTCTTCAGCTCAGAGTTAGTGTTAAGAATTGGTAGGCTATCGAGGCTCGACAAAGAGGAGAGAGACAACCTAGTTTAGCTTAAATCTGACTCTATCAAATCCTCACCGCAGCTCTCTTTACAGAGATCTTTTCCGTGGTAGAGAACTTCAGCATAGCTGGGTCTGGAAGTTGCGAGCACAGCGCCGCTACGTCACTTTCCTCTGGAGGATCTATTTTGACTCTATCCCCACTTTCACTTGGCTCAAGCGAAGGCGTCTGCGAGAATCTGATAGATGCCTGTGGGGCTGCTCTGCTGAGGAGGATTTGCAAAACATTGTTTATGAGTGTAGCTTCATATGCGCAGTCTTTGATGCTTTACCGTGGCAGTGGGCTGAAACAATAATAGGAGTTGATGTTGTGCTGCCTGAGGGGGCCAACTGTGAGCCGCAGGCTAGCTCCTCGTCCCCACCACAGCATTACCCAGTCAGTTGGACGTGCAAGAAAAGAAAGGCTCCTACTACAGCTTTGCCAAATGCGAAAGCGAAGAAAGTGCAGTTTGCTCGCCCCAATCGAGCTGTTGATTTATGCCCCGTGCACACGACAATTCTACCTACCTTGCAAGTTTTGGGGCAGAATCAGCCTAAGAGGAGGAAGGATGGCGATAATGAAGGAGGAAAATTCCAACAAAAAACACCCAGACTTGCTAAAAAAAGTAGGGATCCTTTTTACGCTAACCTTTTTTCTACAAGTCGCTGCGACGATGGCGATTCTAGTACAAGATTGGGGGTGCGAAATCGGCACCAAGCAGCAGACTCTTGCAGAGCGTTGCCTCGGGCTGCTGCAACAGTGACAGCAGCAACCAAACCTGCAGCTGTCGCCGCAGTAGCTGCAGCAGCTGTTTGCACTACTGCTGCCGCCGCAATAACTGCAATAAAATTTGCAGCGGCCATCACAATAGATTTTGCTACAGCAAGCAATTATGCTATTGCTGCAGCAGTGCATTCAGCTGCTGCAGCAACAACAGAATGTAGCTCTGCTGCTGGAATAGCAACAGAGTACAACTCTGTTGCTGGATCGGCAGCAGATTGCAACCTTATTGTTGGAACAACAACATTTCTTGTTGCTGCTCCGACTGAGGGAAATCGGCCACCACATCCTCACAATGCTCATCAGCTAAACCTTTTCCTCAACAACCTGCTGTCACGTGTCCAAAAAAACCAGCTGACCCTCAGGCAGTCAAAGAGGTGGCTGCATTGTACCACTCATGGAGAGCTCACAACGGTCGTGTCCACAACAAACCCTTCCCGCTGCCTAGAGTGATCGCTGCACTTGTCCATTTTAATGAGGCCCAAGAGCAACCTTCATCCAGCATGGGAAACTGGGATCCCAATAGCCTTGAAGGCTGTTGTTACCCCTCTGCATCCCATTGGGATCCCCCACCACCACGATGGCTTAAGGTGAACTTTGATGGCTCCGTTAAATGAAATGGTGCATCAAGCACTGGTGGGGTTGTGCGAGATCACTGTGCCAACATCCTTTTAGCAGCCAGCTCCAAGCTCTACATCCATGCCACTACCACATCAGAAGCGATGGGAGCATTCATCGCGATGATAGCCGCCCAAGAGTGGGCGAATACGACAGACGGGATTTGGATAGAGGGTGAGTCAGCCATCACTATTGCAGACCTTCACCAGGCAGCCAGAGGACACCCTCCAGAAAAGACCATCGCCCAGATCGCTGATCTTTTTTGTGCCTTCAAGGCATATAAAAAATCTCATGTATACAGAGCCGCTAATAGAGCGGCCAATTTTATAGCTTCCTTTTCTTGTTTAGATGATACAGAGTGGCATAGAGGCATGTCCCTCCCACTTAATTTTTGTGCGATTCTCAATGAAGATTGAATCTTTTGTACCTGATGTATCTTTTTTTAATGTTATAGTATTATAGGCTACGGCTGAATTTCAAGAACCCAAAAACTTTACTGGAACCCAAAAACTTTTTTGGAGCTCTCATTTTCATGTTTGACCAAGGTTGACTAGGGCAAGAGATCTGGGAAACAAATGCAAGGGCCGAAGGTTGGTCTCCTTGCCGAAAGCCCATGGCGGGCGCTGCAAGGAAGAGGAAGGAGGACTGGTGGCTGCTGTTGTAGCTAGGATGGAGGGCTGCAGCAACTCCAAGCAGGTCAGCTCACTAAAACAGAGTAGGATGGAAAGCCCGGCAGATCGCAGGAGAAAGCCAGTCAAAACCTGCGATCTATGGCCTCCTTCCATGGCTTTTCTGAGCAAGATGTGTTGCTTGCTAAAGCTGAACCGAGAAGCTCGCAGCCTGCAGCAGATCTAGTGAAATAGAGGAGTTCGCTGCCACAGGACGTGCAAGAAACACAGACAGCAGTAGCAATCTTGCACAATTTCCTGCGGCAAATCTAGCAAAATTTGACAATATAGAGCTTTCGGTCAACCTGAAACCTATAGCAAATCTAGCAATATCCAACCTGAATCCCAAAACCTGCAACAAATCCAGTAAAACAGAGCCAATCGGCCAACCTACGGCTGCTAGATTTGCTGAAATCGCTGGCAGTAACTTCTACAACGTTAATGGCATACTTGCAGCCAGAGAACACACGAAAATGGAAGCTGGATGAAGGATTTTCGCAGCCTCATACAGCACCAGCAAAACAGAACAGAGTGCCCAAGTTGCAGCTATTGAAAATGCTGAAATTGCAAGCACTAATGGAGCTGCAGCTGTTGGAATTTCAGGCAAAAACAGAGCAGCAGGTGCTGGTACTGCGAGCAACAGTAGTGCCAACGACAACGAAGGGTTGGTTTCCAGCCACCGCAAGGAGGATGACGCCCAACTAGTGGTCTCCTTCCCCTCTCAGGGAGTTTCTTTGCCGAAACATAACCGAGGTATGAACTTCTCCCACCCCGTGGCTCGGGGGGCGGCCGCACATTCAACTTCCTATGATGTTGCGAATTATGTTCCGGGTGAGGATGCATGAGGCCCATTAGGGCTGTCCGGTATGCAGGTCGATAGTGCGCAGAATGCTATGTTCAATTCTGCAGTTTCAGCTCAAACTGCAGCATCAAACAGCTTCAACAGTAGAACTTGCCCACCATGTGTTCGACAGAATGCTGCAATCAGCATTCTGCAGAATTCTGCAGCTTCCAGCAAGCACAGCAGCTCCCTGCAACCTCAGATCTGTGCAAATCAGCAAGCTCCTCAGCCAATTTTGCATAAGTTATGGGCTTTTCTCATCAACCAGCAAGGGGATTTTGTGCAGAAACAATCTCACAGCTACTGCAGCCCACCAAAATAGCAGCCTCTACAATTTCCTGCAGCCAGCTCTGCTTGGGCTTGCAAGGAGTATGTTAGCTTTGGAGATATTGATCTCTCTAACTCAGCCCATATTCGAGAAGGAGTGGTCCAGCTCGCCAAAGCTTCAATTCCGCATATGCAATCCAAGCTAGCTTCATCGTTAGTTGGCAAATTATTTGGAAGGAGACTGCAGTTCCATTTTCTCGCAGCTGAGCTTCACAAATGATGGGGGCACTATGATGGTTTTAAAGTCCTCGATGCAGGCAAGGACTATTTTATCTGTTAATTTAAAAATGATGTAGATAGGGATGCTATCATTCGATCCGATCCTTGGACGGTGGCGGGTCAAATTCTAGGACTTGATGTTTGGTCCCTTGATTTTGACCCCTCCTCTTTTGTAGGTGCCTCGACACCGATCAGGATTAGATTACCAAAACTCCCCCTCTACTGCTGGGGCAAGGAGAATCTAGCCAAATTATTGTCGGAGATTGGTGCCCCATTATGGCTAGATCCACCACCGCAAACATCGAAAAATTTCTTTCGCAAGAGTTTGCATTAGGGTCAAATTAGCCCAACCACTGAAACCAGGTGTGTGGATCAA
>KZ451899.1:1199256-1213661 GCA_002786265.1 Apostasia shenzhenica | reverse complement strand
CCGAAGGCCAATTTCTAAAGCTCATATCTTGGAGGTGTGTCTCCGAAGCCTGAAGCCGTAAAGCCGTAAGCCTGAAGGCTCATACCTAAAGCTCGAATGATGAAAACTTAAAGGCCCAAGCTCATAGGCTGATGGTTTAATCTCGAAGCTGTAAGGCCGAAGGACCAAGCATGAACCCCCAAGTTCACAGGCCAAAGCTCCAAGCTCAAAGGTCGATAGCCCAATCTGAAAGCCCGAAGTTCGAATAATGAAGCTGGTAGCTCATAGACTCAAGACCAAATCCCAAAGCTCGATGCCCTAAGCCCAAAGGTTGAAGACCAAAGCCCAAAGCCATAAGACTGAAGCTAGAAAGCCCAAGCTAAAAGGCGGAGACCCGTATCCTGATGGCCTAAGCCTGAAGCCTAAAGACTAAACACGAAGATCCATGCCCAAAGCCAGATGCCCAAGCACTAGTAGAATATTGGCCTTTTATAAAAGTTAAAAACCGTTGTAAAATGCCACAAACAAACCGCTTTTTATTTACGTGCTGTAAAAGGTTTGGACCTTTTACAACGATTCATAATCGCTATAAAAGGTAGATCTTTTATAGCAATTGTCTAAAACAACCATTGCATATAATATATTTTTTTTTACAATTTTTTTTTGAATTACTAAATTATTTAAAACCTACATTGCAGAGAAATGTATCTGTTCTCACATATATACACACAATCAATAAATTACAAATTTAATATCAAATAATAAATTTTGCATTGCAACTTAAAACATATATACACAATTCTATAAACCTCAGATGCAGAGCTCAAGTTGTGTTTGGATCAAAATAATATGAAACACAAATTAAGCTAGAAATCACAAAGACACTATCCAGAAGTTGAACATTCATACTCAAAATGAACAATAAGAATATGATATAGCTGTGTGAAGGTAAAAGATTCTAATAATTTTGCCCAATAATCACATAACAAGAGAAAATTAAATCATAAATAATATATGAAGTAAATTGTGTATAATTAAAAGAACTGGCTAACTATGTTGACTGCTCTGAATACTATGCGGATTACATTCATCAATGCACAGCCCAAGTCTTAAGTTTTTGGAGTCTTCAGCATAGTCTTCATACATAAAATCAAAAGATTTCAATTGTGCCGAGTCTGCCGGGTGCTGCATCATCCGATCACATATGCGACCTT
This sequence comes from Apostasia shenzhenica, assembly GCA_002786265.1. NCBI lineage: Eukaryota > Viridiplantae > Streptophyta > Magnoliopsida > Asparagales > Orchidaceae > Apostasia > Apostasia shenzhenica. The sequence continues at coordinate 1,212,468 of KZ451899.1, read as the reverse complement.
CACCATCAGCATGCCATGTAAGATTCTTTGCATATTTATTATTATGAAATAATAGCTTAAAACGTGGTATAGGTGACAAATACCACATAACTTTTGCCGAAACACCATGCTTCTCTTTGGTGCCATCTGCATACAACTTCCACCTTGATTTTCTACATTGTGGAAAATTGCTTTAAATCAATATATTCATTTCTTTATAAAATACAATTGTTAGGAGATGCAATGATTTTTTCATAGTTCATCCCTAATTTACAAATTATCTACTTTGCCTTGTACGTTGAAATCTGAAGTTGATTTGGTGCAGGTAATATTTTTATAGCTCTAAGCATAGAGTGCGAAGGCCGAAGGGCCAATCTCAAAGTCTAGAGCTCATGCCGAAAGACTGAAGCCCAATGACCAAACGCCTAAGCTTAAATCTTAAAGCCCGAAATTCGAAGCCCAACCGTGAAGCCTGAACCCAAAATACTGAAAGACTACCCAGAGCCTGAAGCTCAAAGTTCCAATCCCAAAGCTTCAAATGCTAAGGCCAAAGGCCAAAGCTTCAAACGCTAAGGCCAAAGGCCAAAGCCTAAAATACAAAGCATGAAGCCTAATGCCCAAATGACCAAGCCTAAAATTTGAAGCTCAAAACACAAAAGCCCACACCTGATGCTCTAATCTTGATAGCCTAGGCCTTAAGTTTGAACCCTCCATGTGCAAGCTTAAAGACCATAGCCCGAAGCTTCAAGCTTGAAGCCCGAAGCTTCAAGCTTGAAGCTCGAAGCCCAAAGCCTAAACCACAAGCCCAAAAGGTCATACCAAAAGCCCAAAGGCACAGGCCAAAAGCCGAAAGCCGAAAGCCTGAAGTCTTATCCCCAAATCCCGACGACCGAACACCAAGACTGCAACCTGAAGGTCTAAGATTGATGCATGAATCCTAAGCCTGAAGACCGAAATGGCAACACCAAAGCTCAATGGTCCATGCCCAAAAGCTTATGCCCCGAGCCCAAACGCTTATGCCCCGAGCCCAAATTTTGAAACCCAAAGCCTAATACCTGGTACACAATGCCCGAAACGTAAAGCCTGAACCTTATAGTTCAAAGCCTGTAGTGCAAAACTGAAAACCGAAATGCCTACGCCTGAAGCTTAAAGACCAAAGGCTAATGCCCAAACTCAAAAGGCCCAAACTTGAAGGACGAAGCTAGATCCCGAAACCCTTAAGCAAGAAGCTCGAACCAAAGCTCAAGTCCAAGGTACGAACCTTGAAGGCCCATGCCTCAAGGCTAAAGACCAAAACCTAAAAGCCTTATCACAACATCCCTGACCCAATTTAGAAGGCCAAAGGTCTACGTCTGAAGATCAAAGCCGGATGCTTATAGGTGAGTCCAGATGTCCCAGGAAAAAAGCTTGAGGCCCAAAGACAGAAGCTTAAAGCACGAAGCCCAATGGTCTAAGCATTAAGCCCGAAGCTTGAAGGCCCATACTTGAAGATCAAAGCCCAAAGCCCAAACCCGGAAGCATACAAGCTCAATCACAAAGCTAGATGAGCAAAGCCTAAAGCCCGATGTCCCAAGCCTAAAGCCCAAAGTATTAAGCTCGAAGCCCGAAGGCCCAAGGTAAATGCTTAAATCCCAAAGCCCGATAGCCCAAAGCCTGAAGCTCAATGCCTTAACCATGAAGCCTAAACGTCCAAGCTTGAAGTCCCAACCCTAAGCATTAAGCCCAAAGCCCGTAGGCTCTAGCTTGAAGACAAAAGTTGGAAGCTAAAGGCCCGAAGTCCGAAGTCCTAAGCCTGAAGTCCAAAGCCCAAAGACCCAAGTCCGAAGACCCAACCCTAAAGGCCCAAGCTTGAAACCCATAAGCTTAAGCTTAAAGCCAAAAGGCCCAACCTTGTAGCCTGAAGTCCAAAGCCCAAACGCTCAAGCTAAAAGCACAATGGCCTAAACCTTAATCCTAAAGCAAAAAAAGCCGAAGCTCGAAGCCGAAGCTCGAAGCTTCAAGCTCTAAAGACCTAAGCCCGAATCTCTAACCTAAAGCCTAAAACCCGAAGTTAGAAAGCCATATCAAAATCCTGAATCTCGATGACAGAAGCTCATAACTTGAAGCCTAAAGTCTGACAGCCCAAGCTCGTCTTTTGAAGCTCGAAGCTCAAAGTTCAAATCTAGAAGCCCAAAAGCCTAAGCCCAAATCTTGGTGGGCTCTTGTCAAAGCCCAAAGCTTGAATCCTGAGGGCCCAAGCTCTAATCCTTAACCATGAAGATCGAAATCAGAAGGCACTAGCTTGAAGCTTAAAACTTAAAGCCTGAAAGCCAAAGGGCGAAGTCTATAGGCCCATGCCTGAAGCTTGAAGCTTAATGCCTCAAAGTTGAAGCCTAAGGCTTGAAACCTGAGAACCCAAGCCTGGATCCCTAACCCGAAAGATCAAACTCTGTCAGCACTAGCCTAAACCATAAAACTCGTAGCCTACAGGCTCAAGCTTAAAGCCTGAAGCCTAAAAGCTCAAGCCTAAAGCCTGAAGTCCAAAATGAAGGCCCAAGATAGAAGCATGAAGCTCGATCCCGAAAGCCTAAAGCATGAAGCCTGCATCTCGAAGGCCAAAACATGAAACCTGAAGCCAGAAGCCCATAGCCAAATACTCAAAGCATGAAGCCCGAAGGTCAAAGCTCGATGTCGGAAGCCATAAAATCGAAGCTCAAAGCCCAATGCCCGAAGGTCGAAGCCTGAAGCTCGAAGCCCAATGGCCTAACCCTAAAGTTGTTGATGTGGGAAGTAGAGCATCCCGAGAAACACAAAGAGAAAGAGAGTGTCAAGAAATGGCAGCATGCAAAGAGCTATGCCTGACGATTAAGGCTTAAATAAGAGTAATACGCATTCAAAATAACAAACAGAGATTTAAGGTAAATTAGGGAGAAGATCCCCTACATCCACCGGGCGATCAACGAGGTAATTTAAATAGTAAAGAAAGGGGGTGGTCATAAAGATCAGTACAATGTAAAAAGAAAAAAGAGAGAGAAAGAGAGAAAGAGCTTTCTTATCTCAAGCTCTAGCACAAGTTGATAGAAGGATAAAGAAGTGGTTGATCTAACCCTTTTCCCTGCCTCCTCTCCCTTCCTACCTGAAGCCTATTCAACAATTTTTATAGGTAGAAGGCAGTAGAGCTCAGCCCGGGATTGCTGGAAGAGGGTAAAATATTCAATTGCTGAGTCTGCATTGGTGGTCCTACTGCTGTCGGTCACTGAAGGGGCTAGAAGTAGTCTAAGGAGAACTTTATTTCTTGATTCTAGTAATTCTTCCAGGGGTCCGTGATGGCTGAAGCACGTGAACCTTTGATTTGTGTGCCTGAAAAAAGCATGCTGTGTTGGAAATAATGAGGTCATGGCACGCTGATAAATGTAGCTAAAACACATTGTTATCAATGTTTGTATGAAAATGGCCTGGAATCGATGGGATCGAGGTTTGACCGTATCCTTATGGCCGAGGATAGCGACCTGCAGGAAAAATAATAAAAATAACAAAGTGGTTAATACCCATGACGCCACATGTATGGCTGAGATGCAGCGCTGAAACCACGTGTTAACATCAGCCCCCCAACATTGTCAGGGCACGAACATTAATTTGGGTCCTAGAATGCGAACCGTCGTGATAGTGGATGCACTGCCCAAGGCCTATTAGGATAAACGGTGCGACGCTCTATTGATTCGCATTCTCCTCCACCATTTCTAAAATTTCTGAAAGAAAGGGAGTAGATTTTTTAGAGAGATGGCCGGGAGCAACAAGTGGAAGATTCTGTCGGGTCTTCCTCTGAAGAAGAAGAGGTCTAGCAGCCTTCCTTCTAGCTCCTTTTCTTCGAAGAAGAAGAGAATCTTGGAACCGTCTGATGGATTGCCAAGATCGGCGGCTGAGGAGACTGTTGTGGTGCTTTGGAAAGAAGAAGCAGGGGCTCCGGCTATAGTTCTATTAGGGGAGATGCCATCGGCCAAGGTTGCAGGGCTCTAGTGCAAACTCTGGAGTCTGCACAAGGACCTGCAATAGAGGAGAAGGCGATGGAGGTGGTGAACATCTCTGACTCTCCGGTCAAGGTGCCTCTGAAGGTTGAAGGGTGGAAGGAGCTGAGTGTAGTGCATCAGACGCCCAATGCCTAAATCAGGAATCTGGAATCTTATAGACCTAAGCATAGAGTGCAAAGACCGAAGGGCCAATCTAGAAGTCTAGAGCTCATGCCCGAAGACCGAAGCCCAATGACCAAAGGCCTAAGCTTGAATCCTAAAGCCCGAAGTTTGAAGCCCAACCCTGAAGCCTGAACCCCAAATACTGAAAGACTGTGCTCTGAGCCTAAATCCCGAAGCTCAAATCCCAAAGCTTCAAACGCTAAGGCCAAAGGCCAAAGCCTAAAATACAAAGCATGAAGCCTAATACCCAAATGCCCAAGCCTGAAATTTGAAGCTCAAAGCACAAAAGCCCACGCTTGATGCTCTAAGCCCATTAGCCTAGGCCTGAAGCTTGAACCGTCCATGTGCAAGCTTGAAGACCAAAGCCCAAAGCTTAAAGCTAAAAGCTCAAAGCCCAAAACCTAAACAGCAAGCCCAAAGGTCATACCAAAAGCCCAAAGGCACACCCCAAAAGGTGAAAGCCGAAAGCGTGAAGTCTTATCCCCAAATCCCGATGACCGAAAGCCCAAGACTGCAACCTGAAGGTCCAAGATTGATTGCTGAATCCTAAAGCCTGAAGACCAAAATTACAACACCAAAGCTCAAAGTTCCAAGCCCAAAAGCACATGCCCTTAGCCCAAATTTTGAAACCCAAAGCCTAATACCTGGTACACAATGCTCGAAACCAAAAGCCTAAACCCCAAAGTTCAAAGCCTGTAGCACAAAACTGAAAACCCAAATGCCTAAGCCTGACTTGAAGACCAAAGGCTAATGCCCAAACTCAAAAGGCCCAAACCCGAAGGATGAAGCTGGATCCCGAAAGCCTTAAGCCTGAACCTCAAATCCTAAAGGCCGAAGCCTGAAGCCCAAATTCTGAATCGCGAATGCCGAAGCTCGAAGCCGAAAGTTCGAAACCTAAGGGCCTAACCCCAAGGCTCAAGTCCAAGGTACGAACCTTGAAGGCCCAAGCCTCAAGGCTAAAGACCAAAACCTGAAGGCCTAATCCAAAAATCCTTGGCCCAATTTAGAAGGCCAAAGGTCTATGTCTGAAGATCAAAGCTGGATGCCTATATATGAGTCTAGATGTCCCAGGAACAAAGCTTGAGGCCCAAAGATGGAAGCTTAAAGCACGAAGCCCAATGGTCTTAGCATTAAGCCCGAAGCTTGAAGGCCCATCCTTGAAGATCAAAGCCCAAAGCCCAAACCCCAAAGCGTACAAGCTCAATCCCAAAGCTAGATACGCGAAGCCTAAAGCCTGATGTCCCAAGCGTGAAGCCCAAAGTCTTAAGCTTGACTAAATCCCAAAGCCTGATAGCCCAAAGATCGAAGCTCAATGCCTTAAGCGCAAAGGCTAAACGTCCAAGCTTGAAGTCCCAACCCTAAGCATTAAGCCCAAAGCCCATAGGCCCGAGCTTGAAGACAAAAGTTGGAAGCCCAAAGCCAGAAGTCCGAAGGCCTAAGCCTAAAGTCCAAAGCCCAAAGACTCAAGTCCGAAGACCCAACCCTGAAGGCCCAAGCTTGAAACCCATAAGCTTAAGCCTAAAGCCAAAAGGCTCAACCTTGTAGCCTGAAGTCCAAAGCCCAAAGGCTCAAGCTACAAGCATAATGGCCTAAACCTTAATCCTAAAGCAAAAAAGCTGAAGCTAGAAGCCTCAAGCCCCAAAGGCCTAAGCCCGAATCTCTAACCTAAAGCCTAAAACTTGAAGTTAGAAAGCCATAGCATTAGCCTGAATCTCGATGACAGAAGCTCATAGCTTGAAGCCTAAAGTTTTACAGCCCAAGCCAGTCTTTTGAAGCTCGAAGCTCAAAGTCCAAAGCTAGAAGCCCAAAAGCCTAAGCCCAAATCTTAGTGGGCCAAGAGTTGAAGCCCAAAGCTTGAATCCCAACGGCCCAAGCTCTAATCCTTAACCATGAAGATTGAAATCGGAAGGCACTATCTTGAAGCTTAAACCCTAAAGCCCGAAAGCCAAAGGGTGAAGTCTATAGGCCCATGCCTGAAGCTTGAAGCTTAATGCCTCAAAGTTGAAGCCTGAGGCTTGAAACCTGAGAACCCAAGCCTGGATCCCTAACCCGAAAGATCAAACTCTATCAACACTAGCCTAAACCTTAAAACTCATAGCCTAAAGGCTCAAGCTTAAAGCCTGAAGCCTAAAATCTTAAGCCTAAAGCCTAAAGTCCAAAAAGAAGGCCCAAGACAAAAGCATGAAGCTCAATCCCCAAAGCCTTAAGCATGAAGCCTACACCTCAAAGGCCAAAACATGAAACCTAAAGTCTGAAATGAAGGCCCAAGACCGAAGCATGAAGCTCAATCCCGAAAGCCTAAAGCATGAAGCTCAATCCCGAAAGCTTAAAGCATGAAGCCTGCATCTCGAAGGCCAAAACATGAAACCTGAAGCCCTAAGCCCAGATACTCAAAGTTTGAAGCCCGAAGCCCGAAGCCTGGAGGTCGAAGCCCAATGCCCGATGCCCGATGCCCGATGCCCGATGATGGAAGCCAGAAGCTCGAAGCCCGATGCCTGAAGGTCAAAGCTTGAAGCCCAATGGCCTAACCCTAAAACTATTGACATGGGAAGTAGAGGATCCCGAGAAACACAAAGAGAAAGAGAGTGTCGAGAAATGGCAGCATGCAGAGAGCTATGCCTAACAATTATGGCTTAAATAAGAGTAATACGTATCCAAAACAGCAAACAAAGATTTAAGGTGATTCAGGGAGAAGATCCCTTACATCCATCGGGTGATCAGCAAGGTAATTTCAATAGTAAAGAAAGGGGGTGATCATAAACATCAGCACAATATAAAAGAAAAGAGAGAGAGAAAGAGAGAAAGAGCTTGAGATACAAGTTGACGGAAGGATTAAGATGTGGCTGATCTAACCCTTTTTCCTATCTCCTCTGCCTTCCCACCTGAAGCCTATTCAACAGATTTTATAGGTAGGAGGCAGTAGAGCTCAGCCTAGGTTTGCCAGAAGATGGTAAAATATTCAATTGTTGAGTCCGCATTGGTTGTCCTACTGTTGTCGGTCACTAAAGGAGCTGAAAGTAGTGGAAGGAGAACTTTATTTCTTGATTTAGTAATTCTTCTAGGGGTCTGTGATGGCAAAAGCATGTAGACCATTTGTTTGTGTGCCTAGAAGAAGCATGTTGTGTTGGAAATAATGAGGTCATGGCACGCTGAAAAATGTAGCTAAGACACATTGTTATCATTGTTTGTAGGTAAATGGCCTTGAATCGATGGGATCGAGGTTTGACCGTATACTTATGGCCGAGGCTGGTGACTTGCAAGAAAAATAATAAAAATAATAATGTGGTTAATACCCATGGCGCCACGTGTATGACCAAGATGCAGCGCTGGAACGACGTGTTAACATCAGCCCCCTGCATTATCAGGGCACGAACAAAAATGTGGGTCTTGGAATGCAAACTGTCATGATTGTGGATGCACAGCCCAAGGCTTGTTTGGATAAAGCCGGAGCGACGCTCTGTCCATTCGCATTCTCCTCCACCATTTCTAAAAATCCTACAAGAAAGGGAGTAGATTTGTTAGAGAGATAGCTGGGAGCGAGAAGTGGAAGATTCTATCGGCTCTTCCTCTGAAGAAGAAGAAGGCTAGCAGCCTTCCATCTAGCTCTTCTTCTTCTTCAAAGAAGAGAATCTTGGAACCGTTTGATGGGTTGCCAAGATCGGCGGCTGAGGAGACTGTTGTGGTGCTTTGGGAAGAAGAAGAAGCAAGGGCTCGAGCTATAGTTCTGATAGGGGAGATGCCATCAGCCAAGGTTGCAGGGTTCTAGTGCAAATTCTAGAGTCTGCACAAGGACCTGCAATAGAGGAGATGGCGGTGGAGGTGGTGAACATCTCTAACTCTCCGGTCAAGGTGCCTCTGAAGGCTGAAGAGCTGAAGGAGCTAAGTGTAGTGCATCAGACGCCCAATGCCCAATGCCCAATGCCTGAAGTAGGAATCCAGAATTTTATAGCCCTAAGCCTAGAGTGTGAAGGCCAAAGGGCCAATCTCAAAATCTAGAGCTCATGCCCGAAGACCAAAGCCCAATGATTAAAGGCCTCAGCTTGAATCCTAAAGCTCAAAGTTTGAAGCCCAACCCTGAAGCTTGAACCCCAAATACTGAAAGACTATGCCCTGAGCTGGAAGCCTGAAGCTCAATTCCCAAAGCTTCAAATGCTAAGGCCAAAGGCAAAAGCCTAAAATACAAAGCATGAAGCCTAATGCCCAAATGCCCAAGCCTGAAATTTGAAGCTCAAAGCACAAAAGCCCACTCCTGATGCTCTAATCCCAATAGCCTAGGCCTGAAGCTTGAACTCTCCATGTACAAGCTTGAAGACCATAGCCCGAAGTTAAAGCTCGAAGCTCAAAGCCAAAAGCCTAAACCGCAAGCCCAAAAGGTCATACCAAAAGCCCAAGGGCACACACCAAAAGGAGAAAGCCGAAAGCCTGAAGTGTTATCCCCAAATCCCGATGACCGAACGCCCAAGACTACAACCTGATGGTCCAAGATTGATGCCTAAATCCTAAAGCCCAAAGACCAAAATTGTAACAATAAGGCTCAAAGGTTCATGCCCAAAGACTAGAACATGAAGCCCAAAGTTCGAAAGCCACGCTAAAAGCCCAAAGCTTGAAGCTTAAATCCCAAAGCCCAATGCCCAATACATGAAGCCAGAATCCAGAATCTTATAGCCTGAAGCATAGAGTGTGAAGGCCAATGGGCCAGTCTCAAAGCCAAAAGCCTAAAGCCTAAAACCTAAAGCTTAAAGCCCGAAGCTTGATGCCAAAAAGCCAAAGCTCGAAGACCCAATCCCAATGACCAAAGGCTTAGCTAAGCTTGAACCCTAAAGCCCGAACTTCGATGGCCTAACCTTGGAACCTGAACCCCAAATACTAAAATACTATGCTCGAAGCCCGAAGCTAAAATCCTGAAGCTTCAAACTCTAAGGCCAAAGGCTAAACCCTAATACCCAAATGCCCAAGCCTGAAATTTGAAGCCCAAACAGCAAAAGCCCATGCCTCATGCTCAAATCCTGTCACCTTGGCTGGATGCTTGAACCCTCTATGTGTAAGCTTGAAGACCGTTGCCCAAAGCTTGAAGCTTAAAGCTCGAAGCCCGAAGCCAAAATTCCAAGCCCAAAAGGTCATACCTAAGACTAAAGGGTTATGCTGGAAGCTTAAAGCTTAAAGTTTTATGCCCAAATTTCGATGACTCCCATGCTTACAACTATAAGGCCTAAAGCCCAAAGACCAAAATTGCAATAGCAAAGCTTGAAGGTCCATGCCCAAAGCCTAGAAGATGAAGCCCAAAGTTCATAAGCCAAGCGTAAAGCCCAAAGCCTCAAGCTGAAATATAAATGCCCGAAGCCTCAAGCTGAAATCTAAAAGCCCAAAGGCCCAAGCTCGAACATCGAAACTCAAAGACTAAACATTGAAGGCCAAAGCCCAATGCCTAAAACCTAAAGCCCAATGGCCAATGCCTGAAGCCCGAATCCAAAATTTTATAGCCCGAAGCACAGAGTGCAAAGGCCAAAAGGCCAATGTTGAAGCCTAATTCCTCAAGCTTAAAGCCTAAAGCTTAAAGGCTTGAAACATGAAGCCTAATGTAAAAATGCCAAAGCCTGAATTTTGAAGCCCAAAGTGCAAAATCCCTTATTTGAAGTTCGAATGCTAATGGCCTAAGCCTGAAGCTTAAACCCTTTAAGTGCAAGCTTAAAGACAAAAGCCCAAGCACCATAGCCGGAAGCCTAAAATTCAAAGGCCGAAGGCAGATGGCCAAAGCTAGATGCTCAAATTCATAAGCTTGAAGCCAAAAATCTGAAGGCCCGTGCCCGTAGAGCCCGAAATCTCAAAGGTCGAATCTCGAACCCAAAGCTTAAGTCCCAAATTCTGAAGCCCAATCACATTGCCTGAAGGCTCAACGTACTCCCAAAGTTAAAGCTCAAATCATAAAGCCCAAAATCTGAAGCACGGAGCCTAAAAGCCAAAATCGGAAGGCCAAAGCCCGAAAATCAAAGCCCGAATCACTAAAAACAAAGCCTAAATGCTAAAGCCTGCTGACCTAATCCTAAAGGCCAAAGCTTCATTGATGAATGCCTAAGATCGAAGCCTGAAGCCCAAAGCCCGAAGCCTGAAGCCCGAAGCCCAAAGCCAAAGGATCAGGCCCTTAGCCCCTGTGTCTTCAGGCTTGGGCTTCAGGCTTTTGGCTTCAGGCTTAATAATTTGGGCTTCTAGCTTCAGCCATTGACCTTCAGCATTTCAGCTTCAGGATTTTAGAAATGGTCCTTAGGCTTCGATCTTCTAGTTTACACATAGTGTTCAAGCTTCAGGTTTAGGCCATCAGGATTCATGCTTCATGTATGGCCTTTTGCATTTTGGGCTCCAAGCTTCTAGCTTGGGCATTTGGGCTTTAGGCTTGGGCTCCAGTCTTGGGACTTCGGCCATTGAGGTTGAAGCTTCATGATTTGAGCCTTGAGCTCCGGGCCTAGTCTTTTAGTATTTGGGATTTAGGCATTGGGCTTGGGCCTTTGAACTTCGAGCATCAAGATTCAAGCTTAGGACTTCAATCATTGAGGGCATGGGCATTCGAGCTTTAGGCTTCGAGCTTGGGCATTTGAGCTTCAGGCTTTGGGCCTTTAGGCTTTTGGCTTCGACATTGGCCCTTTGGCCATCGCACTCAATGCTTTGGGCTATAAGATTCTAGTTTCAAGCTTCAAGCATTGGACTTTGGGCTATAAGATTCCAGATTCGAGCTTTGGGCATTAGGCTTTGGGCATATTGATCTTTGGGCATTGGGCTTTGGGCATATTGATCTTTGGGCATTGTCTTTAGGCATATTGATCTTTGGGCATTGTCTTTGGGCCTGGCTTTTGATGTTTAGGCTTCAAGCTTTGGACTTTGAGCTTGAGCATTTAGAACTTGAGGTTTAAGCTTCAGGCTTTAGGTTTGAGTTCTAGACATTGGGCATGGACCCTCGGTCTTCAGGCTTTATGATTCGGACACCAAGCTTGGGCCATCAGGTTACAGGCTTCAGCCTTTGGCCATTGGGCTTTGTGCTTTAGACTTCAAGCTTTAGGCTTCCAGCATTGGTATGCGGGCTTTGGGCATGACCTTTGTCTTTGGCTTTCGGGCTTAGGCCATCAGGTTTCAGCATTTAAGCTTGGTCCTTAGTGGTTTGGGCTTCAATTTTTGCGCCTTGGTTTTCCAATTTTGGGCTTAGGCTATCAGTATTGGGCTTTTTGATTTGAGCTTTAGAGTTCGAGAATTTTGCTTGGGCCTTTAGACTTTGGGATTGGGCATCTAGATTTGGCATTAAGCTTTGGGTTTATATTTTGACCTTCAAGCTTTCGGGCTCGATTTTGGATCTTCGATCTTTTGGCGTTGAGCTTTTGGGCATCAGGCTTCGGGCTTTTGGCTTCAAGTTTGGGTCTTTAAGCTTTTGGCTTTGGCCATCAGCCTTTGAACTTCAGGCTTCGGGCTTTTGGCCTTTGGACTTTGGGTTTCAGGCTTCGAATTTAGGACTGTGACTTGGGCCTTTGGACTTTTGGCTTCAAGTTTAAGAATTTGGACTTGCTTGGGCCATTCAGTTGTGGGCTTAGGCCTTTGGCCATCGAGCTTTTGTCTTCAGTCTTCAAGCTTCAAGCTTCTAGCATGGGCCTTCAGGCTTTGGGCTTCGTGCATCAGGCTTTGGGCATGGGCATTTGTCCATCAGGCTTTGGCCTTCGGGCTTGGTCTTTAGTAGTTTAGGCTTCAATTTTCAGGCTTTAGCCTTTCAATTTTGGGTATGAGGTTTGGGCCTTTAAGCCTTGGGTTTGGGTTTTGGGCTTTAGGGGTTGTGGTCTTTAAGCTTTTGGCTTTGGCCATCAGCCTTTGAACTTCGGGCTTTGGGCTTTTGGCCTTTGGTCTTTGGGTTTCAGGCTTCGAATTTAGGACTGTGGCTTGGGCCTTTGGACTTTTGGCTTCAATTTTAAGAATTTGGGCTTGCCTGGGCTATCCGGTTGTGGGCTTTGGCCTTTGGCCATCGAGCTTTGGTCTTTAGCCTTCAAGCTTCAAGCTTCTAGCATGGGCCTTTGGCCTTTGGGCTTTGGCCTTCAAGCTAGGCCGTTAGGCTTTAGCATTTAGGCTTGGTCTTTAGTGGTTTAGGCTTCAATTTTTAGGCTTTAGCCTTTTAATTTTGGGTATGAGGTTTGGGCCTTTAAGCGTTGTGGTTCGGGTTTTGGGCTTTAAGATTTAAGCTTCAATGTTTGAGAATTGTGCTTGGGCCTTTGGGATTTAGGATGGGCTTCAGGATTTGAGCCTTAAGTTTTGGGTTTGTGCTTCGGCCTTTAAACATCCTAGCTTGATGTGGGTCTTCGACATTCTGACATTGAGCTTTTGGCCTTCGGGCTTTAAGCTCCGGGCTTGTGCACTCAACTTTAGGCCTTAGGCTTTTGGCTTAGACCTTCAAGCTTTTTGGCTTCAAACTTAGGTCTTTAGGCTTCTGGCTTTGGGCTTTATGCTTTGTATTTTCAGGATTCAAGATTTGAGCTTGAAGCTTTAGAATTTGAGCTTTGGCCTACGAGCTGTCTTTCGGTATTTGTGGTTTAGACTTCGGGCCTTGACCTTCAAACTTTGGGGTTTGGGATGTAAGGTTAGGCCTTCGAACTTTGGGATATAAGATTTGGCCTTCCGTCTTCGGGCTTGTGTTTTTCGACTTCAGTATTTGGGCTTAGACCTTCAAGCTTTAGGTTTTTGCATTGGGCCTTTGGCCTTCGTACTTTGTGCTTCGGGCTATAAGATTCTGGATTCAGGCTTCAGGCTTTAGGCTTTGGGCATTGACCTTTGGGCCTGGGCCTTCGATGTTTAGGCTTAGAGCTTCAAACTTTGGGCTTCAGGGTTTAAGCGTTAGCCTTCGAACTTTGGGCTTCAGTTCTGTGCTTTGGGCGTGGACCTTCGTGCCTTGGTATTGCAATTTTGGTCTTCAGGCTTTACATCAAGCTTGGGCCTTTAAGTTGCGGCTTGGGCCTTCAGTCATCGGGATTTGGACTTGATACCTCAAGCTTTAAGCTTCTAGCATGGGACTTTTGGCTTTAGGCATGACCTTTTAGGCTTG
>KZ451899.1:1137048-1188725 GCA_002786265.1 Apostasia shenzhenica | reverse complement strand
GTTCTGCAGATTTTATGCTTTTGGCTTTAAGCTTTGGCCTCCAGGTTCTAAGCACAAAGCCTGAACCCCAAATACTAAAAGACTATGCCCGGAGCCCCATGCTCAAATCCCAAAGCTTCAAACTCTAAAGCCAAAGGCCAAAGCTTAAAATACAAAGCATGAAGCCTAATGCTAAAATGACCAAGCCTGAAATTTAAAGCCTAAAGCCTGTTTTACAGCGGATTCAGATTCAAAATAAATAGAATCGGATTCAAAGGTTGAAGCGGTTTCAGATAAATGAAGCAGTTTCAAATTTAAATTTTGTTTGGATGAAAAGTGGCTTGAAATTAATTTTGAATCTACTTTAATTTATTTTTGTTTGGATGAATATTAATTTAGAAACTACTTCATCTCACAATAAAATCTCAAAAATAATAACAATATATAAATTTTATAATAAAAGTAAATAAAAAATATTTATTCAAAATTTTATAATTTATTTGAATATTATTAATTTAAAATTCTCACGAGGATATATATCAAAATTTGAGATATTTAAGGGATGTGGATATGTGTCAAAAGATGATTTGTTATTATTTTTTAAATTTTGAATTTATCAGATTTAATTATCCCTTAATTTTAGCCTTAAAAAATACCAAATTTATCCCCGGATATGTTTTTCGAAAAATTTGAGAAAAAAGAAGAAGCGATCGCGAGTCTGAAACCACATTTTCGATGGTTTCGGCTTCGTGGCCTTGAAGTCATTTCATACTTATAAAACGGATTTAAATTTATGGGATGAATCAGAATTATTTAGCTAATTAATTTTATTAAATCGTCTTCGTCCCGCTTGAAACCGCTCGAAGCCGTCAACCAAACAGACTGTAAAAGCCCATGCTTGGAGTTTGAATCCTGATGACCTAAGCTTAAAGCTTGAAATCTTTATGTGCAAGCTTGAAGACCGAAGTCTGAAGACCGTAGCTCAAAGCCTGAAGCTTGAAGCTTGAAGGCCGATGGCTAAAGATAGAAGGCCAAATTCTTAGGCTCATAGCCAAAAGTTTGAAGGACCATGCCCGTAGCCACAAGTTTAAAGGCGTAAAGCCTAAATGTCAAAGCCTAAAACCTAAAGGCCCGAAGCCTGAAGGTCGAAAGCCCAAGCCCGAAGACCGAAGCCCGACAACTGATGGCCTAAGCTTGCAATCCTGAAGCTCAAAGTTCGAAAGCCCAAGCCCAAAGCTTAAACCCCAAATACTAAAGGATTAAGCCCGGAGCCTGAGGCTCAAATCCTGAAACTTGAACCTCAAAGGCCAAAGTTCCAAGACTAAAACACAAAGCATGAAGCCTAAAGCGCAAATGCCTAAACCCAAATCTTGAAGCCCAAAGCACAAAAAAACCAATGCCTGAAGTAGGAATCCTAATGGCCTAAGCCTGAAGATTGAACTGTCTATGTTCAAACTAGAAGATCAAAGCCCGAAGACTGTTTCTAAAAACTTGAAGCTTGAAGGCTGAAGCTAGAAGCCCAAATTATTAAGCTTGAAGCTAAAAGCCCAAAGCCCAAGCCCAAAGCCACAAGACCTAAACTCGAAACCCGAAGGTCGAATCCCAAAGCCCAAAGGCCCAAGCATGATGGCCCAGACCCAATGCCAAAAGCCTAAAGACCTAATCTTGAATCATTAGGCATGGGCTTTTTCTCTTTGGGCTTCAAATTTCAAGCTTGGGCATTTGAGCATTAGGCTTCATGCTTTTTATTTTAAGCTTTGGCCTTTGACTTTGGCCTTAGAGTTTGAAGATTTGGGATTTGAGCTTCGGGCTCCAGGCATTGTCTTTAGGTATTTGGGGTTCAAGCATCGGTGTTCGGCCTTAAAACTTTTGGCTTCAGGATTCAAGCTTAGACCTTTGGTCATTGGGCTTCAATCTTTGGGCTTGGGCTTTTGGACTTCAGGCTTCATTGAGCTTCGAGCTTCGATCTTCGATCATTGGGCTTTGTTCATTGAGCTTCGAGCTTCGAGCTTTGAGTTTCGAGCTTCAAGGTTGGAGCTTCGATCTTCGAGCTTCAAGATTTAGGCTTTAGGATTTGGGCTTGAGGCTTCGAGTTTAGAACTTCAGGTATTGGGCTTCTAGCTAGGCCCTTCGTACTTTGGGCTTCAAAATTTGGGTTTCGGGCTTTAAGCTTGAGCCTTCATGTTTTAGGCTTCAGGCTTTGGGATTTGAGCTTGGGGTTTTGAGTTTCGGGGATGAAGCTTCGGGCATGGAGCTTCAGGCTTTGGCATTCGGGATTTGGGCTTAGTTCTTCGAGCTTTGGGCTTCAGGCTTTAGGGCTTGGGAATTAGCTTTTGATCTTGGTCTTTTAGGCTTTATGCTTTGGGATTTGAGCTTGGGGTTTTGATTTCGGGGATAGGGCTTCGAGCATGGAGCTTCAAGCTCTGGCATTCGAGATTTGGGCTTAGTTCTTCGAGCTTTTGGCAAATGCCTAATTTGAACCCTCTATGTGCAAGTTAGAAGACCAAAGCCCAAAGACTGTAGCCAGAAGGCCTAAACAGGAAGCCTAAAGCCCAAAGGCCCAAGACCAAAGCCCCCATCACAAAGGTCCATGCCCAATGGCCCAAATTGGAATCCCGACCATGGCCAGAAGACCTAAACGAAAAGCCTGAAGCCTAAAGGCCTAAGCCCAAAGGCCTAAACCCAATGTCCCCATCCATAAGGTCCATGCCCAATGGCCCAAACCTGAACTCCAAAATCCGAAGGCCTATGCTAATAGCCAAAAGCCAAAAGCTCAAAGGCCTAAGCCTAAAGCATGAATCCTAAAGCCCAAAAGCCCAAACCCAAAGCCCAAAGCCTTTAGCCAATAGCCCAAAAGCCCCAGCCCGAACCTCAAAGCTCTTAGCCCAAAGTATGAAGCACAAAGGCTCAAACCTGAGCCCAAAACTCAAATGCTCAAACATAAATCCTAAAGCCCAATAACTAAAGGCGCCGACATGAAGCCCAAAGCCCATCAGGATTCCAACTTCGGGCTCCGGGTATAGTCTTTTAGTATTTGGGGTTCAGGCTTTGGGTTTCGGCCTTCAAACTTTGGGCTTCAGGATTCAAGCTTAGGCCTTCATGCTTTAGGCATTCGGCTTTAGGTTTTAAGCTTCAATATTGGCCCATTGGCCTTCACACTTTGTGCTTTGGGGTATAAGATTCTGGATTTGGGCTTTAGGTATTGGGCTTTGGGCTGTAGGATTGGTCTTTGGGATTCGAGCCTTAAACTTTGGGTTTGAGCTTCGACCTTCAAGCTTTCGGGCTCGGTCTTTTGGCATTTGACCTTCTGACGTTGGACTTTTGGCCTTCGGTCTCGAGCTTCAGCATTCTAGCTTTGGACTTGAGCCTTTGAGTTTAGGCCTTCTGGCTTAGAGATCAGTCCTTCAAGTTTTGTCTTCAAGTTTAGGCCTTTAGGCTTCTTGCTTTAACCATCAGGCTTTGAGTTTCAGGGTTTGGGCTTTAGGCTTTAGGCTTTGGCTTCTGGTTGTGCTTAGGCCATCATGCTTGGGCCTTTGTATTTATGCTTCGTGCCCGGGCTTAGTCTTGCAGTATTTGGGGTTGGGCTTGGTCCTTTGGGCCTCAGGATTCGGCCCTCGAGTTTTGAGTTTAGGCCTTGTGTCTTCGGGCTTGGGCTTGGGCTTTGGGCTTTTGGCTTCAAGCTTAAGAATCTGGAAATGATCTTCATGCTTTGGTCTTCTAGTTTGCACATAGAGTGTTCAAGCTTCAGGCTTAGGCCATCAGGATTCATGCTTCTTGCATGGGCTTCTGTACTTTGGGCTCCAAACTTCCGGCTTGGGCATTTATGCAAGCTTCATGCTTTGTGTTTAGTCTTGGGACTTCGGCCTTTGAGGTTGAAGCTTTGGGATTTAAACCTCGAGCTTTGGGCTTAGTCTTTTAGTATTTGGGATTTAGGCTATGGGTCAGGCCTTTGAACTTTGAGCTTTAGATATGAGCCTTCGAGTTTAGGCCTTTGGGCTTCCGGCATTGGGCTTCTGGCTAAGTCCTTTCTACTTTGGGCTTTAGAATTTGGGTTTTGGGCTTCAAGCATGAGCCTTCATGTTTTAGGCTTTAGGCTTTGGGATTTGAGCTTGGGGCTTCGAGTTTCGGGGATGAGGCTTTGGGCAAGGAGCTTCAGGCTTCAGCATTTAGGATTTGGCATAGTTCTTCGAGCTTTAGGCTTCATGCTTTAGGCCTTGGGATTCAGGTTTTAAGCTTGGGCCTTTAGGCTTTAGACGTTGGCATTCGTGATTTGAGTTTAGTTCTTCGAGCTTTTGGCTTCAGGCTTTAGGCCTTGGGATTCAAGTTTTGAGCTTGGGCCTTTGGACTTCGGCTTAGACATTAAGCCATCTAGGTTCGTGCTTCATGTTTCAGGCTTTGGGCTTTAGGCTTGGGACTTCAGGTTTGGAAGTTTGAGCCGGAAGATCTCGGTATTAGGTCTTTGACCTTCTGAACGTGAGCATTTGGCCTTCAGGCTTTTGGCTTCGGGCTTCAGCATTTATGCTTTAGACATGAGCCTTCAAGTTTAGGCCTTTTGGCTTAGAGCTCAGGCCTTCAAGGTTAGAGTTTTGGCCTTCTGTCTTAGAGCTTTGGCCTTCAAGCTTGAACCCTCTATGTGCAAGCTTGAATCCTAGGCCGGAAGGCCTAATCTTGAAGTCAAAACCTTGAAAGTCTGAGCTGTAAGCTAGAAGGCCTAAACTCAAAGGCTCATGTCTGAATCTTGAATGCTGAAGCTTAAGCCAGATGCCCAAAGGCCAAAAGCTCAAGTTCAGATGGTCGAAGACCCAATATAGAGCCAAAAAGCATTACGATCAAAGCTCGAACCCAAAGCCCGAAGCCCTAAACCTAAAGTCCCAAACCTAAAGCCTGATGCCCAAAGCCTGAAGTTAAAAGGCCAATGCGGGAAGCATGAAGCACTAATCTCGATGGCTTATGGTCTAAGCTGACGCTCAAAATCTTAATCCCAAGGCATCAAAGCCTAAATGCCCAAAGCATGATTGCTAAAGCCTAAAGCTCTATGCCCAAAGCCTTATCCCTAAAACCTGCAGCCCCACGCTCAAATCCCAAAGCCTGAAGCCTAGAACATGAAGGCTAACGCTTGAATCCCAAAACCCAAATCCTAAAGCCCAAAGTGCGAAGGGACAAGCAAAAAGCCCAATGCTTGATGTCCTAAACTCAAAGCTTCAAGCCCAAATCCTGAAGCCAAAAGGTATAACTTGAAGCCTAGATCCTAAAGCTCGATGATTGAAGATCGAAGCTCATAGCTTGAAGATTGAATCCTGAAGGCTCAATTCCGAAGTCTGAATTGCAAACACAAAAACCTTGAAACCCGAAGGTTGAAGACCAAAATTCAAACCCGTAGCTTGAATGCTGAAGCTTTAACCCAAAGCTTAAGGCCCAAATCTCAAAGTCACAACTAGCAAAGTCTGAAGCTCAAATTCTAAAGCCAAAGCCTGAACAACCAAAGCCCAAACCTCTAAAGACTAAGCCTAAAGGCCAAAGCCCGATGGCCTAACCATAAAGTCGAATGCCCAAGGCTGAAGCCCAAAGCCCGGAAACTAAAGCCCAGGCACAAAGGGTCATGCCCAAAGCCCGAAGACCCATGCCAGAAGCCTGAAATTTGAAGTACCAAGCCCAAGCCCATGACCAAAGCCCTTGCTTGATGCCAAAATTCCAAAAGCCAAAAGATAATTTGGAAAACCAAAGCTTAAAGGTCCATGCCCAAATTCTAGAACCCGAAGCCCAAAGTTCGAAGGCTAAATCCCAAACCCTGAATCCTGAAGCTTAAATCTCAAAGCCCAAAGGCCCAAGCTCGAAGTCTGAAGCTTGATGCATGAACATCAAAGGACCATGCCCAATGCTGAAACCTGAAGCCCAAAGCCCATAGCCTTAAACCTAAAACAAATTTATAGCAGGAAGCACAAAGCATGTCCCAAGCACATAGAGGGTTCAAAGTTTAGGATTAGGCCATCAAGATTTAAGATTCATGCATGGGTTTTTGCGCTTTGGGCTTCAAACTTTAGGCTTGGGCATTTGGGCTTTAGGCTTCGTGCCTTTCATTTTAGGCTTGGGCCTTTTGCCTTTGAGTTTGATGCTTAGGGATTTGAGCTTTGGGCTTTGGGCTTAGCCTTTTAGTATTTAGGGTTCAGGCTTCGGGCTTTGGAATTCATCTTATGCATTCAGTCATTGTGCTTCGATCTTCAAGATTGGGCTTTGGGATTCGAGCTTCATATTTAGGTCTTGTGGCTTTGGGTTTTTGGCTTTAGGCTTAGGAATTTGGGCTTATAGCTTCAGCCATTCGCCTTCAGCCTTTGAGCTTCAGGCTTCGGGCTCCGAAATTTAGGTTTTGGTCTTCAAGCTAGTTGAAGCTTCATGCTTAGGCCATCAGGATTTGAGCTTCAAGCATGGTCTTTTACGTATTGTGTTTTAAGCTTCATGCTTGGGCATTTTGGTTTGAGGCTTCATGCTTTGTTTTTTATACTTTAGCCTTTGGCATATGAGTTTGAAGCTTCGGGATTTCAGCTTCAGCTTTAGGTTTAGTCTTTCGGTATATGGGGTTCAGGCTTCAGTCTTTGGCCTTCAAACTTTGGGCTTTGGGATTCAAGCTTAGGCCTTCGGCAGTTGAGCTTTGATTTTCGAGCTTAAGCTTTCCGACATTATGTTTTGGGCTGAACCTTTATGCTTTAGGCTTTGGCATTGGGCTTTTGGACTTCAAACTGTGTGCTTTGGGATGTAAAACTCTGGTTTCGGGATTTAGGCTTTGAGCTTTATTCTTTGAGCTTTAGGCTTTGGGCATTGAGCTTTGGGGTTATTCAAGCTTGGAGGTTTGAGCTTCGGGCTTCAATTTTTAGTCTTGTGGCTTCGGGCATGAGCCTTCAGGCTTTTGGCTTTAGGCTTAAGAATTTGGGCTTCTAGCTTCGGCCAACGGGATTTAGCATTCTACCTTCAGGCCTCGAGCAACTATCTTCAGGCTTCAGTCTTCATGCTTGCACAAATAGAGTTCAAGCGTCGGCCATCAGGATTTGAGCTTCAAGCATGGGACTTTGCGCTTTGGGCTTCAAGCTTTGAGCTTGGGCATTTGAGCTTTAGGCTTCTTGCTTTGCATTTTGGGCATGGGCCTTTGGCCTTTGAGTTTGAATCTTCAGAATTAGAGCTTCAGGCTTTGAGCTTAGACTTTTTGTGTTTAGGGTTCAGGATTAGGGCTTCGGCCTTCAAACTTCATGCTTCAGGGTTCGGCCTTCTAACTTCATGCTTCAGGCTTCGGCCTTCAAACTTCATGCTTCAGGCTTTGATTTTTGGGCTATGACTTTTGGCTTAGATCTTTTAGCTTTAGGCTTCAGCATTAGGCCTTTGGCCTTTGGCCTTCGAAATTTGTGGTTTTGGCTATAAGATCCTAGATTTGGGCTTTAGGCTTTGGGTTATGGGCTTTGGGTAATGAGCTTTGAGTCTGGGCTATCGATGTTTAGGCTTTGAGCTTCAGACTTTGTGCTTGGGCATTCGGGTTTTGGGATTTAAGCTTTAAGCTTTGAAAATTGTGCTTGGGTCGCTGGGCTGTAGGATTGATCTTTGGGATTCAGGCCTTAAACTTTGGGTTTGAGCTTTGACATTCGAGGTTTTGGGCTCTATCTTGGGTGTTTGTGTTGAGCTTTTGGGCCTCGGGCTTCGAGCATGTCCATTCGAGTTTTGGTCAATAGCCTTCGAGTTTAGGCCTTCTAGCTTGGAGCTCAGGCCTGCAAGCTTTCTTAGGTCTTTGGGCTTTGGGCCTTAGCCTTCTGATCTCGGGCATTAGGCTTGGACCTTAAAGCTTGTGCCTTTGGGCTTTGGGTTTCAAGCTTTGAGTTTAGGCCTTATGGCTTGGCCCTTCAGACTTTTGGCACGAGTTTAAGAATTTGGGCATCTAGCTTCAGCAATGGGCCTTCGGCCTTCAAGATTCAAGTTTCGAGATACGGTCTACGGGTGTCAATTTTCAAGTTTGCACATAGCGGGTTCAATTTTCAGGCTTAGGCAAATAGGATTCGAGCTTCCGGCATGGGCATTTTCGCTTTGGGCTTTACAGTTTAGGCTTGGGCATTTGGCCTTTAGGCTTTAGGCATTGAGCTTTAGGCCTGGGCCATCAATGTTTTGGCTTAGAGCTTCGAACGTTGAGTTTGGGCATTCACGCTTTGGGATTTAGGCTTTAGGCTTCGAGAATTGTGCTGGGTCTTTGGGCTGTAGGATTGGTCTTTGGGATTCAGGCCTTAAACTTTGGGTTTGAGCTTCGACATTCAAGCTTTCGGGCTCTGTTTTGGGTGTTTGACCTTTTGGTATTGGGCTTTTGGGCCTTGAGCTTCGGGCACGTCCATTTGAGTTTCAGTCGATAGCCTTCGAGTTTAGGCCTTCTGGCTTGGAGCTCAGGCCTTCATGCTTTCTTATGTCTTTGGGCTTTGGGCCAGGGCTTTTGGCTTTGGGCCTGGGCTTTGGGCTAAGGCCTTCTGATCTCAGGCATTAGGCTTGGACCTTCAAGCTTACGCCTTTGGGTTTTGGGTTTCAAGATTCGAGTTTTAAGAATTTGGGCATACAGCTTCGGCCATGGGCCTTTGGCCTTCGAGATTCATGCTTCGAGATATGGTCTTTCGGTGACAATTTTCAAGTTTGCACAAAGCGGTTCAATTTTTAGGCTTAGGCCATCATGATTCGAGCTTCCTGCATGGGCGTTTTTGCTTTGCGCTTTACAGTTTAGGCTTGGGCATTTGGGTTTTAGGCTTTTGCATTTAGCCTTCGACATTGGCCCTTTGGCTTTCGCACTCTGCACTTCTGGTTATAACTTTCTGGATTCGAGCTTGAGGTATTATGCTTTGGGCTTTGGGCATTAATCTTTGGGCCTAGACCTTCGATGTTTAGGCTTCGAGCTTCAGACATCAAGCTTGGGCACTCAGGCTTTGTGATTTAAGCATCAAGTTTGAGGGTTTAGGCCTTGGCCTTTGAACTTTAGGCTTCGGGTTCTAGGCCTTGGGCCTGGACCTTCAGGCTTTGGTACTGTAATTTTAGTGTTCGGGCTTTCAGATTCAGGCATCAAAGCTTTCGATCTTCGGATTTGGGCTTAGGACTTCAAGATTTAGGCTTCCAGCATGGGCGTTTGAGCTTTGGGCCTCGAGCATGACACTTTGGCTTTGGGCTCCGGGCTTTGGGCCTTGGCCATTAGCCTTTAGCATTTATTCTTGGTCTTTAGTGGTTTGGGCTTTGATTTTCAGGCTTTGGACTTTCGATTTTCGGGCTTCAGGATATCGTCTTTGGACTTCAGTATTCATGCTTGCATATAGAGCTTTCAAGCATCAGGCTTAGACCATCCGGGCTTAGTCTTTCAGTATTTGGGGTTCAGGCTTCGGGCTTGGGCCTTGGAACCTTCGGCTTTATGATTCAAGCTTAGGTGTTCAGTTATTGGGCTTTGGTCTTCAGTCTTGGTCTATCGGGCTTTAGGCCTTTAGGCTTCAGCATTGTGCCTTTGGCCTTCGGACTTTGTGCTTTGAGCTATATGTTTTGGATTTGGGCTTTAGTCTTTGAGCTTTGGGCTTTGGGCTTTGAGATTTGGGCCTAGGCCTACGATGTTTTGGCTTTGATCTTCAAACTTTGAGCTTGGGCCTTTGGCCTTTGGGCTTTGGAATTTGCACTTTAGGCTTTTGGGTTTTGGTTTTAGCCTTTGAACTTTGGGCTACAGGTTCTATGCTTTGGTCATGGACCTTCGATCTTTGGTTTTGCACTTTCGGTTTTTGGGCTTTAGGATTCAGGCGTCAAGCTAGGGCTTTGGCCATCGGGCTTTGGGCTTGGGACTTCAAGTTTTAGGTTTCCAACATGGGCCTTCAGGCTTTGGGCATGACCCTATGTGCTTGTGCTTTGGGCTTCGGGCTTTAGGCTTTGGGCTTGGACATTCGTCCGTCTAGCTTCGGTCTTCATGCTTAGGCCATCAGGTTTCGGCCTTCATGCTTAGGCCATCAAGCTTCGTCCTTTAGGCTTAGTCTTTCGATCTCAGCAGGCTAAGGACTTTGGGTTTTAGTGTTCATAGGCATTGTCCTACAGACTTCTGGCTTTGACCTTTGGGCTTCGGCTTTGGCCATAGGCCAATTGGTTGTTGGCTGTTAGGGTCATGCTTCATGCTTCTAATTTGAGCCTTCGAGCTTCAGCCTTTTGGCATGGGCTTTAAATTTAAACATTGGACTTCTGGCTAAGGCCTTTGGGCTTTAGTGTTCATGGCCTTTGGGCTACAAACTTTTGGCTTAGGCCTTTGGGCTTTGGTGTTGACCTTAGGCCATTCAATTGTTAGCCATCAGGGTCATGCTTCATGCTTCTAGTTTGAGCTTTCAAGCTTGAGCCTTTTTGCATGGGCTTCTAGCATCGGCATTAAATTTAAACATTGGACTTCAGGATAAGGCCATTGGGCTTTAGTGTTCATAGACTTCGGGCTACACACTTTTGGCTTAGGTCTTTGGGTGCTTTGACCTTAGGCCATCTGGTTATGGGTCGTCTGGGTCATGCTTCATGCTTTAGCCTTCAAGTTTAGGCTTTCCTTGTTTGGGCTTTAGGCTTCTAGCTTCTGGCTTTGCGCTTCAGGCTTCGGGCTTTGGCTTTCGGGTTTTGGGTTTTAGCTTTCACACATCGACCTAGTGCCATATGGTTTGGGCTTTTATGCATAGATTTGGGCTTCACGTTACAGGGTCTGAGCATATGTCTTTAGCTTTAGGATTCGAGACTTGGGTTTGGCTTTTTAAACTGCGGGCTTCAAGCTTCGGGTTTCGGGATTAAGGTTTCGGGCATAGGGCTTTCACTTTTAGCATTCGGACTTTGAGCTTTGGGCTTCGAGTTTTTGGTGTCAGACTTTGGCTTTCAGCCTTCATGCTTTTGGCTTGGGCCTTCGGGCTTAAGCTTTTGAGCTTCAAGTTTCAAGCATTGGGCTTGGAATTTTGTATTTCAGACTTCAATTATCAGGCTTTGGTGTTTGGTCTTTCGGCAGCAGGTTTTTTGCATCAGTTGTTGAGCTTCAGATTTTGGGTTTTAGGACTTTAGACTTTGGGAGTTGTCCTTGAGCCTTAGGGCATTGGGATTAAGCTTCGACCTTTGAGATTTCTGGACCAATCTTTGGTTTTCGACCTTCTGCCATTGAGGTTTTTGCCTTCGGGCTTTGGGCTTCAGGCTTGAACATTAGAGCTTCGGACTTGAGCCTTCAAGCTTAGGCCTTCTGTCTTCGAGTATCGGCTTTCAAGTTTTGGCTTCTAGCTTAGGTCGTTAGGCTTCTGGCTTTGGCCATCAGCCTTTGAGCTTCGTGCTTCGACTTTTGGGCTTTAGCTTTTAGGTTGGGCTCCGGCCTTCTAATCTCGAGCATTAGGCTTTGGACTTGGGGTTAGGCGTTCAGGACTTGTGGCTTGGGGCATGGGCCTTTAGATTTTTAGCTTAAGGCTTATGAATTTTGGCTTCTAGCTTCATCCATCGGCCTTTAACCTTCGAGCTTCAGGCTTCGGGCTACAGTGTTCGAGTTTTTGTCTTCAAGCTTGCACTTAAAGGGTTCAAGCTTCAGGCTTTGGCCATTAGCATTCAAACTTCAAACATGGGCTTCTGCACTTTGTGCTTTAAATTTCAGGCTTGGGAATTTTGGTATTAGGCTTCATGTTTTGTATTTTGGGCTTTAGCCTTTGGCCTTAGAGTTTGAAGCTTTGAGATTTGAGCATGAGGCTCTGGGCATAGTTTTTTAGTATTTGGGGTTTAGGCTTTGGGGTTGGGCCTTCAAACTTTGGGCTTCAAGATTCAAGCTAAGGCCTTCAATCATTGGGCTTTGGTCTTTGGGCTTGGGCTTTCGGGCTTCAGGCTTTGGCCCTTTAAGCTTTAGGCTTGAGGTTTGAGGCTTGAGGCTTCGACATTAGCCCTTTTAGCCTTTGCACTTTGCGCTTCGGGCAATAAATTTTTGGATTCAGGCTTCAAGCATTGGCCATTTTGCTTTGGGCTTTGGCCTTTGATGTTTAGGCTTTGAGTTTTGAACTTCGAGCTTGGGCCTTTAGGCTTTTAGATTAAAGCTTGAGACTTCAGGCTTTAAGCTTGGCTTACGAACTTTGGGCTTCGTCTTCTAGGCTTGGTCATGGCCCTTCGCGCTTTGCTATTGCAATTTCGGTCTTTGGGCTTTAGGCCTTCTAGTTGTAGGCATGGGCCTTCAATCATTAGAATTTGGGCGTAAAACTTCAAGCTTTAAGCTTCCAGCATAAACCTTTGGTCTTTGATAAGATCTTTTGGGCTTGGAATTTTGGCTTTGGGCTTCGAGCTTCAAGCTTCAGGCAATGGTCTTCAAGCTTGCACGTGGATGGTTCAAGCATCTGGCCTAGGCGACCGGGATTCGAGCTTAAAGCATGGGCATTTGCTCTTTGGGCTTCAAATATCAGGCTTGGGCAATTGGGCATTAGGTTCTAGGCTTTAGGTATGGACCTTCGATTGTTGGTATTGCAATTTCTGTCTTCGAGCTTTACATCAAGCTTGGACCTTCAGGTTGCGAGCTTGGGCCTTCGGTCGTCGGGATTTGAATTTGACACCTCAAGCTTTAAGCTTGACTTTTGGCTTTAGGCATAACCTTTTAGGCTTGGCCTACAATTATCAAGCTTGCACATGGATGGTTCAAGCTTCCGACCTAGGCTTTCAAGATTCGAGCTATAGGCATGGGCTTTTACGCTTTGACCTTCAAATTTCAAACTTGAGCATTTGGGCATTAGGCTTTATGCTTTTTATTTCAGGCTTTGGCCTTTGGACTTTGACCTTCAAGTTTGAAGATTTGGGATTTGAGCTTCGGGCTCTAGGCATTGTCTTTAGGTATTTGGGTTTCAAGCTTCGGTGTTCGGCCTTCGAACTTTTGGCTTTAGTATTCAAGCTTAGGCCTTTGGTCATTGGGCTTTAGTCTTCGGGCTTGGGCTTTCGAGCTTCAGGCTTTGAGCCTTTTGACCATCGGGCTTCGAGCTTCGATCTTCTTTCATCGGGCTTTATTCTTGGAGCTTCGAGCTTCAAGCTTCGATCTTCAAGCTTCAGGATTTCGGCTTCAGGATTTGGGCTTGGCTTTAGGATTTGGGCTTGAGGCTTCGAGTTTAGGACTTTCGGCATTGGGCTTCTGGCTTGGCCCTTCATACTTTGGACTTCAGAATTTGGGTTTTGGTCTTAAGCTTGTGCCTTCATGTTTTAGGCTTCAGGCTTTGGGATTTGAGCTTGGAGCGCTGAGTTTCGCGGATGAGGCTTCGGGCATGGAGCTTCGGGCTTTGGCATTCGGGATTTGTGTTTAGTTCTTCGAGCTTTGGGCTTCAAGCTTTAGGCCTTGGGATTTAGCATTTGAGATTGGCCCTTTTGGCTTTATGCTTTGGGATTTGAGCTTGGGGCTTTGATTTCGGGGATAAGACTTTGGACATGGAGCTTTAGGATTTGGCATTCAGGATTTGGGCTTAGTTCTTTGAGTTTTTGGCCTTAGGATTCAGGTTTTGAGCTTAGGCCTTTGGGCTTCGGCTTAGATGTTAAACCATCTAGGTTCGTGCTTCAGTCTTCTGGCTAGGGTCTTTAGGCTTCAGGCTTTGGGCTTCGAGCTTTAGGCATGGGACTTTAGGTTTGGAGGTTCGAGCCGGAAGGTCTTGTTATTGGGTCATCGACCATTTGAACTTGAGCTTTTGGCCTTCTGGCTTGGGGCTTTGGCATTGATGCTTTAAACCCTAGCCTTTGAGTTTAGGCCTTCTGGATTGGAGCTTAGGCCTTCATGGTTTTGGCTTCTTGATCAAAGTTTTGGCCTTTTAGGCCTTCAAGGTTTTGGCTTCAGGATTAGGTCTTTTAGCTTTTGGCTTTTGCCATCAGCCTTTGAGCTTTCGGCTTTGGCTTTAAGGTTAGGCTTAGGCCATCATGCTTGGGCCTTTGGGTTTCAGGATTCGGCCCTTAGGTTTCTAGTTTAGGCCTTGTGGCTTCAGGCTTGGGTTTTGGGCTTTTAACTTTGGGCTTGGGTTTTGGGATTTTAGCTTCAAGTTTAAGAATTTGGGCTTCTAGCTTCGGCCTTCAAGCTTTAAGTTTTCGGAAATAGTCTTTGGGCTTCGGTCTTCTAGTTTGCACATGGACGGTTCAAGCTTTAGGCCTAGGCCATCAAGATTTGTGTTTTAGGCATAGGCTTTTGAACTTCGAGCTTCATAATTCAAGCTTAGGCCATCGGTAGTTGGGCTTTAGTCTTCGGGCTTGGGCTTTCGACCTTCGGGCTTTGGGCCTTTAGGCTTTTCTTTGAAGTTGTGGCTACCGCATGGTCCTTTGGACTTTTGGCTTTGGGCTTAAGAATTTAGGCTTCTATCTTTAGCCATCGGCCTTCAGACTTCAAGTTTCTGGCTTTGAGCTACGGTCATTAGGCTTCAGTCTTCAAGCTTGCACATAAAGATTTGAGGCTTCAAGCTTAGGCCATCAGGATTTGAACTCCAGGTATGGGCTTTTAGGCGTTAGGCTTCAAATTTCAAGCTTGGCCTTTTTAGCATTAGGCTTCATGATTTGTATTTAAGGCTTTGGCCTTTGGCCATAGAGTTTGAAGCTTTGGAATTTGAGCTTTGGGCTCCAGGCATAGTCTTTAAGTTTTTGGGGTTCAGGCTTCGTGCTTAGATCTGGGCTTCGAGTTACGGGGTTTGAGCATATGTCTTCGGCTTTGGGATTCGAGACTCAGGTTTGGCTTTTTAAACTGCAGGCTTCAAGCTTCCGGCTTAGGGCCTTGCCTTTCAGCCTTTAGGCTATGAGCTTTGGGCATCGGGTTTTTGGTATCAGACTTTAGCCTTCGGCCTTCAGGCTTCTAGCTTTGGCCTTCGGGCTTAAGCTTTTGAGCTTCAAGTTTCAAGATCGGGCTAGGAATTTTGTGTTTCAGACTTCAATTATTAGGCTTTGGTGTTGGGTCTTTCGGCTTTATGCTTTGGGCTTCATGTCGGGGCCTTTAGTTATCTGCTTCAGGATTCATGTTTGAGCATTCAAATTTCGGGCTCAGGTTTGAGCCTTTGTCTTCAAACTTTGGGCTACGGGCATTGGGGTTCGGGCTGAGGCTTTTGAGCTATTGGTTATAGGCTTTGGGCTTGGGCCCTTGATTTTCAAGCTTCAGGCTTTGGCCTTTAGGTTTGGGCTTTTGGGCTTTGGGATTCATGCTTTAGGCTTAGGCATGTAAGCCTTTGGCTTTTGGCATGGGCCTTCGGATGTCAGGCTTCAGGTTTGGGCTTTTGGGTTTGGGCTTTTGGGTTTGGGCCTTTGGGATGGGGCCTTTGGGCTTCAAGCTTCACCTTTTGGTCTTCTAGCTACATTCTTCAGGCTTCGGTCTTCAAGCTTGCACATAAAGGGTTCAAGCTTTAGGATTAGGCCAATAGGATTCGAGCTTCAGGCGTTGGCTTTTGTGCTTTGGGCTTCAAACTTCAGGCTTGAGCATTTGGGCTTTGTGCCTTTTATTTTAGGATTGGGCCTTTCACCTTTGAGTTTGAAGCTTAGGGATTTGAGCTTGGGGCTTCAGGCTTAGTCTTTTGGTATTTAGGGTTCAGGCTTCAGGCTTTGGAATTCAAGCTTATGCATTCAGTTGTTGTGCTTCGGTCTTCAAGCTTGGGCTTTCGGGATTCGGGCTTCATATTTAGGCCTTGTGGTTTCAAGCTTGGGCCTTCGGGCTTTTGGCTTCAGGCTAGGAATTTGGGCTTCATCTTCAGCCATTTGCCTTCAGCCTTCGATCTTCAGGCTTTGGGCTATGGCCTTCATGTTTCGGTCTTCAAACTAGTTTAAGCTTCATGCTTAGGCCATCAGAATTTGAGCTTCAGGCATTGTCTTTTGTGCATTGTGCTTTACGCTTCATGTTTGGGCATTTGGGTTTTAGGCTTCTTGCTTTGTTTTTTAAACTTCAGCCTTTGGCATATGAGTTTGAAGCTTCGGGATTTTAGCTTCACCTTTGGGCTTAGTCTTTCAGTATTGGGGTTCAGGCCTTCGGCCTTCGAACTTCGGGCTTTGGGATTCAAACCTAAGCCTTTAGTCGTTGAGCTTTGATTTTCGGGCTTGGGCTTTCCGACTTCAGGCTTTGGGCTGAACCTTTATGCGTTAGGCTGCAGCATTGGGCCTTTGGCCTTCAGACTTTGTGCTTTGGGACGTAAAACTCTGGTTTCAGGCATGAGGCTATTAGCTTTGGGCTTGAGCCTTCGTTGTTTAGGCAAGTTTCACAGTTCAAGCTTGGGCCTTTGGACATTAAGATTTAGGCTTCAGGGTTTAAGCTTTAGCCCTCCTATTCTAGGATTTGGGACGTAAAACTCTTGTTTCAGGCATCAGGCTATTAGCTTTGGGCTTGAGCCTTCATTGTTTAAGCAAGTTTCACAGTTCAAGCTTGGCCCTTTGGGCATTGAGATTTAGGCTTCAAAGTTTAGGCTTTAGCCTTCCTGTTCTAGGATTTGGGCATGGACCGTTGAGCTTTAGTTTTGTAGCATCGATCTTCGTGCTTTAGAATTCAGGCTTCAAGCTTGGGCCTTTTGGGTTGTGGGAGTGGGCCTTTTTCTGTTGGGCTTTTAGCTTGGGACTGCAAGCTTCAGGCTTTGGGCATGACCCTTCGAGCTTTGGGAGTGACCCTTTGGGCTTAGGATTTGGGCATCGAGTTTCAGGCTTCGAGGTTGCTCATACGTCTATCCGGCTTTGGGCTTTGGGTTTAGGCCATCGCGCTTCAACATTTAGGCTTGGTGTTTAGTGGATTGTACTTTGATATTCTGGATTTAGCCTTCTAATTTTGGGATTGAGGCATTGGCCTTTAGACTTTGGGAATTGTGCTTGGTCTTGGGCCTTCTAACTTTTTGTGTTGAGCTTTGGCCTTCGAGCATTTGAGCTTCAGGCTTAAGCCTTCGAGCTAAGGCCTTCATGCTTTTGGCTTCAAATTTAAGTCTTTAGGCTTTTGGCTTTGGCCATTAGGTTTTGAGCTTTGGGGTTTGGGCTAGGGCTGTGGGCTTCGGCTTTCTGATCTCAAATGTTAAGCTTGTGCCTTCAAGCTTGGAGGTTCGAGCTTTGGGCTTCGACTTTTGATCTTGTGGCTTTGGGCTTGGGCCTTCAAGCATTTGGTTTTAGGCTTAAGAATTTGGGCTTTTAGCTTCTGCCAATGGCCTTTGGCTTTCCAGCTTCAAGCCTCGAGCAACAGACTTTGGGCTTCGATCTTCAAGCTTGCACAGATAGAGTTCAAGCATCGGGCATCGGGATTTGAGCTTCCAGCATGGGATTTTGCGATATGGGCATCAAGCTTCAGGCTTTAGCATTTGGGTTTTAGGCATCATGCTTTGTATTTTGGGCTTGGGCCTTTGGCCTTTGAGTTTGAATCTTTGGGATTAGAGCTTTGGGATTTGGGTTTTGACTTTTGGTGTTTGGGGTTCAGGATTTGAGATTCGACATTCATCTTTTAGGCTTGATCTTGGGTCTTCGAACTTATGATGTTGAGCTTTTGGCCTTTGGGCTTCGGGCTTCAGTATTCGAGCTTCGGACTTGGGCCTTTGAGTTTAGGCCTTCTGGCTTAGAGCTCAGGCCTTGAAGGTTTTGCCTTCATGCTTAGGTCTTTAGGATTTTGCTTTGGCCATTAGCCTTTGAGCTTCGAATTCGAGCTTTGGGCTTTGGCTTTTTGGTTGGGCTTGGGCCTTCATGCTTAGGCCTTTGAGTTTCAGCCTTCAGCTTTCAGGTTTCAAGTTTAGGCTTTATGGGTTCGTGCTTGGGCTTCGAGATTTTGGCTTCAGGGTTAAGAATTTAGGCTTCTAGCTTCAGCCATCTGCCATCGGCCTTCGAGCTTCAGGCTTTGGGATACGATCTTTGGGCTTGGTCTTCATGCTTGCACATAGAGAGTTCAAGCTTCAGGCTTAGGCCATCAGAATTCGAGCTTCAGGCATGTGCTTTTGCGCTTTGGGTTTCAAGCTTTGGGCTAAGCCTAAAATACAAGCTTCACGCTTTGTATTTTAGGCTTAGGACTTTGGCCTTTAATTTTGAAGCTTCAAGATTTTAGCTTCAATCTCCGAGCTTAGTTTTACAGTATTTGGTGTTCAGGCTTTGGGCTTGAGCCTTCAAACTTTCAACTTTAGGATTAAAGCTTAGGCCTTTGGTCATTGGGTTTCGATCTTCAGGCTTGGGCTTTCGAGTTGTAGACTTTTAGGCTTTAAGCTTTAGTAGTGGGCCTTTAGCCTTTGGGTTCTAGATTCGGGTTTTGGGCTTTGGGATTTGGCCTTTAGGTCTGGTCCTTTAGAGTTTAGGCTTCGAGGTTCGGACTTCGAGCTTGGGCCTTCCGGCTTTGGGATTTAAGCTCTAGGCCTCGGGGTTTGGGCTTTAGCCTTAGAACTTTGGCTTCAAGTTCTAAGCTTTGGGCATGGACCTTCAAGCTTTGGTTTTGCAATTTCAATCTTTGGGCGTTAGAATTTAGGCATCAGGCTTGGGCTTTGGACTTCGGGCTTCAAGCTTCGGGCTTTGGCATTTGTCCGTCGGGCTTTAGCCTTCCAGCTTTGGCCATCAGACTTCGGCCTTTAAGCTTGGTCTTTTCTGGTTTGGGGTTCGATTTTCGTGCTTAAGCCTTTTGATTTCTGGCTTGAGGCTTCAGCCTTTAGCCTTCATTGTTCAGGCTTTGGCTTTAGGAATTGAGCTTTAAACTTCGCTAATTGTGCTTGGGCTAGGGGATTTGGGCCTTATGCTTTGCCTTCGAGCTTGCGGGTTCAAACTTTGGTCTTCAACCTTCGGGCTTTGAGGTTTTTGCATTCGAGCTTTTGACTTCAGACTTGAGCCTTCGGGATTCAAGCTTTGATCTTTGATCATCGAGAGGCTTCAGGTTACAACTTTTGGCTTCTGGATTTGGGCTTGAGGCTTTAAGCTTTGGGCTTTAGGTTTTGGGCCTTTGGGCTTTTGGTTTTGGGCCTTTTGGCTTCAGCTTAGACCTTAGGCCATCGAGGTTTGTTTAAGCATGCTTTCGGCTTGGGCCTTCAAGTTTCAGGCTTTGGGCTTCAGGCTTTGGGGGCTTTGAGCTTTGGGTTTGAGCTTTGGGTTTGAGCTTTGGGTTTGAGCTTTGGGTTTGAGCTTTGATCTTTGGGCTTCCGGACACAGTATTGGGTCTTCGACCTTCTGACGTTTAGCTTTTGGCCTTCAAGCTTCAAGCTTTACATGATCCTTCAAGTTTAGGCCTTATGGCTTAGAACTCAAGCCTTTAAGGTTTTGGCTTCAAGATTTTGTCTTTAGGCTTTTGGCTTTGGCCTGATGCCTTTGAGCTATAGGCTTCGGGCTTTTGAAGTTTTGGGCTTCGGCTTTCTGGTTGGGCTTGGGCCTTTATGCTTGGGTCTTTGGGCATCAAGTTTCGAGTTTAGGCCTTGTGGCTTTGGGCTAGGGCTTTGGGCATTTGGCTTCAAGCTTAAGAATTTGGGCATCTAGCTTCGGGCATCAACCTTCGGCCTTTGAGATTCAGGTTTCTGGAAATGGTTTTCTTACTAATTCAGTCTTCTAGTTTGCAGATAGAGGGTTCAATCTTCAGGCTTAGGCCTAAGCTTCATGCATGGGCTTTTGCGTTTTGGGCATTGCACTTCAGGCCCGGGCATTTGGGCTTTCGGTTTCAAGCTTTGAATTTTTGTCTTGGGAGTTCAGCCTTTGAGGTTGAAGCTTCAAGATTTGAGCTTTGGGCTCCAGGCTTAGTCTATTGGTATTTGGGATTTAGGCTTTGGGCTTGGGCCTTCGAACTTTGGCCTTCAAGATTCAAGCTTAAGCCTTCAGCTTTCGCACTTTGTGTTTCATGCTGTAAGATTCATGATTCAGGATTCAGGATTCATGATTCAGGCTTCATGCTTGGACCTTTAGGCATCAGTAGTTGTTGGACTTAGGAAGACTTCCGACTTGGGCCTACTAATTCGGGCTTTAGGCTTGTGCATTCGGGCTTCTGCTTATGGCATTTAGGCTTCTTTTATTGGCCATCGACTATTGGCCTTTATCCATCAGCCTTTGGGCTTTAGGCTACGGGCTATGGGCTACGAGCTTTAAACATTAGCCAAGATGATTGAGCTTCAAGCGTCGAGATTTGAGATTGGGCCTTTAGGCTTTGGGCTTCTGGCTTCAATCCTAATAGGCCTTCGGCCTTCGGTCTTGAGGCTTCGGGCCTTAGGGTTCGAACTTCTTTCTATAGATATTGACCATTGGGCTTAGTGTTTGGGCTTTTGGATTTGGGCTTCAAGCTTAGGCCTTCTGCATACCAGTTTCGAGCTTTGGGCTTATGCTTGGGGCTTTGGGCTTCAGACTTAAGGCTTCAGACTTAGGGCTTCAGGCTTTGAGCTTAGAGTTCAGGCATTCTTGCTTTAAGCTTCGGGGTTAGAGCTTGGGCCTTCAGGCTTTAGAATATTGCTTTTGGGGTTCAAGTTTTAGGCTTTACACTTGTAGCTTTGTGCTTCAAACTTAAATGTTATGGCTTCGTTCTTGGTTTTCAGGTTTCAGGCTTCAAAATTCAGGCCTAAGCCTTTGGGCTTCTAACTTGGACCTTTGAGCTTCTAGTTTCAAGTTTTGAGCTATAAGCTTCGGCCTTCGGATTTTAGGTTTCGAGTTATAGGCTTCTTTGTTCGAGATTAGGTTCAGGCTTTGAGCTTTGGGCGTGAGCCTTTAGGCTTCAGGCCTTGGCCTTTAGGCTTCAAGCTTCTACCCTTAGGGTTCAGGCTTGCCCCTGTGGGCTTCAGACATCGGGCATTGGGTTTGCAACTTCATGTTTCTAGATTCAAGCTTAGGTCTTCAAAATTTGGACATCGAACTTTGAACTTTGGCCTTTTGGCTTCAAGCTTTGGGCATTGAGCTTTGATCTTCAAGTTTTAGGTTTTGAGCGTGGGGCTTCAAGCTTTAGGATTTGACTTGTAGCTTAGGGCTTTGGACTTCAAGCGTCGAGCTTTGGACTTCAAGCGTCGGGCATCGGCCTTCCAGCTTTAGGCTTTGGGCGTCGAGCTTCAGGAGTGAGCCTTTAGCCATCGGGCTTAGTCCTTCCGGATTTAGGCTTCGAGCTTCGGGCATTTGGGTTTGTATTTCAAGGTTTGTCCTTCATGGTTTAGGCTTTAGCGTTAGGCCTTTGGGTTTAAGCTTCATGCTAAGCTAAGGCCTTCAGGCATTAGGCTTCAGCCTTGGGCCTTCATACTTTAGGCTTTGGCCTTTAGGTTTCACGTTTAGGGTTTAGGCTTGCAGCTTTGGGTTTTGATTGTTAGAGTTAAGGATTCGAACTCGGGTTCTCGGGGTTCAAGCTTCTGGCTTCTACTTTTGTACTTCTCGATTCACGCTTAGGCCTTTGGGCTTTTGGTTTGGGCCTGCGAGCTTTAGGCTATAAGCTTAGGCATTTATGCTTTAGGCTTCAGGTTACATGTTTTTCGTCTTTGTAACTAAACCGTGGACCTTCAGGGTTCAGACATCAAGCTTGGGGCTTCGGGCTTTGCCCTTCAGGCTTCTTGCTTTAGGCTTTAGGCTTTAGGCATGGGCATACGGGCTTCGAGTTTATGCTTATAAGCTTTAGGCTTCAGGCTTTGGATTTGGGACTTTGGGGTTTGAGATTTTGGCTTGAGATTTTAGACTACAAACCATGAGTGTAGGCTTTTGAGATTTGAGCTTCATGCTTCTAACTTGAGCAATCGGGCATTGGTCTTCAAGTGTGGGCCTTCAGGCTTTGGGCTTCGTGCTTTAGGCTTAAGGATTGAGACTTTGAGTTTTAGGCTTGGGCCTTCTGACATTTGGCTTTGGGCTTCATGCTACTAGATTGGGCCTTTTCCCATTGGGTTTAGACCTTTATGCTTTAGGCTTTAGGCTTTGGGCTTAGGGTTTCGGGCTTAAGATATGGGCGTTCGACCATAAAATCTCTTAAAATTTCTGATTTTAGCCTTCAAGCCTCGGGCTTTATGCTTACCCGTACAAACTTTGGGCTTCGAACTTACACCTTTGGGCTTTGGGCTTGCACCTTTGGGCTTTGGGCTTGCACTTTTGGGCTTTGGGCTTTAGGCTTTAGGCTTTATGCTTCGGGCTCCAATTCTTTGGGCTTTAGGCTTCAAGCTTCAAGTTATGGACCTCGTATTTTGGCCTTTAGCATTGGCGC
This sequence comes from Apostasia shenzhenica, assembly GCA_002786265.1. Lineage (NCBI taxonomy): Eukaryota > Viridiplantae > Streptophyta > Magnoliopsida > Asparagales > Orchidaceae > Apostasia > Apostasia shenzhenica. The sequence continues at coordinate 1,166,668 of KZ451899.1, read as the reverse complement.
TTTAATCTTGGGACTTCAGAGTTCAGGCTTCACGCATTGAGCTTGGGCCTTTGGGCTTTAAGCTTAGGGCTACGAGCTTGGGCTTCAGGCTTTGGGCATGGATCTTCGTGTTTAGTCTTTAGGCTTTAGGCTTAGGTCGTCAGGATACAGGTCTCAGGCTTTTAGCTTGGGCTTTCTAGCTTCGGTCTTATGGCTTTGGGCTTCGATCTTCGACCTTTGGGCTTGGGGCATTAGGCTCTAGGATTTGGTCTTAGGTTAATGAGCTAGAAGCTTCATTATTCAAGCATCGGGATTAGGGCTTCGAACTTCGGGCTTTCGGATTGGGAAATCGACCTATGAGCTTGGGCTTTGGCCTGTGCACTTGGGGTTTTAAGCTTTGTCCTATGGCCTTGTGGCTTGTAGAATAAACCATTAGCCTATGGGATACTAGCTTCAGGTTTAAAGCCTTCGGCCTTTGGAGATTAGACCTTCGGCCTTTGGTATTCAACTTTTATTGTTCATCATTTCAGCTTTAGGTATGAGCCTTCAGGCTTACGGCTTTACGGCTTCAGGCTTCGGGGACATACCTCCAAGATATGATCTTTAGAAAATGGCCCTCGGACTTTAGGCTATGAGCTTCGAGCTTGGGCCATTGAGCTATAAGCTTTAAATAGTGGGTTTTGAGCTTCAGGTTTTGGTCGCTGGGCTTAAAGTGAGCTTGTACTTTTGGCCTTCGAGCTTTTGGTTTCGGCCTTCGAGCTTTAAGCTTTAGGGTTCGGGCTTTGAGCTTCAGGTTTATGCCTTTAGGCACGAGGCTTTGAGCTTCGAGCATCGGGCTTACGCTGTCAGAATTTGAGCTTCAATTTTCAGGCTATGGGCTTTGACCTTTAAGAACGTGGTTTGGGGCTTAAGGCTTTGTAATTTGGTCCTAGGACTTTAGGCTTTGGGATTCATACTTGGTCCTATAGGCTTTGTGATTCAGGCTTCGGGCTTCGGGCCTCACTTGCTTCTGGCCTCGCGGTCTTCGGGCTTCAAGCTTGAAGCTTTGAGAAAGCGCATTCGAATTTTGGACTTCGAGCTTTGAGATTAAGTCTTCTGGCTTCAGGCCTAAGGATTGAAGCTTGTGCCAACAAACTTCGGTCTTCTAGCTTAGGCATTCAATCCTTGAAATTTAAGCTTTGATCTTGGGCCTTTAGGCTTCAAATTTAGGCTTGTGCCTTCTGGCATTGTGCTTAGGCCTTCGGCCTTTAGGCAATGGGCTTAAGGCTTTAGGCATAAGCCTACGAGGTTCAGGCTTTGGGCTTAAGCCTTCAGGCTTGGGCTTTTGGGCTTCGAGCTTCTAGCTTAGAGCTTCAGGTTTTGAGCTTTGTGCTTTGAGCTTGAGCAACAAGCAATCGGGCTTCGAGCTTGGGCCTTCAGGCTTGGGAATTCAAGCACTGGGCTTAAGGCTTGGGACTTTTGCCTTTTGGCATCGGGTTTCGATCTACGGGATAGGGCCTTTGCCATTGGGCTTAGGCCTTTAGGCTTTGGGCTTCGAGGTTTGGGCTATGGGCTTTGGGTATGCACCTTGGTGCCTTGGGATTTGGCCTCAGGTCTTTAACCTTCAGATTTTTGGTTTTGGCCTTCAAGCTTTGAGCTTTAAGGTTAGTCCTATAGGCTTTGGGCTTCGGGATTATGCCTTCGGGCTTTGGGCTTGTGCATTTGGGCAATGGGCTTCACATTGCATGTTTCGGGTTTCAAGCTTTAGGCTATGGCCTTCGAGTTTTGACCTTTAGGGTTGGCGTTTTAGTCTTGGTCATTCAGGGATTAGGCCTCACACATCGAGCTTGGGCCTTTGGGCTTCAAGTGTAGGACTATGAGCTTTGAGCTTCAGGTTTTGGGCATGGATCTTTGGGGTATAGTCTTTAGGTGTCTGGCTTAGGCCTTCAGACGACGCGTCTCAGCCTTTGAAGGCCAAATGCCTGAGGCCAAATCCCAAAGCATCATAGCACATACCCAAAGCCTATAGCCCAAACCACGAAGCCCAAAGCCTAAAGGCCTAAGCCTGATGGCAAAGGCCCTATCCCGTAGACCGAATCTCAAAGCCAAAAGTCAAAAGTCCAAAGCCTTAAGCCCAATGCTTGAATTCCAAATCCTGAAGGCCCAAGTTAGAAGCCCGATTACTGTTGCTCAAACTCAAAGCACAAAGCTCAAAGCTCGAAGCTCTAAGCCAAAAGCTTGAACCCCAAAGGCCCATGCCTAAAGGCTCAAGCCCAAATTTCGGACCTCGTAGGCTTAAGCCTGAAGACTTAAGCTCATTGCCCAAAGGCCAAAGGCCGAAGCACGAAGCCTTAAGGCACAAGCCTAAATATGAAGCCTAAAGGCCCAAGATCGAAGCTCAAATATCAAGGATTGAATGCCCAAGCTAGAAGACCGAAGTCTATTGGCACAAGCTTCAATCCCTAGACCTGAAGCCTGAAGACTTAATTCTAAAGCTTGAAGTCCAACATTCGAATGCGCTTTCTCGAAGCTTGAAGCTTGAAGCCTGAAACCCGAAGCCCTCGAAGCCCGTAGCCTGAGGCCTGAATCACAAAGCCTATAGGACTAAGTATGAATCCCAAAGCCTAAAGGACTAAGCCCAAAGTACAAAGCCTCAAGCTACAATCCACGTTCTTAAAGGTTTAAGCCCATAGCCTGAAGCTTGAAGCTCAAATTCCGACAACATAAGCCCTATGCTCGAACCACAAAGTTCGAAGCCTCATGTCTAAAGGCACAAACCTGAAGCCCGAAGCTCGAACCCTAAAGCTTAAAGCCCGAAGGCCGAAACCAAATGCTCGAAGGCCAAAAGTACAAGCTCATATCCTAAGCCCAACGACCAAAACCTGAAGCTCAAAACCCACTGCTTAAAGCTTGTAGCTCATTGGCCCAAGCTAGAAGCTCATAGCGTAAAGTCCGAAGGCCAATTTCTAAAGCTCATATCTTGGAGGTGTGTCCCCGAAGCTTGAATCCGTAACATCATACGCCGGAAGGCTCATACCTAAAGCTGGAATAAGGAACACTAAAAGTTGAATGCTGAAGGCCGAAGGTCTAATCTCCAATGGCCGAAGGCTTTAAGCCCGAAGCTAGAATCTCATAGGCTAGTGGTTTAATCGCAAAGCTGCAAGGCCGAAGGACCAAGCTTGAACCCCCAAGTTCACAGGCCAAAGCCCTAAGCTCAAAGGTTGATAGCCCAATCCAAAAGCTCGAAGTTCGAAGCCCTAATACCGATGCTTGAATAATGAAGCTCGTAGCTCATAGACCCAAGACAAAATCCCAAAGCCTGATGCCCCAAGCCCAAAGGTCAAAGACTGAAGCTAAAAAGCCTAAGCTAAAAGCCTGAGACCTGTATCCTAACGGCCTAAGCCTGAAGCCTAAAGACTAAACACGAAGATCCATTCCCAAAGCCTGAAGCCCAAGCTTGTAGCCCTACGCTTGTTGCCCAAAGGCCCAATCTCAATGCGTGAAGCCTGAACCCCTAAGGCCCAAGATTAAAGCGTCAATGCTAAAAGCCAAAATGCGAGGTCCATAACCTGAAGCTTGAAGCCTAAAGCCCGAAGGCTTGGAGCCCGAAGCATAAAGCCTGAAGCCCAAAGCCCAAAGCCCAAAGGTGCAAGCCCAAAGCCAAACGATGCAAGCCCAAAGATGCAAACCCAAAGCCCAAAGGCGTAAGTTCGAAGCCCAAAGTTTGTACGGCTAAGCATAAAGCCTGAGGCTTGAAGGCTAAAATCAGAAATTTGAAGAGATTTGAAGGTCGAAGGCCTATATCCTAAGCCCAAACTTGAAACTCGAAACCTAAAGCCCGAAGCCTAAATCCCGAAGCATGAACCTCTAAACCCGATAGGAAAAGGCCTAATATAGTAACTCAAAGCCCAAAGCCAAATGTCAGAAGGCCCAGGCCTGAAACTCAAAGTCTCAACCCTTAAGCCTGAAGCATGAATCCCAAAGCCTGAAGGCCCACCATTGAAGCCTGATGCCCTATTACTCAAGCTAGAAGCACAAAGCTCAAAACCCAAAGGCCTATGCTCACAGTTTGAAGTCTGAAGTATCAAGCCAAAATCTCAAACCTCAAAGTCCCAAACCCAAATCCTGAAGCCCAAAGCTTATAAGCATAAACCCGAAGCCCGTATGCCCAAGCCTAAAGCCTAAAGCCTAAAGCCTAAAGCCTAAAGCAAGAAGCCCAAAGGCTAAAGCTTGAAGTCCCAAGCTTGATATTTAAACCCTGAAGGCCTTAGCTTTAATTACGAAGACGAAAAGCCTGTAACTCGAAGCCTAATGCATAAATGCCCAAGCTCATAGACTAAACCTCACAGGCCCAATCCAGAAGCCCAAAAGCCTAAGCGTGAATCGAGAAGGCCAAAAGCTGAAGACCAAAGCTTGAACCCTGAGAACCTGAGTTCTAATCCCTAACTCTAACAATCAAAACCCAAAGCTATAAGCCTAAACCCTGAACATGAAGCCTAAACCCTGAACGTGAAGCCTAAAGGCCAAAGCCTAAAGCGTGAAGGCCTAAGGCTAAAGCCTAATGCCTGAAGGACTTAGCTCAGCATGAAGCTTAAACCCAAAGGCCTAAGGCTAAAGCCTAAACCATGAAGGCCAAACCGTGAAGTACAAATCCAAATGCCCAAAGCTCGAAGCCCGAAAGCTCGTACTTGAAGCCTAAATCCAAAAGGACTAAGCCCAATGGCCAAAGGCTCACTCCTGAAGCTCAATGCCCAAAGCCTGGAGCTCGAAGGCCTATGCCCGAAGCTTGAAGTGCAAAGCCCTAAGCCAGAAGTCAAATCCTAAAGCCTGAAGCCGCAGGCCCAAATCCTAATACTTGAGGGCCTAAGCTCGAAGGCCTAAGTTTGGAGCCCAAAGGCCAAAGTTTAAAGTCTGAAGTCCAAATTTCGAAGGCCTAAGCTTGAATATGGAAACATGAAGTAACAAACCCAATGCCAGATATCTGAAGCCCACAGGCGCAAGCCAGAAGCCTAAGGGTAAAAGCTTGAAGCCCAAAGGCCAAGGCCTGAAGCTTGAAGGCTTAAGCCCAAAGCTCGAAGCCTGAACCTCAAAGGTCCATGCCTAAATCTCGAACAAAGAAGCCTATACCTCAAAGACTAAAACCCATAGGCCCAATCTTATAGCTCAAAACTTGAAACTAGAAGCTCAAAGGTCCTAGCTAGAAGCCCAAAGGCATAGGCCTGAATCATAAAGCCTGAAACCCAAAAACCAAGACCAAATCCATAACATCAAAGTTTGAAGCACAAAGCTACAAGTGTAAAGCCTAAAAGCTGAACCCCAAAAGCAATATTCTAAAGCCTGAAGGCCCAAGTTCAAACCCCGAAGCTGAAAGCAAGAATGCCTGAGCTCTAACCTCAAAGCTTGAAGCATTATGTCTAAAGCCCAAAGGCCCAAGCATAAGCTCAAAGGCCCATAAGCCCGAAGACTAAAACTCGTATGCAGAAGGCCTAAGCTCGAAGCCCAAAAGCCAAAAGCCCAAACCCTTAGCCCAAAGGTCAATACCCGTAGCTTCAAGCTTTGAGCTTCAAGCTTCGGGCTTTGGGCTTTATGTTTTGGCCTTCGGGATGTAGGCTTCATTCTTAAGGTTCTTGGGATCCAGCTTCGTGCTTTGGTCTTGGGCCTTTTGGCTTTGGGCATGGGCCTTTGCGCTTTAGGCTTCGGGCTTCAGGCTTAGGCATTTGGGCTTCAGACATTGACCTTTAAAGTTTAGAGTTCAGGCTTCAGACATCGTGCATCAGGTATCAAGATTTGGGATTTGAACATTGGGCTAGGGGAATCAGGCTTCAGACATTGACCTTTGAGGTTTAGAGTTTAGGTTTAAGGCTTCGTGCTTTGGTCTTGGGCCTCTAGATTTGGGCTTGGGCCTCCAGACTTCAGACTTTGGCCTCGGGCATTCGGACTTCATGTTGTAACCACACAATGCAGGCCCACGTAATTTAAGATGTGGACTTTAGGATTCAGGCATAGGCTTTCAGTCCTTTTGATCATTGAGCTTCAAGCTTCGATCTTTGACCATCAGGCTTTGTTCATCAAGCTTTGAGCTTCAATCTTCAATCATCAAGGTTCAAGCTTCGAGCTTTGGCTTTCTGGTTGGACCTGGGCCATCATGCTTGGTCCTTTGGGCTTCAAGATTCGGCCATCAAGTTTTGAGTTTAGACCTTGTGGCTTTGGGATTGGGCTTTGGGCTTTTAGCTTGAGGCTTAAGAATTTGGGCTTCTAGCTTTGACCATCGGTCTTCGGCCTTCGAGCTTCAAGTTTTCAGAATCAGTCTTCAAGCTTCAGTCTTCTAGTTAGCCCATAGAGGGTTCAAGCTTCATGCTTGGGCTATCAGGATTCGTGCTTCAGGCTTGGGCTTTTTGCTTCGTGCTTCAAGATTTGGGTTTGGGCATTTGGGCTTTTGGCTTCATGCTTTGTGTTTAGTCTTGGAACTTTGGCCTTTGAGGTTGAAGTATAGGGATTTGAGCCTTGGGCTTCAGGCTTAGTCCTTTAGTATTTAGGGTTTAGGCTTTAGGCTTTGGCTTCTAACTTCGAACTTCAGGATTCATGCTTAGGCCATCAGTCGTCGGGCTTCGATCTTTAGGCTTGGGCTTTCAACCTTCAGGCTTCGGGCCTTAGGCTTTAGGCTTTGGCATTTAGGCTTTAGGCCTTCGAACTTGTGGCTACAAGCATGATCCTTCGGACTTTTGACTTCAGGCTTAAGAATTTGGGCTTCTATCTTTAGCCATCGGCCTTCGGCCTTCAAGCTTCAGGCTTCGGGCTATAGTCTTCAGGTTTCGGTCTTCAAGCTTGCATAAAAAGGTTTCAAGCTTCAGGCTTAGGCCATCAGGACTCAAACTTCAGGCACGGGCTTTTATGCTTTAGGCTTCAAATTTTAGGCTTGGGCTTTTGAGCATTAGGCTCATGCTTTGTATTTTAGGCTTTGGCATTTGGCCTTAGAGTTTGAAGCTTTGGGATTTGAGTTTCAGGCTTTGGGCATAGGGTTCTAGGCTTTGGGCTTGGAACTTCAGATTTTGTATTGCGATTTTGGTGTTCGGGCTTTAGGCATCAAAGTTTGAGCCTTCAGGTTGAGGGTTTGGGCTTTTGGTCATCAGATTTGGGCTTAAGACTTCAAGATTTAGGCTTCCTTTGGGCTCTGGCTTTCAGGTTGGCTTTGGGCCATCTAATCTAAAGCATTAAGCTTGGATTTCAAGCTTCACGTTTAGGCCTTTGACTTGGGCCTTCCGACTTTTGACTTTAGGCTTAAGACTTTGAGCTTCTAGTATTGGCCATCGAGCTTCAGGGTCTTCGAGCTTTGGTCTTTAAGATTGCACATAAAGGGTTCAAGCTTTTTTGAACTTAAGGCATGGGCTTTTGTGATTTGAGTTTCAAATTTCAGGCTTGCTCATTTGGGTATTAGGCTTCATGCTTTGTATTTTAGGTTTGGCCTTTGGCCTTCGAGTTTGAAGCTTTGGGATTTGAGCTTCAGGCATTGGGCCTTCAAACGTCAGACCTCAAGACTCAAGCTTAAGAGTTCGGTCATTGGGATCCAGTCTCTGGTCTTGGGCTTTCGAGCTTCAGCCATTTGCCTTCGCACTCTATGCTTCGGGCTATAAGATTCTATATTCGAAATAACTATTCCATATCGAATAAGGGTAAAGTGAAATAGTTATTCATCTAAGTAAACACATCTTGATTCTACTAATGAACTTACTTGAGCTACATTCTACACCTTTAGAAAAACACAAAAGAAATTTAGTATTTTGTACATTGACTCTTCGGGCTATACGATTTTCGATTTGGGCTTCAAGCATTGGGCGATGGGTTTGATCTTTGGGCCTGGGCCATTGCTTTCGGGCTTCAAGCTTTGGGCCTTTAGGTATTAGGATTTGACATTGGTCCATTGGCCTTTGCACTCTATGCTTCGGGCTATAAGATTTTATTTTCAAAATAACTATTCCATATCGAATAAAGGTAAAGTGAAATAGATATTCTATCTAAGTAAACACATCTTGATTCTACTAATGAACTAACTTGAGCTACATTCTACACCTTTAGAAAAACACAAAAAAAAATTAGTATTTTATACATTGATTCTTCGGGCAATATGATTTTCAATTAGGACTTCACGCATTGGGCGTTGGATTAGGTCTTTGGGCCTGGGCCTTTGATGTTTAGGCTTTGAGTTTCGGACTTCGAGCATCAGACTTTGGGATTTAGGCTTTGGCCTTTGATCTTTGGGCATCGTGTTCTTAGCTTTGGGCATGGACCTTCGAGCTTTCGTATTGCAACTTTGGTCTTCGGGCTTTATGATACAGGCATCATGCTTGGCCCATCAAGTTACGGGCTTTGGCTTTTGGCTGTCGGACTTTTGGCTTAGGACTTTAGTCTTCAGGCTTGGGCCATGAGGCTATAGCATTGTTTTGGGCTTCATCTTTCTGGTTAGGCTTGGGCTTTCATGATTGGGCCTTTAGGCTTTGGACTTTGGCCTTCGGGCTTCGAATTTAGGCCTTGTGGCTTTGGGCTTGGGCTTCGGGATTTTTGCTTCTGCCATCGGGACTCAGCCTTTGAGCTTCAAGTTTCAGGATACGGTCTTCGGGCTTCGAGGTTCATGCTTGCACATAGAGGCTTCAAGCATCAATCTTAGGCCATCAGGATTCGAGCTTCGGGCATGGGCTTTTGCACTTTGGGCTTCAAGCTTCAGGTTTGGGCCTTTTAGCTTTAATATTCATGCTTTGTATTTTAGGCTTGGGACTTTGGTCTTTTAGTTTGAAGCTTCAAGGACTGAGCTTCGAGCTCCGGGCTTAGTCTTTCAGTACTTGGGGTTCTGGCTTTGGGGTTGGGGCTTCAAACCTTTGAGTTCATGATTCAAGATTAGGTCTTTGGTTATTGGGCTTCGGCTATCAGGCTTCAGGCCTTTAGGCTTCAGCATTGGGCCTTTGACCTTAGTTTGTGCTTCAAGCTACAAGTTTTGGATTTGGGCCTTAGGCTTTGGGCGTAAGACTTTCGACTTTTGGCTTGGGCCTTTGATGTTTTGGCTTCGAGCTTCGGACTTCGAGCTTGGGCCTTCGAGCTTTGGGATTTAAGCTTTAGGTTTTGGGGTTTTGGTTTTAGCCTTTTAACTTTGGGCATAGACCTTCGAGCTTTGGTTTTGCAATTTCAGTCTTTGGGCTTTAGGATTCAGACATCAAGCTTGGTCTTTAGCCATCGGGCTTTGGGCTTGGGACATTAAGTTTCAAGCTTCCGGCATGGGCCTTCAGGCTTTGGGCATGACACTTTGTGCTTGTGCTTGTGCTTTGGGCTTTGGGCTTTGGGCTTTGGGCTTTGGGCTTTGGGCTTTGGGCTTTGGGCTTTGGGCTTAGGCATTCGCCCATCTGGCTTTGGCCTTCATGCTTAGGCCATCAAGCTTCGGCCTTTAGGCTTGGTCTTTAGTGGTTTGGAGTTCGGTTTTAGGGCTTTGGCTTTTCAATCTCAGGCTTGAGGCTTCAGCCTTTTGCCTTCGTTGTCTAGGCTTTGGCTTTAGGATTTGAGCTTCAGACTTTGCTAGTTGTGCTTGGGCTTTGGGCTTAGGCCTTTGGGGCTTCAGCTTTGACCTTATGCCTTCCGGTTGTTGCTTCATGCTTCCAGTTTAAGCCTTCAAACTTTGCCCTTTTGGCATGGGCTTCTAGCATGGGCTTTAAATTTAAACATTGGACTTTAGGCTAAGGACTTTGGACTTTAATGTTCATGGCCTTTGGGCTACATCTTTGACCTTAGGCCATTCGGTTGTTAGCCTTGTGGGCCATGCTTCATTCTTCCAGTTTGAGCCTTCGAGCTTTAGCCTTTTAGCATGGGCTTTTGGCATGGGATTTAAATTTAAACATTGGGCATCACGCTAAGGCCATTGGGCTTTAGTATTCATAGACTTTTAGCCTTCAAGTTTAGTCTTTTGTGGTTTGGGCTTTAGGCTTCGAGCTTCGGGCTTTAGGCTTCGAGCTTCAGGCTTTGACTTTCGGGTTTTGGGCTGCTTTCACCCTTCAGCTTATCGCCATATGGCTTCAGACTTGGCGCATAGGCCTTCAGGCTTTTGGGTTCAGGTTTGGGCTTTCGTGCTTAGATCTGGGATTCGCGTTATGGGGTTTGAGCATATATCTTCGGCTTTGGGATTCAAAGTTTGGATTTTTTAACTGCAGGCTTCGAGCATCGAGCTTGGGGATTTAGGTTTGGGGTTAGGACTTTGACTTTCGGCCTCCAAGCTTTGACCTTTGGGTTTTAGGTTTTTGGCATCAGAATTTGGCTTTCAACCTTCAGGCTTCTAGCTTGGGCCTTTCGGCTTAAGCTTTTGAGCTTCGAGTTTCAAGCATTGGGCTTGGAATTTTGTGTTTCAGACTTCAATTATCAAGCTTGGATGTTGGGTCTTTTGGCTTCAGGCTTTTGGCATCGGTTGTTGAGCTCTAACTTCACGCTTTGGACTTTAAACTTGCTCTTTAGGGCTTTAAGCTTTGAACTTTAAACTTGGGCTTTGGCCTTTGAAATTCGGGCTTGATGCTTTAGACATCTTAGCTTGGTCTTTGGGCTTTGTATTTCGAGCTTAGGGCTTCATATTTTGGGCTTCGAGTTTTGAACTTTGGGCTTCGGGCTATGGGATTTAGGCTTCGTGCTTCAGGCTTTTAGCAACACGTATAGGGCATTGAACTTCAGGTTTAGGAATTCTGCTTCGGGCTTCAGCTTTTGGCTTTCGGGCATCAGATCTCGGCCTTCTGGTTGGGGCTGTGTGGCTTTAGGCTTTAGTCCTTAGGCTTTGGATTTCGTGCTTAGGTCATTGGACTTCGAGTTGTGCGTCCTTTGGCTTTTGAATATGTGTTCGTCCTTTGGCTTTTGAGCTTGTGCTTGGGTTTTCAGACTTTGAGCTTCAACTTTTAGGCTTATGCATTCAAACTTCGAGATTTAGGCTTTTGGGCTTTATCCTTTTGGCTTTAGCCTTCGGGTGAAGCCTTCTAGTTTTGGGCTTCGGGCTTTGACTTTTGGCCTTCTGGCGCTAAGCTTAGGCCTTCGGGCTCTGGGCTTGAGCTTGAGCTTAAGCCTTCAGACATAGGGATTTGGGCTTAGACCTTCGAGCTTTGGGATTCGAACTAGGGCCTTAGGGCTTCTAGCTTGGACCAAAGGGCCTTGGGCTTCAAGCTTCAAAGTTAGAGCTTCAAAATTTGGCTATCGTGCTTCAGGATTTAAGGCAAAAATTCTGGCTTTGAGCATGGAGCTTTGTCCTTTGGGCTTCAAGCTTCCATTAAAGGACTTTTGGCTCAGATTTTGAGCTTCGAACTCTGAACCCAAAACCCCAAACCTCGAAGCCCTAAGCCCGAAGGCCCTAGTGCAAAGATTGAACTTGAAACGCCCAAGCCCAAAGCCCGATGCTCAAGAGTGAAAGCCCAAAAGCTAAAGGGTAAAAGCCCAAGCCAGATGCCTAAACATTTGAAGGCCCATGCTTAAATCTCGTAGCTTGTAGCCTAAAATCTGAAGTCTGAAGCTAAAGGCCCGAAGCCCAATGCCCAAATGCCAAATCCCATAGCTTGTAGCAAGATATTCGAAGCCTAAAGGGTCAAGCACGTAGCCTGAAGCCCAAAGCTCGAAGCCCAAAGTTGTATGCCTTAAGCTTGAAGCTCGAACCCTGCTTCCTAAAACCTGATGCTCAAAGCATGAAGCTCATGGCCTGAAGCCTGATGCCCGATACCCAAAAGTCCAAGCCTGATGCCTTTAGCTCGAAATCCAAAGCCCAAAGTGCGAATGCACATGCTTGAAGCCTAAAGCTAAAAGCTTGAAAGCCCAACCCCAAATCCCAAACTCTAAAGGGCAAAGCTGAATCACGTAGCTAGAAATTTGTAGCCCAAAACTTAATGCCTAAAGGACCAAACTCGAAGCCTGAAGGCCCAAGCCCAAATCCTGTGACTTTGGGCTTCGGGCTTTAACATTCTAGCTTTGAACTTAAGCCTTCAGTTTAGGCCTTTTGGCATAGAGCTAAAGACTTCAAGCTTTTGGCTTCAAGTTTAGGACTTTAGGCTTCTGGCTTTGGCCATCAGACTTTAAGCTTCGGGCTTCGGCCTTTGGGCTTCAACTTTCAGATTGGGCTTTCGCCGTTTAATCTCGGACATTAGGCTTGGGCCTTCGGGCTTCGGGCTTGTAGTTCAGGACTTGTGGCTACAGGAATGGGCTTTCGGACTTTTGTCTTCAGGCTTAAGAATTTGGGCTTCTAGCTTTGGCCTACGGCCTTCGAGCTTCAGGCTTCGGGCTACGATCTTCAAGCTTGCACATAAAGAGTTCAAGCATCAGGCTTAGGCCATCACGATTCGAACTTCAGGCATGGTCTTTTGCGCTTTAGGTTTTAAATTTCAGGCTTAGGCATTTGGGCATTAGGCTTCAGGTTTTATCTTTTAGGCCTTAGTTTGAAGCTACGGGATTTGAGCTTCAGACTTCGGGCATAGTCTCTCAGTATTTGGGGTTCAAGCTTTGGGGATGGGCCTTTGAACTCTGGGCTTCAGGATTCAAGCTTAGGCCTTTGGTCTTTGGACTTGGGCGTCTAGGCTTTAGGCTTCAGGCCTTTAAGCTTTTGGCTTTAGGCTTTTGGCTTTAGGCTTTAGGCTTTTGGCTTTAGGCATCGACATTGGCCAAATATTGGCACAATATTGGCCCTTTGATCTTCACACTTTGTACTTTGGGGTATAAGATTCTGGATTCGGGCTTTAGGCATTTGGCTTTGGGCTTTGGGCATTGATCTTTAAGCATTGAGCTTTGAGCCTAGGCCTTTGACCTTTAGGCTTCGAGCTTTGGACATCGAGCTTAGGCATTCAAGCTTTGAGATATAAGCATTAGGCTTCATGTACTAACACAATGCATATTTTATAACACTGAGTTTTTAAACTGGTTCTCTAATAAAACAGCTTTAAAAATATTACACGGGCATGAAATTAGGGTGGCGGGGAAGGGGAAAGTTATTTACAGCGGTCGTAATGAAGAACTGTTGGGAAAGGCAAACTCTATTACAGTGGTTCTTAAATATAACTGTTGTAATATGTCTAGCCCTAAATACTCAAACAGTGCCCCTCTCTCTCGTGCGTGTGCTCGCGCCACTCGTTTGATCCCAACTCTCTCGCATGGTGTTCACGCAGCTAGCGCCTCCCCCATTGTGCTCGTGTCATCCTTGTAAATCGGGCTCTCCCATTCGTCCATCGGCCTGCCGCTCATGCTCACTGTCGCGCTCACTCAGTCGGTCGTCGGCCCGCCGCTTTTGCTCGTGGTCGCGCTAGCCTGCCGGCCAGCCGCTTGATTCTGCCCTCACGCCGTCTGTTGCAGCTTGTTCTGCTCGCGTCGTGACCTGTTCGCAGCTCCAACTGCCCCCTACTTGCAGCTTGCACCGTTGGCCACCGTGCGTGCCGTCGGCTACCATTGGTGCTTGCTCCGCTCGCTCCTTTGCTCTCTCAGCTTGCCCGGTGCTGTTGTTCGCCTCTCGAGCAGTGCCTTTGGTCACCGCTCACACTGCGCGCTGTTGGCCGCCATTAGTGCCGGTGCCGTTGCTGGCCGCTCGCGCTGCTGGATGTCATTTCCACCACTCGCACCGCACCTTTGGTCGCCCTGCTGGCCGCTCGCTCGGTGCCTTTCTGCTCGCGAGCCCCCCTACTTGCCAGTACCGGGCCGCCGCTCGCGCCCCCAACTCGCTGCTAGCACAACGGACGCCACTTGCGCCCTTTCTTGCTGCTTGCACAGCAAGCCTATGCTCATGCGTTTGGCCCGGGCTCCTGCTCCCTCTCGTAGGCTGCTGCTTGTGCCATCGATGGCGGCTACTCACGTCTTGAAGAACCGCTGCTCGCCGCCCGCTTTTGCCCCTTGCTCCATCTCGGTTGCTGGCCTGCCCTTTCCATCTCGCGCCACCAACTTATTGTGCTCTTCCTCTCGTGCTGCACTTGATCTTTATCCTTGCTCTGTTGCGTCGCCCTTGCATAGGTGAAGGCATATCATTATATTTGCATAATTGATTAGTGGGGTCAACAATAATGACTTCTTTCATTTTTAATTGATTTAACATAAATTCATTTTTACACAAAAACATAAATTGAAATAATTTTTTGTGTACAGATTCCTTTTTATGCATTAATTAAAATAACTTAAATAAAAAAATTTAAAATGTGTATAAGTTTAATTTTTTTAAGAACAATATAATTTTAGAATTTTAGACTTCTATAATGTGCATGATATAATATACAACAACAACAACAACTAAGACTTAATCCCACTAGGTGGGGTCGGCTACATGAATCCTTTGTTTCCATTATGCTCTATCAGTTACCAAATTCTTATCTAAGATTAAGTAACTAAGATCATTCCTTATAGTTTCTTATCATGTCTTCTTTGGTCTCCCTCTTCCTCTTTGTACATGGGCAAAATCCAGTAACTAAATTTTTCTAATTGGAGCTTCAATTGACTTACGATTTAGATGTCCAAACCATCGAAGCCGAATTTCTCTAAGTTTATCCTCAATTGGTGCAACACCAACTTTCTTTCGAATATACTCATTTCTCATTTTATCCTTTCGTGTATATCCACACATCCACCTTAACATCCTCATTTCTGCAATATTTATTTTATGGGGCATTTATCTGCATGCCACACAAACTTCTTAAAATTACACCACACATACTTTCTTCACAAAATTTACACTATGGATTGTGAAGAAAGTGTGTGTGGTGTAATACATGAAGTTTTATGTAGCATATGGGTAATTATCCCTTATTTTATTTGTATGTTTCTTCTTTGTAGGCCAGCATGCAGCACCATATATCATCGCTGGTCTTACTACAGTTTTATAAAATTTATCCTTAATTTTGGATGGAATTTTTCTATCGAATAATACACCAGAAGCATTTCTCCATTTTATCCAGCCAAAATTTATTACACATAAATTGTCATCAATATTGTTCTCCAAAATAATATAGTTCTCCAAAATTTATTACACATAAATTGTCATCAATATTGTTGCCTATAATTTGTACTAATTAATGGCCTAAGTAATCTTCACTACTTATTTGTAAATGGGTAATAATTAATTAATCTTTTGTGTATTATGAATTTTTCAGTAATTTAATCAATGGATCGATCATGGATGCGAATGAACAGACGGTCAATTGAATATGATAATGGAGTTAGTAATTTTGTAAAATTTGGATTGAGCAATGGAGGTTTAATTAATGGAAAAATGAGATGCCCTTATTTGAGATGTGGAAATATGAGTTTATTCAATATTAATATCCTAAAGGATCATTTAATCTGTAATGGAATTGATATTAGTTATGAACGATGGATTTGACATGCTGAAAATCCAAGGACCGATAGAGTAGAGACTAGTTCAACAATGATTCATGACATCGAAGACACAGTAGAGGAGGATAGAATGAAGGATTTAATAAAATCTCGAACACAATTTTTCACAAGATTTAGAAGCATTTGAAGAGCTATTAGAAGGCGTTAGCTGTCCACTCTATCCTGGTTGTAAGAAATTTACTAAACTCTCTGCAGTTATACGATTGTTTAACTTAAAAGCATCAAATGGTTTGAGCGACAAATATTTTATTGATTTGCTAAAGTTATTAAATGAGATATTACCGGAACATAATCGCTTTCCAATTTCAAATTACAAGGCAAAGAAGACGTTGTGTAAATTAGGAATGTATTATGAGAAAATTAATGCATGCCCTAATGATTGTATTTTATATTAAAATCAGTACGATAATTTAAACTAGTGTCCTAAATGTGGGAAATAAAGATGAAAATTCTGTGCAGATGGCATTAAAGAAAGGCTTGGAGTCCCAACAAAAGTTGTATGGTATTTGTCACCCATACCATGATTTTTGAGATTATTTCGTAGTCAAGAATATGCGAAGAGTCTTATTTGGCATACTGAAGATGAAAGGCGTGTATGTGATCGAATGATGCGGCACCCTAATGATTCACCATAATAGAAATCTTTTGATATTACATTTCCAGATTTTGCAAAGGACCCAAGAAATTTACGACTTGGAATATGCACTAATGGATTTAATCCGCACAGTATTCAGAGTAATCAGCATAGTTGTTGGCCTATTCTTTTAGTAATTTACAACTTACCTCCAAATTTATGTATGAAACGTAAATTTATTATGCTTACTCTGTTAAAATCTGGACCGAAACAACCTGGTAGTAAAATTGATGTTTACCTTGCTCCTCTCATAAATGATTTGAAAACTTTATGAAAAGATTGGATTGAAGTATTTGATGCTTACTGACGCATGACATTATGTTGAGAGCTGTAGTATTATGGACTGTGAATGATTATCTAGCATATGATAATTTAGCAGAATGCACTACAAAAGAATACTCTACATGCGTCATTTGTGGTGATAAAACCAGTGCAAAGTATTTAAAGCATGACAAGAAAATTTGTTATATGTTTCATAGAAAGTGGTTGCCTATGAATCATGCTTTTCGAAAAAAAAAAGTATTTAATGGTCAAATTGAGTTTAACAAGGTGTCACATCCACTCAATGGAAAGGAGTTGGTGCAGCTTATTGGTTTCATAGGTGATGAACCACCCAAAATACATTGTTGAAAAAGAAGATCAATTTTGTTTGAGCTTGATTATTAGGATTCATTATACATACGTCACAATTTGGATGTTATGCACATAGAAAAGAATGTATGTGAGAATATTATTGAAACATTATTAAATATTTTTGGAAAGAGTAAAGATGGTCTGAATGGCCCGATATAGCTAGTACTCAAATGGAAAGTTTTATGGGATCTCATGTTGGCCCAATTATAAGTAATGATACATTGCCTCCATTAGTTCAGGTATAAATAATTTTTAAAAATACTTACATGCAAATGCTATATATTGATATTTTTAATATTTATAGGGAATGCATGTTTTAATGGCTTCAAAACATCCAAATTACTTGGTCACACGTGCCACAGTAACGCGTTTAGGTGGACCGGGCGAGTTCATACACAATGATATACCTTTGGAGGTAGGTACTTACGCCGTGATGGTTTATCACGTAATGGATGAGTCCGCCCCATTATATATTCTGATAGATGATATTACTGTGCTTGGACCGGCAGTTGGATATATTTTACCTTGGCCTAGCTTTCTTATTTTGCCTGACCTCCAGGTATATCAATATTTTGTTTTTTTATTTACTATTATTGATATGCATATTTATGTTTGTAGCGACCAATTAATCCAGTTAGACCATCGCAAACTCATTCACCACTTCGTGGTGAAAATAGTAAGGTATTCATTTTTATATACTTTTTTTGGCAAATTATTCATATGAATGACTTATAGTTTAAAATTTATAGCAACCACTTAATTCCGCTACATCATCGTAAGCTCGATTACCATGTAGTGGCAGAAACAAACAAGTACAGCCCAAAACACATTGCCTATATTCATTATAGTTTTTTACCTTAATAATTAATATTTTTTGGCTTTTTTGGTAGAAATTACAGGAAACATAATCGATTTGCATATCAAATGTGAAGAAGATGGTGGATTATGCAATTCTTACATTGCCAAAAGATGGGTTAATATTTTTGGTTTTACATAATAGAATATTTGGGTCTGACAGGCAAAAAGTTTTTGATAGACAGGATGTTATAGATTTTACAAAAGTAAACAAAATTGGTTCTTCGATGATATCTGCATACGTTGGGTAAGCTAAAGCTTTAAAACAATATCAGTTATGCAATAATATTAATTACTTAATTGTAACTAATTTTTAATTGCTTATACTTTTTGTTTTGTAGCTGTTTAATTGATAAAATAAGTGAGGATCATCAATTAGCTAATAAATATTATTTTGTGGATCCACAAAATATTTTTTCGTATGTTGATTCAAATGTACGTGTGACAATATTAGAAGAAAAATTGATGACACTAACAAATATTAATTTGATTGTCATTCTACCATACAATAATAGGTAATTATATGAAACTACAAGAAATAAATTATTAATGTTTTTTAATTAGATTGTTTTTAATCATAATAATTATTATATTTTGATAGTGACCATTGCATGTTACCAGTTTCGGATCCAATCTGTAAACAGCTTTATTGGATAGATCCTTTCAGATAAAGTATACGTGACGATATTAAAAAAGTCATTCATGAATATGTTATATGATAAATTTTATGTTCAATTTTATTTTAGTAATTAACAATTAATTTATTTTTACAGTTCTATGTCTAAATTTTGTTCGGCTCGCCAAAATAAGCATAGAGTTAAAAATACTATAGAAGATGTGGAGGTATCATTTTTATATTGTTTAGTTTTTGAATAAATATTTCATCAAAAAAAGTTTTTTATTAAAAACATTCAATTTTTTTTTATGAATTTAGTGTCCGATGCAGCTAGATAATATTCAATGTGGATATTATATAATGAGATATTTACGCCAGATTGATTATTCGAGCTCTACTAAATTCCAGCAAATGTAAGTAATCATTAATTATTATAAAATATTATAATATTTTGTATATAATTTATGAATTTTTTTTATTAGTTATTTAATGAGGTGACAACATATGATAAAAAGATATAGATTTAGTTCGTGAGGAATTAGCTGCGTATATATTGGAGAATTGCAGTCTTATGTAACAAGTATGTTTTTTAAATTTTTGTATAAAAATTTAATTATTTGAGTTAAAATTGATTTTTTTGTTTATTAGTGTTGTTCTTATAAGTTATATTATATATATATATAGCAGCTAAAAGTTTATTTGAACTCATTCTTATGTAAGGCTGAATCTTTTCCTTCAAAGCATCTTATATATGATTATGTTGCCATGAAAAAGTTTAGCGAGCACAAGATTTCATTCACGGCCATTAGATGACATCTTCTTGATGTAAGGTTTATATATATGTAGTATATACTGTGTACTATTACATTTTGATGTGTTGTAATAAATTGTAAATACATATATTTTTTGTTTCTTGGCAAATTTGAAGCTATATATAAATACTGGGGAGTTAATGAGCTAGCTGATCCTTCTGTTGTACTATACAGAGTTTGATCATATCTGTGTTCAGCTACTTTGATTCCATAGCATAAAAGGAGCTTCTCTATTTTTTGAATCCTTTGTTTTACTACATGTGAAGTGAAAATGAAAAGGGCTTCGAGAAATATAATTATATTACTTTCTTTCTTGTGTGTTTAGCTATTTTGAATCCATATACATGTGAATTTTGAAATCTATTAGTCTTGTTCTTTCATTTCATACTTGTAATTTTGTGTAAATGAGTTAGTACTCCTTATTTAATTTTTGAAATCTTAATTAGCTTATATTTAGGATTCTTTTTTGCCAGTCGGGGTTGGATAAATAAAAATCCTCTTATGTGATGATTACTTTAAAAAACTATATATATACTTATTGTGTTATTATGTTCATTCTGTAGAATTTTTTTTAATAGAGTAGGTCTATTACTATTTTTTTTAATAGGGTAGCCCTATTACACCTGTTCATAGGAAGAACCGTTGTAATAGGATAGCCCTATTACAGCTGTTCTTCCTATCAACCTCTATAATAGATATACTCTATTACACCAGTTGTAACCACTGTAATAGAATCTTATAATTTTTACAGCTAAAGTATATACAGCGGTTTTCAGTATCTTTTGGGTTTGAATCATTGTAATAGAACTATTCTGTACTAGTGATGATTTTGGCTTTGGCTTTCAAACTTTGGGCTTCAGGTTCTAGGCTTTGGGTCTGGACATTCGAGCTTTGTTATTGCAATTTTGATGTTTGGGCTTTAGGATTCAGGCATCAAGCTTGGGCCTTCAAGTTGTGGGCTTGGGCTTTCAGCCATCAGGATTTGGGCTTACGACTTCAAGCTTTAGGCTTCCCATTTGTGGGCTTAGGCTTTCAATCGTTGGGATATGGGCTTAGGACTTCAAGCTTAGGCTTCCAGCATGGGCGTTTGGCTTTGGGCCTGACCCTTTGGCCTTGGGCTTCAGGCTTCGGGCTTCAGGCTTTGGGCTTAGGCATTCGTCAATCAAGCTTTGGACTTCGGGATTAGGACAGTAGGCTTTAGCATTTAGGCTTGATCTTTAGTGGTTTGGGCTTCGATTTTCAGGCTTTGGTCTTTCGATTTCGGCCTTTGGGTTTCGTGCTTCAGATTTTGGACTTTACCATTTGAGCTTTTACTTTGGGAGTTGTCTTTGAGCCTTTGGGCATGGGATTGGGCTTCAAAATTTGGGACTTAAGCTTTGGGTTTGAGATTCGACCTTTGAGCTTTCGGACTCTATGGGCATGGGCCTTTAGATTTTTGGTTTTAGGCTTAAGAATTTGGGCTTCTAGCATTGTCCATCGGCCTTCAGCCTTTGAGCTTCAGGCTTCTGGCTACCGTGTTTGGGCCTTTGTCTTCAACCTTGCACTTAAGGGGTTCAAGCTTCAGGCTTAGGCCATCAGCATTCCAACTTCAAACATGGGCTTTTGCGCATTAGGCTTCAAATTTTAGGCTTGGGCATTTTGGCATTAGGCTTCATATTTTGTATTTTGGGCTTTGTCCTTTGACCCTAGCAATTGAAGCTTCGGGATATGAGTATGGGGCTGTGGGCACAGTCTTTTAGTATTTGGGATTCAGGCTTCGGGATTGAGCCTTCGAACTTAGGCCTTCAAGATTCAAGCTTAAGCCTTCGACCATTGGGCTAAAGTCTTTGGGCTTAGGCTTTCAGGCTTCAATCTTTGGGCCTTTAAGATTTAGGCTTGAGGCTTGAGGCTTTAGGCTTCGACATTGGTTCTTTGGCCTTTGCACTCTGTACTTTGGGCTATAAGATTTTGGATTCGGGCTTCAGGCATTGGCCATTGGGCTTTAGGCTTTAGGCATTAGGCATTGGCCTTAGATGTTTAGTCTTTGAGTTTCAAACTTCGAGCTTGGGCCTTCGGGCTTTTAGTTTTAAACTGAAGGCTTTGGGCTTTAAGAATGACTTACGAACTTTGGGCTTCATCTTCTAGGCTTTGGGCATGGACCTTCGAGCTTTGCTATTGCAATTTCCGTCTTTGGGCTATAGGACTTCTGGTTCTATGCATAGGCCTTCAGTCATTGGGATTTGAGAGTAAAACTTCAAACCTTAAGCTTCTAGCATAACCCTTTGGTCTTTGGTATGACCTTTTGGGCTTGAGATTTTAGCTTCGGGCTTAGAGCTTCAAGCTTCAAGCTTTGGGCAACGGTCTTCAAGCTTGCACATGGAGGGTTCAAGCATCCGGCCAAGGCAATAGGATTTGAGCTTGAGGCATGGGCTTTTGCTCTTTGGGCTTCAAATTTCAGGCTTGGGCATTTGGGTATTTGGGCATTAGGCTTTAGCTTTTGGCCTTAGAGTTTGAAGATTTGGGATTTTAGCTTCGGGCTCCGGGCGCAATATTTCAGTATTTGGTGTTGAGGTTTCAGGGTTAGGCCATAGAAGTTCGGGCTTCAGGGTTCAAGCTTAGCTAAGCCTTCAATCACTGGGATTGGGTCTTCGAGCTAAGCCTTCAAATAAGAAGGTATTGTGTTAGGTCACAAAATTTCTTGCAAAGGCATTGAAGTTGATAGAGCTAAGGTGGAGGTGATAGAAAAGTTGCCACCACCAACAAACCTCAAGTCGCTAAGGGGATTTTTGGGGCATGCAGGATTCTATCGAAGATTTATTAAAAATTTCTCAAAAATTTCTAAACCTCTTACTAATTTATTAAATAAAGATACCCCTTTTGCTTTTGATGATAATTGTATGTTTGCTTTTCAGGTTTTAAAAGAGAAGTTAACTTCAGCCCCTATACTTGTGGCGCCAGATTGGAGTTTACCTTTTGAGCTTATGTGTGATGCAAGCGACATGGCTGTAGGGGCAGTTCTAGGGCAACAAAAGGACAAAATTTTTAGACCAATATATTATGCTAGCCGCACCCTAACTCCAGCTCAAATAAATTATGCTACAACTGAAAAAGAACTTTTAGCTGTTATCTTTGCTTTCGATAAGTTTAGATCTTATTTGATTGGTACTAAAGTTATAGTATATACAGATCACTCAGCACTCAAGTACTTAAGAACGATGCAAAACCAAGACTTCTAAGGTGGATCTTACTTTTACAAGAATTTGATGTTACAATCAAAGACAAAAAAGGCTCGGAGAATCAAGTTGCAGACCACCTTAGCCGCCTTCCACATAAAAGCCAAGAGAAAGAAGAGGTCGAGATATATGATGACTTTCCTGATGAAAGACTCTTTGCAATTAGTAAGCTTCCATGGTATGCTGACATAGTAAACTTCTTGGCAAGTAAGTATATACCTTCTGAATTCAATTGGCAACAAAAGAAGAAATTTCTTTCTGAAGTGAAATATTATTATTGGGAAGATTCTCACTTATACAAGATATGTGCAGATAATAACATACATAGGTGTATATCTGAAGATAAAATACATGATATATTATCTCTTTGCTATGATAAAGAAGTAGAAGGACACTTTAGTGCTAATAGAACTCCAGCTAAAGTGCTCCAATGTGGATTTTATTGGCCTTCAATTTTAAAGGTGCCTATGAATATGTTAAAAGTTGTAATGCACGTCAAAGGACTGAAAATATTTCTAAACGACATGAGATGCCTTTAAATAATATTTTTGTTTGTGAATTATTTGATATTTGGGGTATTGATTTTGTGGGACATTACCCTTTATCTTTTTCTAATAAATACATACTTGTGGCAGTAGACTATATGTCTAAGTGAGTAGAGGCAATTGCAACTCAAACTAATGATGCCAAGGTAGTACTTAAATTCTGACGAAAGAATATTTTCACTAGGTTTGGTACACCTAGAGCTATTATTAGTGATGGAGGCACTCACTTTTATAATAAATAATTTTATAAGTTATTGAGTAAGTATGGTGTAATACATAAAATAACAACACCTCATCATCACCAAATGGGCGGACAAGTTGAGGTTTCTACTAGAAAAATTAAACGAATTCTTATGAAAACCGTGAATACTTCTAGAAAATATTGAGCATTAAAACTTGATGATGCATTATGGGCCTATGGAACTGCATTCAAAACACCCATAGATATGTCACCGTATAGTTTTGTTTTTGGAAAAGCATATCATTTACCTGTTGAACTTGAGCATAGGGCTTATTGGGCAACTAAATTTTTAAATTTTGATATGCATGCAATGGGCGAACAAAGATTACTTGAATTGAATGAATTAGAAGAATTTCGACTTCAGGCTTATGAAAATGCAAGACTCTATAAAGAACGAACTAAGATTTGCATGGTAAAAATATTACTTTTCGTAATTTTGATATTGGACAAAAAGTTTTACTTTATAATTCTAGATTGAAGCTCTTCCCAGGATAATTTAGATCAAAATGGTCAGGTCCATATGAGATAAAATAAGTTTTTCCTTCTGGAGTTGTAGAAATAGCTCGTGGCACGAATGAAGCATTTAAAGTAAATGGACAAGGGCTGATGCTTTTCATCGAGGGCTGCCTTGATTTACAAAAGGAGGAAATCAAATTGATAAATGCACCATGAAAGAAGATGAGAAAATAAAAGTCAAGCTAATGACTATAACTTAGAACTACCTCTTAACCTTTTAAATTTTTTATAATATCTATATTTAATTATTTTGCTATGTTTTAATCACTTTTAGAGGCATATGGGTACAATTGGATCATAGAAATATTTATAGCCAATGATAAATATATAATTCTCAATAATCTTAACAGAAAGAGAAGCTTTCTTACCCTCATTGATCTTTAACTGCTTATTACATTGAGGAAAATATAATTTTAAGTTGGGAATAGTGAAAAGTACAAGCAGTAAATGTTCATGGTGTTGAACTAGGATTTAAATTTATAAACTTAAGTCTAAGGTTCAATCTAAAATATAAATCCTTGTAAACTTTAGCAATGGCATATTTTAGTCATATGTGTCTTTCGACTTGAATGATCATTAGTCAATGATGATAACAAGTGTCAACTGAGTAAACTAAAAGCATATTATCAATTTTATCATAGTGATGAAGTAATTCTAAATCATTAAATTACATCCAAAGCTCCTTGAATAATCTTAAGAATTTCACAATATTCTTACTTTGTTATTTAGAGTAACTTAATTACATGAGATGATTATGTTTTAATTTTAAGAATAGTTTTTATAACTTGTTGATTTTTACTTGAGACAAAATTGTAGTCAACCTAGCGACTTCAAAAAAAAAGATTAATATAAGTGCTTTGAACTTTACACAAATACACTTTTGAGACAAAAAATAATAGTTCATTTAGTTTAGTAAAAGAAAACTTTCTACTTTTACTTTTAAGATAGTAAAAGAAAATTTTCTACTTTTAAGCAACAAGACTGTAAAGTATGCTGGCCAAAAGGGAAGAGTTGATGCTATTTAAACCATAATGCTCATCTTTAAATCTAACCCTTGATATTCTTGATCAAATCATGGTCATTGGTCAAGTTAAATTTGGATTTATATGACACAGCCAGAGTGTATCAGCTTTTTCAATAGGATAATGGATGATTTAGCCTTTAGTTTCTTCTAAATCATTGTAGAGCCTGAAGTCCGCTATCCAATACTTTAATCATCAGCTGAATCGGACATTTCTAGCATGAGATGTGTCTAAATTACTGAGATGCAGTAAATCTCAAATTAAATCTGTAATAGTTAAAATGATACAATTTTTTAGCTAAATAGAAAAATAAATATTAACAAAATTATAATAAAATGAGATGTAAAATATATCAAACTTTTAAGTCTATCACATACAGGTCAAAGCCCAATGCCCAAAGTGTTAGGCTTGAAGCCCAAAGGCCCAAGCTTGATTCCCAAAACATGAAGCCCGAATGCTCAAAGTCCCAAGCAGGAAGCTTAAAAGCCTAAGTCCAAACCTTGCAGGGCCAAGAGTCAAAGCCCAAAGCTTGAAGCCCTAGGGCCCAAGCTCTAATCCTTCACCAAGAAGATTGAAGCCTGAAGGCTCTAGCCTGAAGCCTAAATTCTAAAGCTTGAAAGCCAAAGCCTGAAACCTGAAGCCTATATGCCCAAGCCTGAAGCTTGAAGCCTAATGTCTCAAAGTCTAAGCATGAGGCTTGAAGCCTAAGAGTCCAGCCTGAATCCCTAACCTCGAACATCAAAGCCTATGAACACTAGCCTAAACTGTAAAACCTGTAGCCTAAAGGCTCAAGCCTAAAGCCTGAAGCCCGAAAGCCCAAGCCTAAAGCCTAATGCCTAAGGCCCAAGCTCGAAGGTCGAAGCTCGAGGCCCAATTTTTATGCATGATGCTTGAAACATGCAGACTGAAGGCCCAATCCAGTAGCCCGAAAGCCCAAGCCTAAAGCCTAATGCCTAAGGCCCAAGCACGAAGGTCGAAGCTCGAGGCCCAATTTTGATGCATGATGCTCGAAACATGTAGACTGAAGGCCCAATCCGGTAGCCCAAAGTCCTAGACTATATTTCTGAAGTTTGAATCCCGTCGACCAAAATCCAAAGCCCAAAGACTGAAGCTTGAAGCTTGAAGTATGGATCACGAAGCCCCAAGCTTGCATCTTGAAGCACAAAATCAAAAAGCCCAAGCAAGAATACTAAAGCCCAAAGCCCGAATACTGAGGCTTATAGCCCAAGGCCCAAGGCACAAAGCCCAAATCCCAATGTTTGAAGCCCGAAGCATAGAGTGCGAAGGCCAAAAGGCTAGTATTGAAGGCTAAATCGTAAAGCTTAAAGGCTCGAATCCTGAAGCCTGAAAGCCCAAGCCCAAAGATCGAAGCCCAATGACTGAACGCCTAAGCTTAAATCCTGAAGCCCCAAGTTCGTAGGCCCACCCCAAAGCCTGAAAAGCAAAGACTATGTCCGGTGCCGATGCTCAAATTCTGAAGCTTCAAACTCTAAGGCCAAATGCCAAAGCCTAAAATATAAAGCATAAGGCCTATTGCCCAAGTGCACAAGCCTGAAATTTGAAACCCAAAGCACAAAAGCCCCTATCTGAAGCTCAAATCCTGATAGCCTAGGCCTGAAGCTTGAACCCTCCATGTGCATGCTCGATGACCATTGCCTGAAACCTGAAGCTCGAAGCCCGAAGCCCAAAGACCAAGCCAAAAAGGTCATGCCCGAAGCCCAAATGGCCCAAGCCTGAAGCATAAAGCTCGAAGTCCCAAGCCCAAATCCCGACGACCGAAGGCCCAAGCCCGCAACCTAAAGGCCCAAGCTTGGTGCCTAAATCCTAATGCCCGAAGACCGAAATTGCAATACCAAAACTCTAAGGTCCATGCCCAAAGCCTAGAACCCTAAAGCCTGATGCTTAAATCTTAAAGCCTGAATGCCCAAACTTGACGTTTGATGCTCTAAGCCAAAACTTTGATGGCCTAAGCCTAAAGCTCAATGCCCAAAGCCCAAATTCCCAAGCCTAAACTGTAAAGCCCAAAGCAAAAATGCCCATGCTAGAAGCTCGAATACTGATGGCCTAAGCCTAAAAATTGAACCCACTATGTGGAAACTTGAAAATTGACACCCGAAGACCGTATCTCGAAGCCTGAATCTCGAAGGCCAAAGGCCCATGGTCAAAGCTAAATGCCCAAATTCTTAAACTTGTGCCAAAAGTCCGAAGGCCCAAGCCACATGGCCCAAACTCGAAGCTTGAAACCCAAAGCCCAAAGGCGCAAGCTTGAAGGTCCAAGTCTAACGCCCGAGATCAGAAGCCCCAGGCCTAAAGCCCAAGCCCAAAGCCCAAGACCTAAGAAAGCTTGAAGGCTTGAGCTCCAAGCCAGAAGGCCTAAACTCGAAGGCTATCGACCGAAACTTGAATGGACATGCCCGAAGCCTGAGGCCCAAAAGCTCAACACCAAAAGGTCAAACACCCAAGACAGAGCCCAAAAGCTCGAATATCGAAGCTCAAACCCAAAGTTTAAGGCCTAAATCCCAAAGACCAATCCTACAGCTCAAAGACCCAAGCACAATTCCTGAAGCCTAAAGCTTAAATCCCAAAGCTCGAATGCCCAAGCTCATAGTCCAAAGCTCAAAGCCTAAACATCGATGGCCCAGACCTAAAGCTCATTACACAAAGCCCAAAAATCAAAAGCCTAAAACCCAAACCCAGGAACTTATAGCCAAAACCACAAAGTTTAAATGCCAAAGGCCAAAGGCCGAATGTCGAAGCCTAAAGCCAAAAGGTCTAAGCCAAAAGTCATATCCCGAAGACCGAAGCTTGAAGCACGAAGTTCGAAGGCCGAAGTCTAAAGCACGAAGTTCGAAGGCCGAAGCCTAAAGCACGAAATTAGAAGGCTAAAGCCTGAAGCACGAAGTTCGAAGGCCGAAGCCTGAAGCATGAAGTGTGAACGCCAAAGCCCTAATCCTGAACCCCAAACACAAAAAGTCTCAGCCCAAAAAAAAACAAACTCTAAGCCCAAGCTCGAAGATTTAATCTCGAAGATTTAATCTCAAAAGCCAAAGGCCTAAGCTCGAAGCTTGAACCCCTAAGTGCAAAATCTCATGCCTGTTGCTCGAATCTTGATGGCCGACACTTGAACTCTATTTGTGCAAGCATGAAGACCGAAGCCCAAAGACTGTTGCTCGAGGCCTGAACCTAGAAGGTCGAAGCCAATTGGCTGAAGATGGAAGCCCAAATTCTTAAGCCTAAATCCAAAAGCCCGAAAGTCTATGCCCGAAGCCACAAGACCAAAAATCAAAGCCCGAAGCTCGAACCTCCAAACTTGAAGGCTCAAGCCTAACATCTCAGATCAGAAAACCCAAGCCCACAATCCCAGCCAAAAGCCCAAAGCCCAAACCCTGAGGCTCAAAGCATGATGGCCAAAGCAGAAGGCTATAGACCTAAGCTTGAAGCCAAAAGCTTGAAGTCCTAAGCTCTAAGCCAGAAGGCCTAAGATCAAAGGCTCAAGTTCGCAGCTCAAATGCTCAAGCCCGAACGCCAAAAGCTCAATGCCAAAAGTTTGAAGGCCCAAGACCATGCCCTCAACCTTGAAGGTTGAAGCTCAAACCCAAAGCTTAAGGCCCAAATCCTGAAGCCCAATCCCGAAGCCCCAAGCCTCGGGCACAATTCCTAGAGTCTAAAGCTTAAATCCTAAAGGCCAAAGCCTCAATCCCAAAATCAAAAGGTTAAATTTGTAAAATCGAAGCACAAAATCTCAACGCCAAAAGTTCGAAGGCCCAAGACCGTGCTCAAAAGATTAAAGGTCGAAGCTCAAATTCAAAGCTTAAGGCCCAAATCACGAAACCAAATCCTAAAGCCCTAAGACTCGAGCACAATTCTTGAAGTCTAATGCTCAAATCTTAAAGCCTAAAACCCATACCACAAAACCTTAGTCCCAAAATTGGAAGGCTAAATTCATAAAATTGAAGCACAATCCACTAAACACAAAGCCTAAATCCTAAAGCGTGATGGCCTAAACCTGAAGGCCAAAGTCCGATAGACAAATGGCCAAACTCAAAGCCTGAAGCCCGATGCCCAAAGCCCAAGCCCAAAGGGTCACGACCAAGGCCCGAAGGCCCATGCTGGAAGCCTGAAGCTTGCAGTCCCAAGCTAAAAGCCCAATAGACAAAGGCCTACTCCCACCACTGGAAGGCCCAAGCTTGATATCTAAATCAGGCATGGGACTTCAGGATTTGAGCTTGGGACTTTTGGCTTCAGATGTCATGTATCTAGTTTGGGATTGGGCCTGTAGACTTCGGGCTTCGGGCTTTGATCTTCTAGTATGGGCATTCGAGCTTTGGGACCGATGGGCTAAGCCTTCAAGCTTGTGCCTTTGGGTGTCGGGCTTTGGGCCCAGGACGTTGGGATTCAGCTACAGGCATCAGACTTTGGGCTTCAAACTTAGACCTTTTAGCTTCCAAATTGGGCCATGAATTTGGGCTTAGGCCTTCAGGTTTTGGTCTTTAGGCTTCAGGCATAGGCCTTCAAGGTTCGTACCTTGGGCTTTATCCATGGGCATCAAGGTTAGGTCTTCGGGCTTCGTGCTTCAAGCTTTGAGATTCAGCCTTTGGACTTTGGGCTTCAAGCTTCGGGTTTCGATCTTTAGAATTCATGTTTTGGCCTTCTGGATTCGGGCTTCATGTTTTGGCCCTTGGGATTTAGGTTTCATGCTTAAGGCTTTGGAGATCAAGCTTCGTGCTTCAGTTTTGGGCCTTCTAGATTTGGGCTTGGGCCTCCAGACTTCGGACTTTAGGCTCAGGCATTCGAGCTTCATGTTGTTGCCACTCAGCTCGGGCCCTCGTACTTTGAGATTAGGACTTTGGGCTGCGGACTTGGGCTTTTGGGCTTTGGGCTTTCGGGCTTCGGGCTTTCAGGCTTCAGGCTTTGGGCCTTTTGATCATTGAGCTTCGAGCTTCAATCTTTGACCATCGAGCCTTGTTCATCAAATCTTGATCTTCGATCATCGAGCCTCCATCTTCAATCAACGAGCTTTGACCTTTGATCATCGAGCTTCAGGCTTTGACATTCAGGATTTGGGCATAGTTCTTTGAGCTTTAGGCTTCAGGCTGTAGGCCCTAGGATTCATCGAGTTTTAGGATTTGGGCTTCAAGTCATCCATGTACTGGGAAAGTAAAGCGGTAACATCTGCTTGTTGTTTATCATTCATAGAAGAAGATATATTTACACGA